>ML677333.1:46422082-46584918 GCA_007922305.1 Dermatemys mawii | reverse complement strand
GGACCTCCTGTGTAACTGAGCTATAAAGCATAAAATGTTGCACTGCATTACACCTTGAAACTAGCTAAAGGTAGCTTCAAAGATATTTTCCCCTAATTTGCTTTTTATTCTGCTCATTTTTATGTTAAAAATATCAGTTCCCAATTTCTCTCTTTATTCCGGAGAACTCTTCATTGGGATGATGAGGGACAGTGATTTTGCTCACCCTATAATCACATTCAGCTACATCCATAAGATGAAAGGAAGGGGGCAATCATGTCTCCATGCTCATGTTATTAGATTTATCAGTTGCCTGAATGTACACAAAATGGAGTAACCTTTCTATAGAGCAGAATGGGGACTCCAGCAGCTTACACCACAGAATGTGTTGGATCAACATATCTGCACATATTCACAGAGAAGGTGCAACCAAAATGCCAGGTTCCTCTTACAATCAAGCCAGCGTGCCTCACACCTGACCTAGAGGCACTATGTCAAAGAATCAGCAGGAGGCTGTCTTCATGAACATCCATTTCTTGTTAGCCCCAGTGTCAGTGAAAATAAGTGTATTAATTGTGATCCTGACTCTTGTCAGGACAGAGTCAATCAATCCATTTATGACATGCACCCATGAAAAGTTTGGGTCTTTACCAGTCTAGTGTGATTTTATCTGATGTAAAAGAGAGCAATTATTTGCCCCATTATTAGACTCCTGAACCATTGAGGCCATTTGATTAGGGGAAAAAAACTGTTACAAGTTATACTTCTAAATTTAGGCACTAATGACATCACTCATGGCAATGAGCATGTTGTAATAACATAGATAGATCCATTATTTGAATGTAACCAAGTATAGGATCTTTCTTCGGAGTATCAGTTCCATTTCTTGTTTAGTAAAGCTGAAAAAATAAAACAAATCAAAACAAAAACTACTTGCCAAAAAACTGCTGTAAGATTTGAAATAACTGACTTCCAACTGAGACACGCATAGGAACAACTATTAGTTTGGTGAATGGAAGACTTCCTTTTCGACTCACTTGGTAAACCTGCTTTCTGTATACCCCAAGGATTCTGATTCAAGGACTGGCTGAATGCACACACAGCAAGTTCACTTACCAGATTTAATCTGTCAGATGTTAACAGCTGTCATATCCATCTGTGGGACATTCTCAAACGGTGCAGGGATCACAACCTGAGATTTCTTGTGGGTTTTCCAGGAGTTTAGGTCCCACAAGCACACAATGAATCCAGGTAATTTGGCATTTAAGTTTATAACATGAAATATTGTAGGATTTCTGACTGAACAAGTGATTTATATCTCAGTATTTATATTTACTTTTAGAAACTGGAAAATCAGTAGCATTTGGTGTCACTTCTTTTGTATTGTGTTATCTATAAGAGCCTTTGTTGACACCATTCCTTTGACCATCTCTGGTGTTTTTGTCCTAAGAAAACCCACTCACTCCCTTGTGTTACTAAATTAATTCATGCAGCATGTATCAAACAGATTTTCCCTTCCATCGTTTCCCTCAGATTTGACTGCTGAATTCTTCAAAACATCTTGTCATCTTTAAACTTTTAGTATGGCGATGAATATGCATATTGATTTTAATTTAGAATTGGAATTCAGATGGATGAATATTTGATTAATTTTCATGTCCTCAGATTTGGAGTTAGTCCATATTTTTGTTAAAGGTGAGTCACTGAAGTTTTGTTCTATTTAAACTGTGTAAGGTCCAAAATCAATGGCAGATTATATGTGCAGACAAAAAAAAATCCTTAAAAATAACTTTCTTCATTACCGAACAGCTTAGTTTGGAGTTAAGGATTCTAGTTTTCCTCCAACAGCTGATGTCATCCCAGACATCTCAAATACAGCCCACAATGACAGAAGGAAACCTGGGCTGCTATAGATAATTGTGCAGGGAAAAATTGATTTAAAAACCATTGTGTTTTCAACTGCTAACGAAAGCAAATTTTGAAAAGCAGCCCTGATTTGTACAGGTACAATACATGGCATTTATACATCTAAATACTGTACTTTCAGGGATAGCCATATCAGTATCTGTTTAAATGCTAAGTGATCCTTGAAATTAATTGAAAGCCAATAATAAATAATAATCATAAATAAATAATAATATTAAAGAATACCCTCCGGTAAAATAGGGGCATGTTTACATTCCCCTTTTAAAAATCAGGGCAATTGTATTTTAATCTACAAATACAGCCTGTTAATTATTTGTGATCTTTTCTGGGTTTTTCTTATAGAACTTTTCAGTTCACCTTAAAAGTCTTGAACAATGGGATAAAATTAGAGCTATGGAGAACTGTTCCCCAGAGCTGAGAGTTTTGTTCAGGAAACCCTTCAAAACTTGCACCCTTCGTATGCCAACTGTGAAGAACGATTTTATGGAGATAACATGCTTGAATGAGTACTGAGAGATAGAAGACTCAGAGTCTATTCCAGGCCCTGTCACTTGCCTGCTGGTTGATGTTAGGCAGATCACTTCATCTCTCCATGCCTCAGTTTCCCCAGTAAAATGGGGATAATGATACTTTCTTTCAAATATGATTTGAGATTTATGCATGAAAAGTGCTAAGAATAATTTTTAAAACAATTGCTTAAAATTAGACCATTGAAAAATCAAATTATCTCAAGTTCAGGGACAAACAAAACTGTTTGTGGTTTATTTTCATCCTCAGATCTAATCTGTTGTGCAGAATTAGTCTCTGATTACTGGGATGTCTGTTCTAGGGTCCTAGCTTTAACCAGAACCACACTGGGAAAATGAAGTAAGTTCTGGATAAAAGGGGCTTGCTCTATATTACTATATTTATCTTTCATTGTTGCCCAATGCACATATAATTTGGAGTACTTAGTGCTCACCACCGTAGGAAAGCAATCAGACTTACAATCATTTTTAAAATCATTCCTAGAAAGGACATACTCTCAGGGCCGGTGCAAGGATATTTAGGTGAAACTTCCACCTTGTGCCCTGCCCCTCCCCCCGGAGCATCGCTTATTATAAACTTTCAAAATACTTTCAAAAATACACCCTTTTTAGTCATATATACTTCCTGCCTTCATTCTTTCATATCAAAATCTACTACATTTTATTCTACCTTTAGAATATCCAATTATTGTTACTAATAAAATGTATAAAATTAGAATGGCGGATACTCCATCATACAACAACTGACAATATCAATATGACAAATTTCAACAACCTACACACTGTGACGGAGTCAGACCAGAAGGATATAGGAGAGTGCTGGAAGGCAGGTATATTAGTCTCAGGATGTGCAGGTCCTTGTTCCCTGGATTGCCAAACAAAGGCTACTCCAGGCCAATCAAGACACCTGGGGCCAATTAAGAACCTTCTAGAAAGGAGTAGAAACAGCTAGCCTAATTGGGACACCTGAAGCCAGTCAGGGACTGGCTGAAACCAGATAAAAACCTCCCAGTTAGTCAGGTGGGTGTGGGTGTCAGGAGCTGTGGAAGGAAGTTATGCTGTTGGTGAGACTGAGTGTAGGACAACATATCATACTGAAGGAAGGAAGCCCTGAGGTAAGGGTGAAGTGGAGTTTGAAGAAGCAGGGACTGCTGTGGGGAAGTAGCCCAGGGAATTGTATTGTGTTTTGTGCCTAAAAGGTCAGCCATCTTAGCTGATACTATTAGGGTCCCTGGGCTGGAGTCCGGAGTAGAGGGCGGGCCCGGGCTCCCCCCTTTTTCCATCTTCCATACTGGCCTGTGATGAAGGCAACTCACTAGGTGGTGACTCTTGCCAATTATTACTGAGAAAGGGAGGTCACTCTGGGGCCTAGATGAGTTTCTGAGGCCCCTAAATCTGCCAGGAAGCGCAGGACCCACAAGTACAGACTTGGAGCTTTATCACAACACGCATATTCGCACATAAACATATACACTCAGATACTTAACATACACACACAATTGACACAAAGTATTAGCGAAATGATGCTCAGCTTTAGATCTGAAACAACTCAACAAAAATAATTAGCCTCAGTCAACAACCTCCGAAAACTAGTAAACTTAGCATTATAAACAACCTGTCAGAATGGGTAAAGCCTGTGCGTGACGAGAAAAATTATGTCATTGCCACTTTGTACCATGGTGAAGCAGTACGCTTGTGCCCGCAACACAGAGCTGGAGTAGGCTATAGCTGTAATGTACGAGAGAACGACAAGTTAAAATGCACATTCAATGACGTTTCTCTTTTCTTTATTCATTCGTTTTCCAGTAATAGTGTAAAAAAAAATTTTGGACACCGCTTTTTGGCACCCACAAATCTTGGCACCCTAGGTGGCTGCCTAGTTCACCTTGTGGTTAACACCAGCCCTGCATACTCTCTATTGGCTAGGCCAGGGGACAGAGAGTCAGAACTCTGATGTCCTATCCCTAGTCACCTTCTGCAGCTCAAAACTTTACTTGCTGAAATTCAGGCCTTGTCTTCACAGTTGAACTAAACTGTTTGTAAATCAAACCAATTGTACTGAACCAGTTTAAGCACAAACCATTAATCACACATATACTAGCCTTGCTATACTAGCCTTGCTTGCTTGTTTTAAGCATTGCCCTGAAAGTAGGCTAAGCCTGTGCTAAACCATTTCAGCTGCAATGTCTTCTGGGTAACTGTCCCACAATTCTGGGTCAGTTCCCAGAAGCTGTGCATACTGGGACATTTCAAAGGCACACTTATGCGCTGTTGGACAAAAGTGGGAGGATGAGTGAAACAGTTCCAACTTATCTTCATCCAAAATGTCACTAAACTGGTAAGAATGAACCAATTAAACTTCAACTAATTATTAAAATTGCAGAAAGGTAGTCTGTTCTAACTATTTATTAGAATATTTATATGTGTTTGTGGAATTTTTGTGTGTGGCTGCAAAGTCTTGTACAAACCTTCTAGTATATATTAGGTTCCTGTTGGATAAAGCAATTGCGTATAAGCCAAAATGTACCGAGTGTGATTACAAAATACCTGTGTTAGTAAAATGAGTTCTGAAACAGTTTTGTTAAACTGCCTGCTAACAAAACATTAGGTCATATGAACACCATACTTGAGTTTACATATATGTTACAGACTTGAAAAAGGAGTCACAAAAGCCAAACACAGCTTTGTCAGGCAAGAATCTTATTCATTTTCTTTGGCTTGATGTCTGGATTTTTCCTCTTCTCTCATCCGCCCTCAACCAACACAAATAGAAGGACAGGCTAATATTTATGTTCCTCAGACCCCTCAAACAGCCCAAACAAAAATCCACCCACCCTGTGCAGACATTTTATAGAGCACAGCAGTTGTCCAAACAGCTGATTGGACAGGAAAATGTTAATAGTAACAATGTAACAACAAGTTAAGCAGAATTTTCCTGGTCACAGTTTGCCCAGCAAGCAAGCTCAGGGAGTTAACAGCAAAACTGCTGCATGTATTTAAACTTTGCGCTGTGGGTCATGTAAACATTCCTTTCATGGAAACTGTGCTGAGAATGTAGAATCTCTTTGACCCTGCTGTGTTTTCCCTATAAGGTTTATCATAATGCCTTGACATAACTACATATTGTATCTGTCAAAAAGATGGCATCTCGCTGTTTAAGAAATCCAGCTTGTATTTATCAGTGGAATCTGAAGAAAAGGAATAGAGTGATCTTGAGCTATCTGAAACATTTTCCTTTATCTTGACATTTTCTTAAAACAAAATTTCATGTGAAAGCTATCATAAACTACAATACCATAACTGCCCCTTTGTAATAAAAATGTATTTAGTTGCATTGGAACATACAATTATGAGGAGATGGATGAGTCTCACATGCCTGTCAAATGGAATACTAGAACTCCCTCAAATAATCAATAAAATAAATGGGAGCCTTTTAATTGTCTGCCTCTGTTCAATGCTATTTTTTTATTTTGCAGAGAGAAAGAGAGAGAGAGAGAGAGAGAGAAGTTGGAAATTCTGGTTTAAAATTCTAGTCATTTCATTGCTGTCCTAAAGCAATATGTCATTGTCAGGCACTCTATCCGTCAGTTGCACTCTTGCCTGTAGACAGCAAAATCTCCTCTGGGAGATTTCATGGTGACTTTTTCTCTCTCTCTCTTTTTTTTTGCCAGGCTGCAGCAGGTGTGAAGTCACCACAACTCTATTAGCTCTACCATGGCAATAAAAGCACATTATTATAATAGACTTGCCTGTCTACTCATTACTAAGGAAGCGACTTGCTTCGGGACTTGCCCTTTCTCTATAAGGCCACACTTTCCTGCCAGGTTTCTTTCAGAAGAGGCCTCAAAAATGAAGACTTCAAACACTCAGCTGGAATCCAACTGCATTCCACTCCGCCATCCTAACAGACTGGACCTGAAAAGCAAGCCTTCTCTTATTTCAGTCCTGACAAAAGCAGAACAATGGATGGCTATTGGCAAAGTCTTTTTTTTTTTTTTTTCTGTTAAGAGCAATAAGCATTATCCCAGGAATCTCTATTCACATGAAGACAATGCACAGTCACTCTCGCCTTGTTTAGACTACAGCTCAGTCTAACTCAGACCACCTCTCATTTTCCTTCTTGCTTTTTAATCCAAGGCTTTACCTACTGAGCTACGCAAGAACCAAACAAACTAAATAGGAAGATAATTGTGGTAAGTCTGAGTGCATTGAAGCCTGAGACAAAGAGGTCTTGCCTTTTCCCCTCAGTTCCTAAGCTATATTTATGGGAAGGAACTTCCAAACAGACATGCTTAAGATCTTTGAATGAGCTTCTGGAGCCTGGAAGGGGTCAATGTATTCTGTGGAGAACCATCTATCCTCCAGAGCTGCATAGAGTTGATCACAAAGCTTCTTAGCACCCTGCTTCTCAATGAGCTTTTGCACACAAGCATTCTTAATGTGCAATGTGTCTTTAGAAATTCAGTATATTACCATGAAAAAATTCCTTTCTATACTTTAAGTACTGTTTAGCCCTTTGAATTTTGTGTTTCATTTTGATTTTAGGAAGGATGAAAGATATGTTCAAGAACAGAGAAATACACCCTCCCCTAAGGGCTACCTCTGACCAATTGACAGAGAATGCTGAGATAGATTAGAGGGGAGACCACATAATGAAGAGCTTTTGCACTGGGCAAAAATAACTTAAAGTTATACAAGAAGCAACTTACTTTTTAATATATTTTCCCTTAGCTTTTAGTCAAACAAATGTCTCAGATAATATCACTGGCACTTACACCTCTGAATCATCTTCTGCCAGTTCTGAAATTGCAATCATAATAGCTAATGAGAAAACTTTCAAAGGTTTGAAGTTTTGGTTCAGAAATGGGAAAGTCTGGATATTTTTCAAAGGATTTATCAGAACCTCTTCAGGTTCACTCCCTTTCCCAGCTGACAGTTCCCCCTCTGTCCTCAGAGCCACTGCTCTGACTTCTGGCTTCCACCACCCCAATCTGACAGGATCATGATGGGCCCACCTGACATGGTGCTGGCATTCTGATGCCTTTGTAAGGCTTTAAGAGGACATTTTTTGGTGCTTATCTGGACTGAAACGCCTAAACTTTTGATGTCTGTTTTGAAGATTGCACTATGAATGGAATACAGAAGCTGATATAAAGAGAACAGCCTACCTTTCTTCCTAATCCTAATCCCAAACATGGTGCCAATTCCCATGGGGAGCTCTTTCTCTATGTCGCTGTACTTAATAATATCCAGGTAAATCTAATATAGTGGGTTTGCTTCAGCAATAGATGATGCACACAGATATCTGGATATTTTAAATGAAAATAGACTCTTCTCTTCTTCTCTACTCTATTCAGGTTCTTACGCAACCATCACCAACATAGACTCTGAATGCCTTCCACTAGTGCACTGAGCAGTATCACTAGCATGTGTCATGTGTGGTTCTTTGTTTCCCCATTCCTCTCGTGAGGAATCATAAAATTACAGGACTGGAAGGGATCTCAAAAGCATAGGTCCAGTCCCCTGCACTCATGGTAGGACTAAATATCACCTTGACCATCTCTGACAGGTGCTTGTCTAACCTGCTTTAAATATATCCAGTGACAGAGATTCCATAACTCCCTAGGCAATTTATTCCAGTACTTAACCACCCTGATAGTTAGGAATTTTTTCCTTATGTCCACCCTAAACCTCCCTTACTGCAATTTTTAATAATTTTTTAGGTTTTTAATAATTTCTGTTGCTCTTCTCTGGATTTTCTCCAATTTGTTCATGTTTCCTCAAATGTGGTGCCGAGAATTGGACACAGAACTCCAATTGAGGCTTAATCAGTGCAGAAGAATTACTTCTTGTATCATAGTTACAACCCTTTTGCTAATACATCCCAGAATGGTGTTTGCTTTTTTTGGAATGTGTTACACTGTTGACTTATTTTTAGCTCATGATCCACAATGACCCCCAGATCTCTGTCCACAATACTTCATCCTGGATAGTCATTTCCCATTTTGTATGTGTGCAAGTTTCATGGGAATATTTTTTTTCATTTACAAAGTATATTATATCTACACTGTGCTATGCATTTTTATTAGCAAAGGAAAGTCAAGGTTGAAGAAGAACACTTTGAAATTAGAACCAAAATTTCGAAGTGATTTAAATTGTTGTGGGACTTCATTCCACAGTATAAGACCAGCTCCTGAAAAAGTTGTCTTCTGCACAGATGAGCTTTCTCACTGTGGCAGACAGTTCCACTGGGCATGAGGAATGGAGTTGTCAAAAATTATCCTTGTCTGGGAGCTTAGGTGATCTTTTATCTACCTTGGATCCAGCCCATTTAAGACCTTGAAGATAAGGACTGAGGCCTTGAATTTTTATGTGTATCCTATGGGAAGTCAGTAGAGAGTGGATGACAGGCCTTGTGCAGCTTTAATTGCTGCCTTGCTCTGTAGTAATTCAGCCAGATCTAGTTGTAACCGTATGCCTGCCACTGCAGTGTGTGGCCACAGACAGGAATATTACAAGCCAAACTCAGCGTTACAGGCCAAATTCAACTATAATACCAGATTCAATTCTGATTCATCAATAAAATTCTTCCTGACTTAACAAGAAGAGAGAAAAGATGAGATCTCTGATATTACTGCAGGATTCAGCAACAGGAGGTGATGGATTGGAAAGGAAAGAAAAAAGCACTGGACACAAATATTATAGTTGTTTGCCAAATGGAATGTTCCAAATGATCACAGTGCATGGCCCCATCTCACTGTTATAGCCCGCTATTTTATAACAACAGTTTCCTCATTTTATTTTTTATTAATGTAGGGCTAGATCCTTAGCTGGTGCCTTTTTACATCAGTCAAACATATGTACCATGAATTTAGTCCTTGTGAGAGAAGCTAAATTGAAAGTCCAGGAAACCAGTTTCCTCTATCATAGAACTAATAGAGCAGAGGCAGTATTCCTGACAGCGTGGTTTCAACCCTGCTCTGGACAGTTCATCCTTCACAGTGAGAGCAACTCTGCCCATTCAGTCTTTGGCCTCTTGATTCACAATTCCATCAAGTGTGTCTATTGCACACTGTGATTTTGTCAACCTGAAAAAGAAAAAGGGAAAAAAATCACCAGAAAATGCAATGTTCAGAATTGCTCATCTGGGTGTCTGTAAAATAGCTTATCAACCCAGTCTGTGTTCGAGAAACATGCTACCAACCCCACTGTTGTGCTGGCTTACAACACTAAGGCAAGTGTTTATCAAAAGGATACCTCTCAACAAAGTTAGTGCTGACTAAAAAAGAATGAGAAACTTACTATTGAATAGAACTGGATGAATTTGGGGGAGGGGGGGAACAATCACTTTATTTCAAATAATCTTTATTTGAATTTTTAGAACAATTAATTCTGACTGCCTTTGGAAACCTTTGATATCTGTAAATAGCAAAGGATTTTACAAAACCATTCAATAAATTCCAGTTATACACAGGAAACACAGGCCAAATGAACAATCAAAAGTATTTACACTGAAATCTGGTTTTAAGAATTACACACATCCAAATGGGAAACAGAAAGATAATAAAAGCCCATGAAAGCTCATGATCCCTAAGATCTGTTAGTCTATAAGGTGCCACAAGACTCTTTGTCGCTTTTGCAGATCCAGACTAACACGGCTACCCCTCTGATACTAGAAAGATAGTATGTACATGTGACCACTAAAAAAGAGCATGGAATTTCTGATGAGTAAAACTGGTCAAACTTCGCTGGATTTTGAATTTTTGATAACATTGAAATCATGTTCAAAAATCTGAAAAGGAAAACAAAGCAAAAGAAGACCACAAACCAAAAAAAACAACCAACCAACCACTCCCCCACTCTCCCAAAAAAACACTTAAGAAAACTCCAGCACAGACGAGTTTTTGAAACGTTTTGATAAGATTTTTAAGACATTTTCCCCTTGCTTTTTGTTCAATGATAGAGCTAGTTGGAATGTTTCAACAAGTGTGAAATAGCAACTGAAATTTGATTTGACTACTTTTGCTCTTAGTGAATAATAAAATCTTAAATTAAATTATTTTTCATTTTAAAATGTGGAATTTGTCATACGAATATACCTGACAAGTATGCACCTGAATTATTCGTTGTGTTCTGCTTATTTTAGAAAGTCCATAGCACTGTTAGGAAACAAAGCAGCATGCAGGCACTTCACTGTTTGACTTCCATTAAAGTCAATAGGAGCCAAGAGACTAAATCTCTATGCAGCAACTTGAAAAAGCAGCAACCAGCATCAAAGAATAGCAAAAAGCATACTGTAAGCAGTAAAGGAAGGGAGCACTGGCTGTGTATGCATCCCATTCTTTTGCACACTTTCCAAAGGCTAGATTGTGACATTAAGATCTACCCAGTGTTAAATACAGTCTATTTTTGTGCTGCACGGGAAGCAAATTATGAATCTCCAGTCACAGTTTTCTTCCCAATCTCCCTGCTGCTTCAGGGTTGAGGATGCTACAATCAGTCCTATATCTGTTGCACTCCCTGATATGCTGGTATGGCTACACTTCCAGAAACTCTAAGGAAGGTGGGGTCAAGAATGTGCTCTCTTCCTGCCTGCTCCAGCTATCCGCACCAGTGGGAACACAGCTGCTCTGCAGCCTCTTGGTCCCTGCACTCTGGATCCAGAGGTGTACACAGTGCCTTACTTTCCCTTCCTTTCTTGTATACAGATGGGTAACAATCTGGCTGAGCAATAAGTATCAATAAATTGGTGAAAAGAATGCTGGGAGTGAAATGGTGGCACTCTACTCTTCTCCATTGCACATATCATCACTGGAACAACGTATACAGTGAAGCATTTCAGGCCAGTCTTTTTGCTCCCGGTAAAATATTTTCTCCTTACTATTACTCACTCTTTCTTCTGTTCACATTCTTTGCTGTGCGTTAGCTGTGGTATTAATTACTGAGGCAATAATGGCCAAGGCCATTCGGTGAGAATTGTGTTGGCATTTCAGACTTCTGATTTGGATTGGCTACTTCTGTCCTGCGGACGTATGCTTTAGAGGATAAAGTAATATATCAGGGATACACAAGATTTGGGCTCTATTCTTGGCTCTGACACTAGCCTCCTGAGTGATCTTGGGCAAGTCATTTCCTTGCTCTGTGCCTCAGTTTCCCAAGCTGTAGTATGTTGATAATATTCTTTGAGATCTACTGATTCTAAGAGCTCAGTATTACTATAACTTGTCATTAATGAGCAGAGTGCTTGGAAAATTAGGTGAGCAAAGTTTCAAAGCAATAAAACAAGGAACAAAAATACATTTTAATTCATAAATAAATTATGACCTTGTAAAAATCAAAACAAGCAATTAGTGAAGGCCTCAAAAATTTGAGAAATCGCCCTGGAGAGCTTGTCTGTTGCACCTCAAAAAGAATAAATCTTCACTTAAGTTACAGAGCAGCCAAAGTATTATGAAAATGGGTCCCGTTAAACTCTTTTCACTTAAATATTGCTAATGGCTAATTCTTTTCCCTATGATACGAGCAATGTGAAAATCTTAAAGCACCATTCATAAATGTACGGGGAAGGTCAGACATCATATCTGAAATTGCAGACTGCACTAGAGACACTTGTTCTACACTTTGGGGTGCAATCCAGACCAGTGAGAATTTGTTTCACATCTTACCCTGAGTGCCTCAGAGTGCTTTGCTACTGTAATTCTTTGCCTGGGATGCTCACAGTCAGCAGCAATCATACTGGTCACACCCTGAACGTCTGTGTGCTATGCAGTCAGCCCTGGTTTAGGAACTCTCACCTCAAATGCCTGTCTATAGCCCTAGTCTGGCTTCCACGAGCCATAGTTACAGCCAGAAAGGGACCCCAACACACTTCCAGTCCTAAATTTCCTCCAACCATGTACTATGCAATGTCCAACACTTTTCTGGACCATCCAGAGAAATGATAAGATCCATTTACTTCTCTAAAAACACAAAATGAAAAGCATGCTACTTTAATTGGAGTTAACTAACACTTTAATTCAAACTGAGTACTGTTGATCTGAATTCAAAGTAAAACGTAGCATTTTAAGTGAGAACAACTATAAGAGATGAAGTTAGACATGATTACACACAAATAAAAGTGCAAAAGCACATCTAAAAGTCTAAAACTTAATCTAGCCAGGTACAGGCTTTCTAATTTCATCTCTTATAATTTATCTCACTTAAAATCCTATGTTTCACTTTAAATTCAAATGACTTTTCTCACCTTCAGTCTTCCAGCAAGGTGGTGGCTGACACTCCATGCTCTCCCCTCCCCCTGCTAGTGTTTGCTAAAATGCAAATTGTTCCATTTCCTGCAATCTCTTTCTCCTGTTGTCTTGCTGGTTCTGTTTACTGTTTAGATGTATTGAGGTAAACCCACACTCCTTTGTTTAGGACAGAGATATTTAACAACTTTACCTAAGTACGGCTGTCTGGTCTTGAACATCTTCTGGTAACATCATACAAGGATTTCATAACTACATATAATGGTGCTACATACATTTCACCATGATATTGTTAACTGTGAGTTATTTGTTTTTAATGATACCTCACAAGGCATATTTTGTACAAAGATTATCACAATACTTTGTAGGATGTGAATATCTGGGTGCTTTGGATAACACTTTCTTCATTTACCTATGGCTATATAGAAGATGACTATGCCATGGAAGACTACAGAAGATTGTGGATCTGACTTTTGACCCAAACTGACTATGCATCACAATGTTCAAATAGACTGGCAGTATTTTTTGTCTATTTGCCAAGGTTGGTAGTTCAGGGTAATGTCAACCACTGGTATAAGTCCAAAGGCCTAGTGGCTCTCATTTGGGGTAGTATTGCCTACTGGCGAGGAGGGTGGTAGGGGAAGCCATGTCCACCCTACACCACTGGGTTCTAAAGCAGGGCCCTTCAAATCAGTAGCTCTTGCACAGGACTGTGGACAGGTTACTCCTTAGCATGCTCCCTGGATTACTTCCTATCCTTGTTCCAGTCCCTATGACACCATCATGGGTTGGACTTGTTTTCCCCTCTGATTAATCTCCTGAGTCCCTTCCACGGGTCACAGTGAGTCATGACCTTCAGCTCCTGCAGTCTATGGACTTCTAGTGGCTTGGCTATAAGTCTCAGCCCTGGCTGTGTGGAGCTCTGGCAGCTTCCTGGTAGGAGGCTGCTGCACTTGACTGCTCTCCTCTTCATTCAGCCCAGACTGAATTGAGTTGCTTCCTTTGAAATGCTCCCTCCAATGGGAGTATGCCCAGCAGAGGAAAGGGGTTATGGCATCTTGGGCCCAGAGCTGCTATTTACCCCATGCCTCACCAGTATGCACTTGATACACCCCGTTACACACTTACAAAATACCCTCCCTCTAGTGGCTGCGAAGAAGAATCTGTGGAGAAGTCACGGTAATGAGGATCTCGACTCCCTTGCAGAGTGTGGCTGGCAGGAAATCTAGATACTCTAATCTGCCTTTGTCAAGAGGAAAGATTGTGCCACTTACATGCTTGTTTCTTCAATCAGGATTGAATTTCATGTGTTCCATCACATTACATCATAGAGACTTCTTTACTTATTAAAATTAAATTTCTTTTAAACAATGCTCTCTGGGATGAAGTGATTATTTTTTCTTAGTTATAAGGGTAGCTTTAATAAATGCAGCAATCCCTAAATCTTCAGAATTTGTGAGAGGCACTTTGAAAGAAATGATAATTTGGGATAAAGAATTTTGAGGATGATACTGTGTTAGAATCAGAATTCTATTAACAGCAGAATATTCATAACCTTATAGAAAAGTTAACAGTTAATTTGTTTGTGTTGGATTAGAAATAAATTTCCTCTCCATCTTTTTTTAATGAAAATCTTGTCTTAATATCAGAAAAGGAATGAATTATTTCAGCATTAATACTCTCAGCCCAAAAGCTCCCACAAGAGCTTTTTTAAGCAATCAGAATTAAAATGGGTGAAAAATTAAAAATACAACTCCCTCCCAGTTGCCCATTTCCATCCCTTGAAATTGAAAATACACCTTCCTCATAAGAAGATCTGTTTCAAGTCAAAACTATTCCTTATCATGAAGAGTGGGGGGAAAATTGATAAAACAGTAAAAGGAATACTCTCTTTAAATCATACCTCAAATACTGCACTGGGAAGAAAAAACATGATCTACTTCGGCATCTGAGGTGTTTGGCAAATAATTTCACTAATGCTTTTTCTAAGTAGTTTCCCATCAGTTACTTAATTACAGAAATATGTGCTGCAGTTTGCAGAACTTTGCCACTGTCATAACTCTACTTGAAGCTCAGCCAACCAATGATAGTAAAGCTGTCATGAGATTAAAGATGTCTGCAAGTCATTGCTTCTGGTATTTATATGTAACAAGGGCAAAGTAAACAAGTATGTAGAATTATTGGTTATATTATTGGTTTTATATTTTATGTACATTGGACATGTGCCTATGCACCAACAAAGTGAATAAGGCATATATTATTTGGCACCTGTATTCACCTTGTGAATATTTGTAGAAATCAATGTTTGAAATGCAAATGAGAGAGAATATGAGTCAAATTCTGCCCGGAGATATTCTGCTGTCTTCCAAGGTAACACTGTTGACTTCAGTAGAATTGTTCTATTATTCCCCTCATTTAACAGAACAAAATTTGCCCTCAAATGTGAACTAAGACCTCTCTCAACTGTGTTTCATTATATGTTTTATATTCTAGATACCAATCTAAATCTTTATTATATATTTATTTCAATTTTTTAAAAATCTTAAGCTGCCCTAAAACACAATCATTTCACTGCTTCTGAGGCTTAAATTGTAATAATTCTGCGAAAGCTCATCCAGCCAACCATCTAAAATAATTCCTTCAGTGCCAAGGGAGTGTACCTTCAGCCCTCCCCAAAACCTAAACAGAACTATTTTTCATTGTGCCTGGAAGGTCACTGCAGTCACTACATTAAGTTGGGCTTTTCATTTTTCTTAATTGACAAGATCAGATATTTTGAATTAGTAAATATCATAAAAATGTTATTTATGCTCATTTTACGTGCACATGTACACATAGATAATGGTTAGGCTGCCAGTGTGCTGGTATGCACCACTGCTTACCATGCTAATTATAATAATTTCATTCCTACCTTATTCTCACCCATCTGTTTGTATATCTCTCTGTTGCCTATATTCTTATGAGATTGCAAGCTTTTTGGGGCAGGTGCTGTTTCTTTGTTATTTGTCTATATAGGGCTTAGCACAATGGGGCTGGGGCCTCTACATGCTTCTGCGTTATAGATATAACAAAAGCCTTGCTGTCCTTACTTAAGAAAAACTCCCATTGACTTCAGCAGAATGTTTTCTGTTTCTGCACAACATTCAGTGCAGAAAATAGTGAAATATTTTCTTCAAAGCTTCGCTTGAAAATGTTGGCCATATCAAATTATTTTCAGATCCCTGAAACCTTATCTCTTAATTGAAATGATAGGAAATAGTTAATTTTAGCTTCCAAACATATAAAGTACGGAAGAACACTTTCAACTTGTGCCTGACAAATTTTCAAGCGGAATCAGTATAGTGATTAAATTTGGCAGTTTTCTGTTGTGGTAGGTAAATGAGGAAGGATAGTCAGAGTGACAGAAAAAAAAACATTTATTATACTGTTTAATACTACCAATAAGGCTGGTCAAAAATGTTCATGTAATTGTTTTTTGACAGAAAATTGGGGTTTCAGTGTCCTAAGCCCCACCACTCTCCTAGAGGTAGTCACTTACCTCTGAGGTACAGGAAGGCACCTATCTTTGCTAGCAATCCACAAACTGGGGAAGATAGGCATTTCTCTAATCCTTGTGTGGAGTCCAGTCTGGTAGGTGTGCCCACAGGCCGTCTAACTCCACACAAAACAACCAGAGCTCGGAGGTGGAAAAGGACCTCCTTTTTAACACTTTGCCCACTGGTAGTAGTCCATTTTGTGTGGGGTTAGGCAGCCTCCAAGCTCACCTACCACATCAAGCCTCCCAAATTAGGAGGAAGAGCACCTATCTTCCTCCAGTTTGTGGATTGCTCTGAGGTTTAGGTGGGAGATAGGCATCCAGATGCTTAAAGTAAGGCAGCTTGTCCATAGGCTGAAATGGAGGCTCACTGGGAACTTTTACTCCAAAAACTTAGGTGCTGAGCAAGTTTAGGTGTCTCTAGGGTTAGCAGCAGCTGAGACAGAGTTTTGTGAATTGCAAGAGTGCTTAAAAATAACCTGGGAGGGAGATGCGGAAGTACCTGTGTGGAACCCTGCAATAGTAACTGAGAATCAAGCTCAGAGAGCCATATACTGCACTGAAAACATATTTCAAGTTCTTGTGAAAGATAGACATCTTACAAGTTCCACATAGCCTGGCCACAATTCTCACATGAGCAGCTGTCAGACTGCCACAAAAGATATTTCCCCTTTAAAGGTTTCTTGTCCATCACCTAGTTTTATAAGGGGAACTAAAAATCAGCATGTGAATCACAGCATGAATGTATCTGAATTACATACAAGAACACAGAAAATATTAATTGCAGTTTAATCCAGCAACAGAGAAGTTAATTATTGAAATTAGCTATATGAAGAAAAGTTTCCTTTTGATTTAAATAACATTTATTCAATAGAGGAAGGTCATTCTTCTTGGGTAAAAATAACTAACTAGTGTTGATGTTGATAGAGTAACATCGAATTTGCATTTTATTAATGGCTATATCATTTAGTTAAGAGGAATATGCTCATTTCCAGATAAATGATATAAATCGGCCTTCCTGATAAAAGCGGGTTTCTGTTTCACATGCTTTGTTATGAATAAAAGAACATAACTTTTGTTTAAAAAATAAAATCAAAGTGAAAATATGGCACATATCTGCACAAATCAAAGATGCAGAGCTTTTGTAGGTATTCACTTAAAAAATTGTAAATTGGGGTTGATAAATCAGCATGTGGAATTTCCAAATCTGCACCACTACTATGTAAAGCACCTGATCCTGCCAATAAAACACTGACAGCTAAAAGAACCAATGTTAAATACTACCCATTCCCAGGAGTAAGCATGAGCTTAGCTGAAAACATGTATGAAATGTGACACATTGCCAGTGTTTAGGAATAAAATCTTACCGGGCTAAGGCTACAGTCATAATTTTTCACACATCTGTTATGCTGGAGAAAATGTACCCCACAATTCATGCATCACTCACACCCAGAAAATGTGTCAGAGGATTGTAGAATGTCCATAAATGTTCTGATGGATTATTCCAGACTCCATGAGACAGAATTTAACATTATATGTAATAATGGTAGAAGTAAAGGTCGGCTTCAATTTTGAGTGTTATAATTTGGGGGCTAGTTTGGGGAGTAACAAAAAAAAGCTCAGTAGTATATTACAATGAAAGCACAGCCAACTGCTGACATAGCTGGATGCTCATCATAGTGAAAAGAATATATTTTTGTTTTAACAGTTACATGTGAGGTTCTGAAACTTTACCAGAGCTGAAGGGGAAAATGTCAAGTTAAACTGTTTTTTGCCTTCCTCTGCAGCAAGGGGCACAGGTCAGTTGCTGGAGGATTCTCTGCACCTTGAAGTCTTTAAACCATGATTGGTGGACTTCAATAGCTCAGACATAGGTAAGAGGTTTATTGCAGGAGTGAGTGGGTGAGATTCTGTGGCCTGCATTGTGCAGGAGGTCAGACTAGATGATCATAATGGTCCCTTCTGACCTTAAAGTCTATGAGTCTATGAAAAGATATCATAATGCTGTGATTTTATGAGAATTTATTCACAGTATAAAACAATGAGCTGGTGAAAGACTGGTATCTCTTTTTATGTCTATGCTATAAACAACCAAAAATAGTTATTTTTGTGGGATATGGCAGATGTACTTTACAAAATGTAGACAACTAGACTGTCCTGTAGTAACTATGCATACACACACACAAAAAAAGAGGAGTCTTTGTGGCACCTTAGAGACTAACCAATTTATTTAGGCATAAGCTTCTGTGGGCTAAGACCCGCTTCATCAAATGCATGGAGGGAAACATACAGTAGGTAGGCATAAATATACAGCACATGAAAAGATGAGAGTTGCTTTACGAAGAGGAGGGTCAGAGCTAATGAGGCCAATTCAGTCAGGGTGGATGTGGCCCATTCCCAACAGTTGACAAGAAGGCGTGAGTATCAACAGAGGGAAAATTACTTTTTGTAGTAACCCAGCCACTCCATGTCTTTACTCAGGCCTAATTTGATGGTGTCAAATTTGCAAACTAATTCCAGTTCTGCGGTTTCTCATTGACATCTGTTTCTGAGGGTTTTTTGTTGAAGAATGGCATCTTTTAAGTCTGTTATTGAGTGTCCAGGGAGATTGTAGTGCTCTTCTACTGGTTTTTAAATGTTACAATTCTTGATGTCTGATCTGTGTCCATTTATTAAGAAATAAATAATAAATACATTCTTGTCAACTGTTGGGAATGGGCCACACCTATCCTGATTGAAAATTTTTTTTTGCTTGTTTTTGCTGATACAGACTAACATAGCTACCCCTATGAAACCTATGCATATAAAGTTGATAAAGGTCACATATTACTTCAGCTGAGGTCTGTATTAATCTCTAGCCAGAACATTTGCTATTAATATACATGTATTACATGCATAACATGCCTTAATGTGGGTTATGGCTAATCCCACCTAATTCGTCTTTGACCCAGGCTTTCAAAACACAAATGCAGATGGCATGGGGTCTCTGGAAACTTCTTTTTTTCAGATGTTAGTATCCAAACAGTAGTACTGAATCTTGATTCAAAAGTTGTCCAGCCTTTAAATACAGCCAAATGCTGGTCTCTCTCTACTGCAACTTTGACAACATGATCCTCTAACTGTATATATAATTTCTGTTTTGGTAGGCAGTGATGGGGAATAAAAAAAAAAGTATCTGCAATTTATCATCACAGAAACTGAAATGATTGGTAAGAACCCAATTTACACAGAAAGTGAACAACTTTCATTTGCAACACTACAATCATTTGCTTATTTGATACTAATGAATGTTGTGTTTAATCATACATTTTGCTCAGCATTCACACATTATTAATTGAAAATGTGGAGGAAAAAGTTGGCTGAATTAATAGTCGTAAAATCTCCAATGGGGTTTTTAAATGATTTATTTATTTATTCAGATCCCTGTGTGTTTTCAATCACCAAGAGCAAAAGTCCTCATGAAAAAAATTTGTAGCACTAATAACTTAGAAAGCCTTGACTTTCACTGACATGTTTGATGTGCATTTTCACATGACCTTTTCAGGGTAAGGACTAAAACTTAAGAAGTTTTACAAACAAGGCAAAATAACAAGGTATGTGGAAGACTAAAGTAGAAGTGTAAACAGTGGGTGCAGTTGGAATGAAGATATTTGAATCTGAATGGCTAGTTAATGATTCAATTAGTTTTTCACTTTGTTAAACTATGGTAATCCTTCTTTACTAGCTCTTCATATTGAAGCCTGTTAAAAGGAAAAATTTAAAGGATCTTAAAGAAAATTCCAAAAAAGTAAAGCCTTTTGTAAACCATTACTGCTTCTCAACAAAATACTGCCTACTGAAAATATGAGGGATGCAGGACAGTTATTTTACTGAGCCTAAGATTCTGAACAAGCTGGTTTGAACAAAAGCTGTAAATCTGAAGTGATTCCTTTTGTTATTGAGTCTATTATAAATGCAAGGATAGCTTTAGAATCGGGAAGTCCCCAGCAAAGAAGTTACTGGGATGGTGACTTATCCACATAACCTCTCCCTCTCTCTCATTCTCTGATCACTTCTCACTCATTTCTCCATATACAAAATCTTTTCAATCTTTGTTTTCTCCTTTCTCTCATCCCTTTCCCGCCATCTCCTGTCTCTGTTGGGTGGTTATATGGTTAGGTGGGGTGCCAATCCACGGCAGTAGATCCCACAACTGTATGTTAATCTGGGAATGTCCCACAGAGTTAGAGGTCACCCTCAGCCTGATGTGTGATGGGTCCAGAACGTACCTCAAAGAATGTGGTAGAGAGTCATTGTTATAAGGACATGAAGATTGCTCAGATCAATGAGTGTTAAAGTAACCTTTTAGAATAGCTACTAATGAACGACACCTGCGTGTTAGTGGCCATCCTCAGAATACTGCACCAAGATTAACTAATAGTTGCATGTAATCAAATAACTGTTAAGTAACTGCTTACTTAATGCATTACTCAAATCAAATCAAATCAAATCCTGAGAAGCAATCAAATCCAATTACCTTGTGGGCCAACAAGTAATGCTATCCTATTTAGATGCTATTCCTGGCAACCTTGCATTCCTGGCCAGAATGTGAGTGATTATTAGTGATAACATAGTCATGACATTCTGTTTGGCTGCAGTTTCACTGCATAATTTGCACACCTCCTGCAAATACAATTATGTATTTGTGAGCTATTACTTCTACAAGAAAGTAATCATAAGCATGCAACTGGTTACCTTTCTGGATCCAGTAACATATCTTAGGGCATGTCTACACTTGCTATTTAAAGAAGAAAAAGTCCATTTTTTGTGTGCAAAAACCATGGGAGCATCTACACTTGCCAATCACTTTTTGCAGTGAAACTCAGAAGTTTCACTGCAAAAAGAAAACTACCTCCATGAGAGGTATAGACCTCTTACCACTGATGTTTTTGCGGTGATGTGCAAGTGAAGATGTTCTTCCTGTTTATAGAGTGTTTAGTCTCCAGAGGATATCCCACAGTGCCTAGGTGACCACTCTGGCCAACAGCTCTGCAACTGTGATGCCAGGTAAAGAGAAATCCACCCCTCCTCATGGAAAGCCCCAAGAACTTTGAAACTCCCCTGCCTGTTTTCATGGTAAGTGCTCACTTATCTGGCTAGGTGACAATGCCTGCCTCATGGAGCAAACGATCCCCTGCTTGGAGCAATGCTGAGCTACTGGAGCTGATCAGTGTTTGGGAAGAGGAGGCTGTGCAGGGACCCAGGATGCCCTGCGATCACACACCATCCCATCCCACAAGACCCATTGTCAAAATGGAGAGAGCTGCACTGTGGGACAGCTGCCCGAGAGTGCTGCTCTCATCAGCAGATGATGGAAGTGCTGCTAATGTAAACACTCTGTGATGCCTGTGGAAATAAGTGAGTGCACAAACCACCATTTTACTATCATGGGTGAAACTTACAGTGCAGAAATGCTACAAGTGTAGACATACCCTTAATTACCCTTAGAAAGTAAGGTCTTTTCTGGACACAAATCTTCACCAGTTTAACTAAAGGAGTATTTAAAGTGATCGAGTTCAACTGGTGTAAAAGCCTATAGAGATTGTTGATTCCTGATTGATTTATAGTAAACTGAAAGAAATTACTCTTCAGCTGAAATAAGAGCATCTGCACAGAATTTTGTACCAGTTAAACTAATTACATTGTTAAACGCATTTATGTTGAACCCCTTACAATTTTATAATGTACACAAGTGCTAATAATCCTGAGTAAGAGACAATGGTCTTTATTCTCCACTGCACCTTGTAAAGTCATTTACAGCTCTGCAATATGGGTATACAAAGCTACCAGATTAAAATGGCAGTGTTTTATGTGTACTTGGCACTCACTGGGTGAAATTCATTCTAGTGTATAGGCCTGGCAATTTCTGCAGATAGCAAACTAGAAAAAAAAACCACTGCAAATAAATTAGGATGAAACTCATCCTGGAGCAAATGACCTGTACACTTAACGTGCATATTAAGGACTTTCCACAGGCGCTGTGATTATGCGTAGATGTAATCCATAGAAAAAGGGTTTGCATAGCTATAATTATGCTACAATCTTTTATCTGATACGCTGCATTGCACAATCACAAAACAATAATGTAGGGCCTCTGTTTTTAATAGTAACTATCAAATGTTTCCTTGTGTTACAATTAAACAACAAGTGTTCTGAAATGGTTATGAATATGATTATTTTATTATAAATAGTGATTATGAGAAACACTATTATCTTCTGAGGGCAGACACAGTGTTCTTACAAAATATTAAAATGATAAGCAGGAGTAAGCCCTCCAACCAACCTCAGGAAGAAGTAGGGTGCTTTTTGGTTCACATACAAACCCTTTATTTTTAAATGCTCTGGGCATTAGAATTCCATATGACATCACCACAAATTCTGATTATTCCATTATAGCAACAGTCCCAGTGTTTCAGGACAAGAAAGGGCTCTTTGACTGACCTTGATCCGTTTTACTTTCTCTGAGTTCTAATGTTTGTACCCTGTGATATTTTTTCCATGTAAGTACTCATCAATTTAATTTTTCATTGTGGTTGTACAGTAACTCATTGCTCCTTTTGCAGTAGACTGTGACCCATGGACTGCTTGATGCCAACTGGTAAAGGCCTTAAGGAATGCAAAAGGTTTACAGGGATTCCTTGGGTTGATGTCTACATAATAGTGCACCAAAGAGCTCTACCAACAGCTAGTGTAACACCGGTCTTTCTAAACATTGCAACATGTAAGTATGAATGATATTTAAGGAGTTACGTATATGGACTGGAAATTATGTTCTTAATGACATGAAGTTAAAAGCAGGCCACCAGATTTTTTCCCAGCAGTGAGTAGAAGACACTCATCTTTTTTGGTCTGGTCAGGTGTGTATTGTGCATTGTGCGTCTCACAATGTAAGCATGTCTACATGTGGAGCCAGATGCTGATGAACAGATTGCAAGGCTGACAAGAGAGGGAGACCACAGAAAAGAATGATCACTAGGGGGGTACTGTTTTATGAAAATGAACAAAGAAGTCTCCTGACAGATCTAAGGGTACCAAGAGACATCCTTCATGGAGGAGGCAAACTGCCAGCTTGTTGTATCACAGCCTGCTGGGTTGAAAACGCTGCAGACTTTGGGTGAGCCAAGCTTCATTATACAGAAGAGAGTCTTGTTACTTAAGTCTGGGGTCTAGAAAGCATGCTATGGTTTTATTTTACGTGTAACCAGTTATTTTTAACATTTCTACCTACTTACTATAATTCGAATCTCTCTTCTTTGATAATAAACTTGGATATGTTTACAGTGAAAACAAGTACTGTGTTAAGTGGAGCAGTAATCCTGAGGGGAAACTGGCAAGCGTGTGCTATTCCTTTGAGGGTGGTGGTTATATGAATTCTGATAGTGTCCAGTGACACGAGGATTAGACACTCCTGGGGGATGCTCGGAGAGCTTGGGGGTTGGAGTGTACCTGTAGCTTACCTGAAAAGGCCTAGATGGGACTGTTTGTGTCACCTGGGGCCAGTGGAGATAGGGAGCTGACCCTAGGCAGGCTTCCTCACACTAGCGTCAAGTGGTAGTGAGGTGCCTCACGGCCCTGGATATCCCTAGGTACCATTTAGACACTGCTCTTACTTGGGGGAAAGATGGAGTGGTACTGCCTCAGGATGAACCCAAAGAAGGGTCTATGCCTCAGGGGAACAAGTCCCTTCCTGAATAGCCTGGTAAAGAGAGGTGCAGGCCACAGTGCCCAAGTACTCCTTTCCTGTTTGCCATGATTTGTGCCCCTGTAGGTGCCTGGAGGGAGCAATCTCAGAAGCACTTCCTAAGCAAGGAGGACTTTTTAAGGCTAATGAAATTCTGGCACACAAGTAGCCTGTTTCACAGGGTGTGTTAAAGTTTCTCAGGGACTTTTTGAGGGTTTGTCTGTAGTGCAGCTGGTTTTACCTGTGAGTAACGTAAAGTGAAATGAAACTAAACAAAATGTGGAACATGTACTTGCATTCTAAGTGACAATCAGCCCCAAATCCTGTCCTGTAATGGGGTCACTTTCAAGCCCAGTGCTACAAACTCCAGCACCTGGCCTTGTCCTCAAGATGCTGAATTTCAACATTGAGGGTCTTTTGGAAGTGAAAGGGGAATCCTCCACTGAGTTACAAATCAAACCAACGTTTCTTCAGGAAATGCACTGTACCACTGATGAGCAACTTTAATAGATTCCAAGACCACAAGGGACCTTTCTGATCATTTATGACCTCCTGTATTACAGGCCATAGAATTTACTCAAAATAATTCCTGGAGCTCATCTTTTAGAAAAACTTCCAACTGATTTAAAAATTGTTAGTGATAGAGAATTCACCTCAACCCTTGGTAAATTGTTCCAATGGTTAATTACTCTTACCATTAAGAATCTGCACCTTATTTCCCATCTGAATTTATCTAGCTTTAACTTCAGCTTTGGGTGTTAAATCTTTCTCTGCTATTGAGGAGACCATTATTAAATATTTTTCCCCATGCAAATACTTATAAAATGTAATCAAGTCACCCTTAACTTTCTCTTTGTTAAGCTAAATAAACCAAGCTCCTTGAGTCTGTCACTATAGGGCATGTTTTCTAATCCTTTACTTATTCTTGTGACTCTTTTCTGAACACTTTCCAATTTTTCAACATCCTTCTTCAATTTTGGGCATCAGAACAAAATATTCCAGTTATCAGTCATACCAGTGCCAAATACAGAGAGAAAATAATTCTCTACTCTTACTTGAGAGTCACTGTTCAGACCTCCCATGATCACATTAGCTCTTTTGGCCACAGCACTACACTGGGAGCTCATGTTCAGCAGATTATCCACCATGACCCCCTATTTCTGAGGCCCTACATTCTTTGTTCCTAGATGTATACATTCATATGTAAGCAGGGTCTGAATACAGTTTGCTCTTGCTTTGCTTTGATTTGCTAGATATTTAGCTGATGAAGCGGTGTTTTGCTCATTGTAATAATCTTGGCGGGTGTTGGGTCACAACTTATGTTAGTACTGAATGCAGGAGTAGTGAAATATGGTTACCAATGTTTATAATTATTGTGGGAATACAGAAAAGAAGGACTGTGCTTAACCAGTCCCAAAGGAAGGAATCACTTTCAGTTAAAAGAATCTTGGTGAAACAAGCAGGGCCAGCCCACAACATTTTGGCACGTGAGGCAGGGAGGTCAAATGATGCCCTCATACCCCCTCGCTTGGGGCAAAACTTTGAAAGGTCTCAATTCTGCTATCTTCCTGTTCTACTCCTCTCATGATATTGGCTCTGCTACTTACCCCAGTAAAGGAGAACTAGCAACTTAAAATGCCTTATTCAAAAATGTTAAGTAACACAACTTTCAAATGCCTGAACAGCAAATGTAACTTTTCTTGTCTGCATAGTAAACACTGGCATTTTTATCAGTTTGAATAATCAAAGTGGTGCTTTATGTGCCTTCTTGGTTGTAAAGATTTGAACTGCTTCCTGAAGGTCCACAGTCTGGGCCAGTTCATGCTTTACTGGGTCGGGCATGTGAAGGGGACTTTTGGGTTGCTGGACTTAAGAACAAGAGTGAAAAAGGACACTTTCCAACCTACTTGAGGTGAGTCTTTTACTCATGGTTTATGTTTATGAACCCTATTTGTGGTGTTTTCCCAAATTAATGCCAAGATACTTCCCTCCTTTTATTAAAAGTTTCTTTTCTACACTCAGATTCTGTGCTTGCGAGTAGGGAAGTATTGCCTCTCAGAGGTAACCAGGGGTGATATGTAAATTTCCCAGATTACTGGGTGGGGGCTCAAGCCGGTTATGTGTTGTATTGATAGAAAGGAGCCCCTGGCTGCTGCTGGCTCCACCTGGCAGAAGGGTTACCAGGACTGGCACCAGCTGTTTTGCTGCCCTAGGTGGAGAAGCAAAAAAAAATCCTTACTGCTGAGAAGCTACCGCAGAATTGCCGCCACCACTGAAATTGGCGAGGAGTGGTCACTGTCAAAATGCCACTGATGGTGGAGGACTCCTTGAGCTGCTGCCAAATTGCCGCTGAAGACACCAATATGCTACCCCCGAATTCCTGCCACCCTAGGCGATTGCCTCGGTTGCCTAATGGCTAGCGCCGGCCATGAAACTTACATATATTTTGCGGTATTAAAACCCATATTGTTTGTTTGTGCTCAGTTTATCTAGCTATCCAGGGCACTCTGAATCAGTGACCTGTCTTCTTCATTGTTTACTACTCCCCAATTGTTGTGCCATCTGCAAACTTTATCAGTGACTTTCTGTTTTCTTCCAAGTCATTGATAAAAATATTAAATAGCAAAGAGTCAAGAACTAATGGGGGTTGCTGGGGGAGGCACTGGAAACACGTCAGTGTTGATTTCCTATTTGTAGTAGCATTTTGAGAGCTATCAGTTAGCCAGTTTTCAATCCATTTAATGTGTGCCATGTTAATTTTATATTGTTCTAGTTTTTTTATGAAAATGTGGTATCAAATCAAAAGACTTACAGAAGTCTAATATATTACATTAACACTATTACCTTTATCAACCATACTGGTAACTGCATTAAAAAAAAGGGATCAAGTTAGTCTGACAGGATCTATTTTCCATAAATCCATGTTGGTTTGAATTAATTACATTGCCCTCCTTTAATTCTTCATTAATCGAGTCACATATCAGCTGCTTCATTATCTTGCCCAGAATCGATGTTGGGCTGACAAGCTTATAATTACCTGGGTCATTTCATTTACTCTTTTTAATAATGGGCAGTTTAACAACTTTCAGTTCCAGGCTGTGCTATCATAGCTCATCACCATCACAAGCACTACAGAATGGCTTCTTAAATTACAGAAGGCTCTTTGCTGGCGCATCTGGTCCAAATGACATCACAGAATGGGAGGCAATATAGGTGAAACAGTTTACGTTGATTGATTCTACCAGCCTCCATCATTTAACTGGCTAACACCCACTCTGCCCACCTTTTCAAGTCCTTCAACTTCATTCCCACCATGTTAATTGGGGACATCCTGATGTCCCAACACAGAAGGAGAGAGTTTAATGGAGTGAGCAAGAACATAGAGGGAGAGAAATTCTAATGCACTGGGCATCAGTTGCTAACCAGTAACTCCTCTATGATGAAAAGCAAATAAAGCTTTCACAGTAGCAGGTGGGCAACCAGCTTTTCACCGTTATTACCTTTCCATCCTCCATGCAACTAGTGCTAGTGGTCATGGAACAGAAGGTGCTTGAATTTTCCTGAAATCTCAGCATTGGCTATCTTTGATCACCATGAGCTTGCGGATATCAACAGTCTTTCAAGCAGAACTAGAGATGTCTTTCAGCAAACTGGTTGAGCTGGATTTGATATGTCCATCTAAATGATTCCTACTAAACTTTCTGCAACTTAGTTCAGGCAGCTGCTAAGAAATTGAACTCTGGAGGCTACCAACAACAATATATGCCTGGATGGTCTTAAGCTCTACTAGGAATTCAAATATGGTAACAAAGAAGAGACTGTTGGATCAAACCAAGCACGATCTGAGGAGTGAGACATTTACAAAGATAGATTTTACACATTCAAGCCAGGAATCTTGGCAGACCAACAAACAAGACTTTATGAAGGTTACAGCAATCGCAAAAAAGAGTTTCCAGTTACTGCAAATGTTATGACACCGCAGCTAATAGCTAATTGTGGACAAAGTTAGGTTACAAAGAAATGGCAGGATCCTAGTGTAAAGTCAAACTTGATCACTTTTTTTTTCCAGACAAAGAGCTGAAACAAGAAGTGCTCCTGGAATTATCCATATGGATTTCCTACTTCACCTAGCCCCCAAAGCCAAAAACTGGATGCTTCAGTTCCTCAAGTGATGTCTCCAGGATTACTGCATACTGAAAATCTGGGACAGGGAAAAGTTCATAGCTATTCTGAAACCAGGAAAACTGCTAGATGATCCCAAGAGCTACTCACCAATCTCTCTCCTTTGTGTCACATCTGAGCTTATGTAGAGACAGAGTATTATGTGAATCAATCAAACCACAGCTGTCCTTTGTTCAGGCTGGCTTCAAATGAGGATGGTGTCCACAGGTTCAAGTTACTCACCTAACACAAAACACTGAAGATGCCTTCGACAGGGCAAGAATGTTGATGCTGTTCTGGTGAATCTGTCAGGTGGATGTGAAACTTGCCTGGCAGGTGTGCTAGCCACCAAGTTGCCACAAAGTATTCTCTGTAAGCCCATGGTACAGTTCATCTGAAAATGATGAATCATAGCTTCATCTTCAAAGCTGGAGACAGTCAGCTGACTTGAGACATCTTTGTGACTGACTCCCACAAGGATCCATTCTAGTCCTCTTCTCTTCAACATGTATACTTATAACTGACAAACTAAGGTTGAAAAATAAATATACACAGATGACAGTTGTCTCATAGACTTTAAGGTCAGAGGGAACCATTATGATCATCTGCTCTGACCTCCTGTACAATCCAGGCCATAATCTCACCCACGGATTTCTGTCCTAGCTCCCTAAACAGCCCCCTCAAGGACTGAGCTTTCAACCTTCAGTTTAGCAGGCCAATGCTCAAACCACTGAGCTATCCCTTGCCCCGTGGGGTAATAGGGTAATGATCTAAAACAGGGGTTCTCAAATGTCACTGCACTACAACCCCCTTCTGCCAACAAAAATTACCATGGTGGGGGGGTGAGAGGGGCATGGGGGTAAAACCTAAGCTCCAGGGCTTCAGCCCCAGGCTTTGGCCCTAGCCAGTGGGGCTCAGTCTTCAGCTTCATCCCGGAGGCTCATCAAGTCTAACGCCAGCCCTGGCAACCTTACACTTTGGGGTCCCGACCCACAGTCTGAGAACCGCCGATCTACACAATATTGAAGGGTCACTAAGCCAGGACATGAATACTTTGACCACTTATCTTTGTCAGCAGATATTTACCTTAAATGAGTAAATTGGTGGCCATAACCTTCTATCTGGACAGTTTCCTGGCTGATTAGTTCATTACAGTCTGTACTGAGGATCCTACACTCTCTTTCTAATCAGTTCCCACTTATTTAGGAGTCAAACTGGACTGTATTAAGATGCTAGTCCCATCTAGAACACATAGAAAAAAAATACTTCCTTCATTGCCTTCATCCAAAGGCTAGCAAGACCCTTCTGGGGAGCAGAGGCAAGTGTTTTATGAACCTCAGTCCTGGTGCTGGTATTTGCTCTGGTGGAATCATATGCAGCAGTTTGGGGCAGAAGTCAGTGTACTCATCTCATTGATTTGGAGCTGAACACAGCCACCTGCATCACTATAGGTTGCCTTACTCAATTTATGTGTTGTCTCATATAGCTCCCACAAAACTTGATGAGATACCATTACCCTTAAAACTGCATGGAGGATTATGATGGAGGAAAACAACCTGCAGCACACAATGGTTCCAATGGGTGCAATAAGCAAAGCATGCTCCTCATGAGAAGATCTGCCTGCTTCCAGAAGAGAACACCAGGCACCGCTCCTGCCGACTAGCCACAAATGGCTTCATATCATTTTCTTTCAGGAACTATTTGTGCACTTATGACCAGTGCTGCCAGCCCAATGCCAATCTTAGATGAACAATGGCATATTAGGGCCAACAGATGTGTTCTTGAAGAGTGGGAGCAACTCTGAGATAGAGACAGGCATACCAGTGCATTTCAGAAGCCTTAACTTATATCCACCTTTTTGCAATATGGGATGCAAACCCTTAACTAGGCTGAACAGGCTACTGAAGGAAATGGCCAGAGAGCCACAGTGCAGAAATTTGACTTAATCCAATCTTCACAGTGTTACTGTGGGGCAGCGATGCAGATTGTCAAACATATGGTGGAGGAGAGTACAATTAGAAAATTGGAAGGTGGAATGCAATGATTTGCTGTCCTTGATGATGCAGCAGTTAGATAGCTGAACTACCTAGATACTGATTTGTGACACAAATGAAAGAAGAAATACACAGGAGCTGGGAGCATGCCACCGAGCTTGGGTAGACAAACTCATGCTAGGTCAGCTCAAGTTAACGTGTTCAGAACAGAAGTGTAGGTATTATGCTACTGGTGTAGCTTGGGCTAGCTACTTGAGTTCACACACCCTGAAACCCTGAGTCTAGCCAAGTGGCTAGCCCAAGGCTCTACCAGTGTCACAAAATCCACACTGCTATTTTTAGCACTATCTCAAGCTGGCCTACTGCGAGTCTGCCAACCTGAGATAGGAGGCTTCAGTGCAGCTGAAAGCCCAGATCCTACAAATACTAACCCATGGGAATAACATTATCCATGCACATAGGCTCACTGATTTAAAAAAGTTAAAAGTCATTTAGAATTATGCCCTCAATGACAGCATTCTAGAGTCTGTAGTCGGTGTTCTGTGATGATTAAATTAAATCAAGTGCTGAGACATTTGTGAACTATTATTCAATTTAATAACAACAAAAACCAAGAATGTTACAGGAAATCACCAGTTAGTCATCTCAAAATGCCATTTGTATCTATGTTTCAGCCTAATTTAACAGCATGTATGTGAGAGGATAAGACAGTTATGTATTTCTTTTTCCTTCCTTTCTACTTCATGCTGCAATTGTCTGATATTATGCACAGCAATGGTTTACATGCAAACTACAGTTTTAAAATGTTGGAGAATAAAACTAAATGCTTCTGACCCATTTTAAATGCCTTTTGGTGCAGTGCAGCATAGATAATTTAGAGTCAAGCTGTTCTAAGTGTATACAATTAGATTTGATTTAGGTCACTCATCCTACTACAGGTCAACTAACATTTTCATTTTATATCACAGCAGAATTCCTATGATGCTAACACAGTCATAATGCACAGAGTATAATTCCTTTGTTTTCGGCATGTAGAAGATTTGGATCTTATCAATCCCTAGCAGTTGTCTGAATTCAATACTTCCTCTCTTATTTACTGCAGATTTGCTTTTATGATTAGGTTCTTTTTCCTGCCGTATAATCTTTCTGTTTTATCATCTGAATCCTTGTCACTAATAAACTAGATTAAGGTCCTGATTTCAGATGAGATTAAAGATTAAGAAACTTGGGGTTATAAGGAAACTTTCAATGTGGTTTCTTCCCAGAAAGCAAAATGTGTAAAGTTTAAGCACGCAGAGGAGTGGGAAAAATGCAATTTGGTAACAGTTTTGAGCTTGCATTCATTATATATAAGTTTAAAGCAGCCCCAGCATCTCAAAGGAAGCAAGCCTTCTTTTAAGTAGTGTTTTGGACCATTTATGTTGTGTGGGGTGAATTTTTCACCTTTTCCTCTCCTGCAGGGAGCCTGAACATGAGAAGAGCCACAGGGCACAGTAGTGGCTAGTGTCCTGAGTTCATTCCATTTATATGTTTCTAGTAGGAGAAGAGAGCCCCTTCAGGCTACAGCCAAGAAGCACTAGGAAATGATTTTATCTTGTAGGTATGCCTCCTTTGCCTGCAAGTAAGAGAAGATGGGAGGCATATTCTTTGGTCCAGGGAAAACATGAGTAAAACTGAGATAATCAGATATTTCTAGAATCCAAGAGAGCTGGAGGATCCCAGGAACAAAAAAAATTATGTTGAGTAATAATGAGAAGTGTTACTAAGAGAGTTTGAGGGAAGATAGAGGGTCTGGTTAGGTCTACTACACCTTTCAAAAAGTGAGGTATATGTCCTTATAGCAGCACCAGCCAAATATACATATGAATTTCAAATTTACAGATAACAAAGTTGTAAGCTAGTCTCCACACGTGGGACATCTGGGACAGAACCCAGGATCATCAGTTTCTAAAACATGAGTCTCTATCACTTAAACTACTGGAAATTTGCTCTTAACTGCGGCAATAATTTGGCTTAGTAGGCCAGCCACTTGAGGGTGACAGTTATGTACACTTGAGCAGGTCTATCATTTGCTTATTCAAGGGAAAGTGATCTGCCTATAGATTCAGCAGTGCCTTAAATAGTGCTCTATCCTACTTAGACAAGCTCATCCTTGATTATTTAGGATTCATATGAATTCACATAAAACAGGTGAGCATCAGCTGTAAATTCAGTTAAACTTTCACAGTCTCTTTATTGCAAGGAACAGGTAAAGCTAAGAGCAGGTTGCCAAAGTTTGGCCTAATAGACAACAAACTCAGAGTCAGTTCGCTGTGGACTTGGTGATGATACTCGGATATAAGGGAAAGTTGGGAAAAATGTAACTGAAAAAGTTGGAGGAAGTTTAGCAGCATGATATAAATGAAAAATATCTATCAACCCTATTACCACTGTATATTAGCCCCATGAGTCTTTAATATATTTCTCTTCACAACACCTCAAAGGTAGAGAAATGCTATCATCTCCATTTTACAGAGAGGAACATGAAGTATGGAGAGATTAAATGATTTGCCTGAAGTCACACAGGAAATCTGTGGCCAAGCAAGGACTTGAAGATCACATGAGTCTCAGTTTAGTACCACAATAACTGTTTCAATTGTATCTGAATCATATACATGCAAATCAAGAATAAACAAAGCATTTCTCTCTTTTCTTTTTTTACTGTAAGAGATATGATTGGTCGGGAAAACGTTAAAAGTCAAAGATGAAGCACTCCAGCCATTTTGTAATGGCCAGAAAGCAGGCACTAGTAATCAGTGTGGCAAATATTACAAAAAATGGGTAAATATGACAACTCATGGTTGGTGCTTAATGTAAGCAAAGTGGGATAATATTTGTATAAAAGGATCTTTCAATTTCCTCCTCTCAAAAAAATACAGAAGTTGGCAAACTATCCAACCAGATGTGCAAAAATAAGAAATATAGAAATATAACTGGATTATTATGTAGCAAATTTAGACGTTATCATGACAGATCAACAAACTATCCTAAACTGAAGTGAAGCTGTGGTAAAGTCTCAGTGGTGGACAAAAATTCCTCCTGCTGAAAGTCTTTTACAACTTTTAGTTGTCTTCTTCTACTTCCGCCTGGTGGTTCTCTTCCTTTCCACCAATTATAAATGATATGTAATTGGCATCTATGTCAATGTGAAGGTGTGTGTGATATCCAGCAGTAGTCTCATCGCCGCAGGAAAAGAGACAGAAATAGTGTCTGAGTTGCAGCTGGAAGGCAGTAAATTTACCTGATTCCTTAATATATTTTCTCCAAAAATCTCCTTTCAAAGTAGCCAGTGTATTGTCCATCAATTTGGTTGCAACATCAGACCTCCCACCGCCTCACCATAGAGCTAGTTTTCATAGCACCGTTTTGTCCTCTAGCAGATAAACAAAATGCCTGGTGTGGATTAAATCACTGATGCTTTTAGTGTTACAAATTAAGAATCCTGTCACCTCTTTTCTTAAGATGGGGGAGATACTAGAATGAATGGGTTCCAGCTGTTGCTGGATAAAAGCTATTGTATGTCCCTGGAGAAAAAGATAGTTGACTAGTCCAGAGGAAGAACGGCCCTGTGGATTAGATAGAGGTCTGAGATCTAGACCCCAATGCCTGTGCACTCTTTGCCAAATCAATTAATGTCTCAATTCCCCACCTGTAAAATAGAAATAATGGCATCACCTTTCTTCCATCTCTTCACTGCCTTATTTATGTAAATTGTAAGATCATAGATGCATAGACTATCCTTTACTGTGTATGTACCTAATTCTTACTTCAGCACAATGGGGCTGCAATCGTAGTTGGAGTCACTGAGGCTCCGTTATGGAAATGATAAGTTTTGAATGGGTAAAGGAAAATTAAGAGTAAGAGTTGAGACGGAGAACAGCTATAGCTTAATGTGATTGTTAACATTCATATTTATGACTTAATATAATAAGCATCTGTTATATATAGGACTTTTCCTCTGTAGATCTCAAAGAGCTTTACAAAGGGAGTCAGAATCTTTCCGCCATTTTGCTGATTGGGAAAATGATACACAGAAAGATGAAATGTCTTGCCCCAAATCACCCAGGAGTTAGTTGTAGAGCTAGGAATAGAACCCAGGTCTTGAGCCCCAGTCCAGTATAATCCACTATGCCCAATATAAATGCAATGCATATTCAAGTGTGTGGAAGAAAGTAGAGCAAAATGGGTTTTCATGTTTACTAGGGCACTGTTCCTTGAAGGAAGTGTTATTTTGGGCTGATAGCCCACTAATGCACAAGGTACTGTTTTCAAAGAAAAGAATAGATAATTATTAATAAATTGTTACTTTTTTGCTATGCTGTTTCATTGCTGAATGGCTGAACTGAGACATGGTTAATGCTTCAAGCTGCAATAATGTGTAGTAAATAGGGATTTAATGTTCTTAAGCGTCAAGATCCATAGCACTGAAAAGTAAGGAAAGGTCATATCATCTTATGAAAGAGGCTATAAAGGAAGCAGAGTTTGGTACGTGGGTATCTCCTATCTTACAAGAGTTCAAATGGCTAATTGTTAATAAAACATTACTTTGTTCAGACCACAAAACCTTCTATGAATTATTGTGCGATGCAGTTGGAATATGACCAAAAAACACTAACGATGAAAAGCTCTTTTCAGGATATCAGATTTAAAAGGCAATGATGTATTTTGTTTCTAGATAAATTGTAATCTCCAACTTTGATGGATAAAAACATGAGTGGATGATAATGTGCAAAAGGCAAGTGCTTGTAAGTACTGGGGTAGCTTTTGCGAGAGAAATGAGAGGAGAAAGCTGCTGGAATTGTAGCCACACAGAACTCCACGCCACACACATACCATTTGCCATTAGAAAGTGAAGTGAGCTACAGCATTCCATTTAAGCATACACATTTCTGAAGAAACCCCCCCCCCCACAAGTGGGTAAGTTCATCTCTATTCAACAAAGCATTTGTTTAACTTTAAGCACTTACCTACTGAAGTCTATAGGACCTTAAGCACATGCTTAAGTGCTCTGCTGAATGAGGGATAAGAGTCAGAACAATGCTCTTAGTCCCCTATAGAGAGACACCTGAGTGCAAAAACTAAAGCTTGTGAATACTGAAGAAATGGCGCAGACTAGTTCCTTTCTTACTTAAACTAGAATCAGTCATCCTTGATGGGCCAGACTTATCAATCATTCATAAAGTTGTGCCAAGACCAAAAAAATCCTTTTTAACCAATTCTCTTTGCACATATTAAAGAAACATCTCCCTTGTCCAAGTTACTCAGTGTACTTTTATCAGACCACATTTCAAGTTTTGACTAAATCTTTTAGTCTGATACTTAAGAATTTTACTTAAAAGCCAACATGATTTTTTATAAGTCTTATAACATTGAAATGCCATGAGTGTAGGGCACTAACCATTTTTAACACCAAAAAAGCAGCCCAATATTTATCTACTTAGAATGTGTTCAAGTCTGTTCCATAGCCTCACGCTCACCCAAATGTTCCACTCTTCATTAAAGAAAGGGTCTTCTTTTCTTAGAAAGTTGGGTTCAGTGCAGGGGTAACTGGTGGTGTTTAGTAGACAATGATGTGCAGGAGGTCAGACTAGATGATCTGGTGGTCCCTTTTGGCCTTAACACTATGATTCTAGGAATTATGGTCCAAAGAAGAAAAAAAGATAACTAATTATTTTGTGGCAACAAGTGCCTTCCTGTCTTTCATCATCTAAAGACGTTGTTTCAGTGTATTTGGTTAAAATCTTGCCTTTCATCATGCACTAGAATGTGATACTCCTTATTTAAGCCCTGGTCCTGAAATACTTACGTACATGAGTAACTTTGCTCACATGAGTAGTGCCATTAAAGTCAATGGGATAACTCATCCAACACTGATTGAAGTCTACTGAAAGGCCCTCAGTGATTTCAGTAGGTACCAGATGAGGTATGTAAAGATATTCACATGCATAAGTATTTGCATGATCAGGGCCTTAGAGTAACTGCTGCATGAAAGCTTTTAGTCAAATGGGTAAAAATCTGTATTTCCAGCATTAGTACTTGTGCAAGAATATGCATCAACATGCTGGACTGTAGTGTTTTTGAAAGAGTTCTCCCGGCCTATTGGGTCATTAACACATCAAAATAAAATACATGATGAATTTAGACCAGTGTTTCCCAAACTTTTTTAGCCACAGAACACTTTTTAGCCTGGTATATATTTATGGAACACTCATATTATTTTGTAGTTGTTTGGTTTTCAAATAAAAAAATATGTTATTTATGCTCAAATACATTTTATTTTATAAAACAAAGCAAAAATACAAATTTAAAATAACTTCAACTAACAATTTCTAACTGGAAAGTGTACATAAAGTAGTACAAAAATCAAGTGCAAGAGTCAAAATTAAAAACAGTGTTTTACTTTAAAAAACACTGTTTTTATATATACACAAACACCAAACAAATTAGATTTTTACTAGGAAAATCTATTTTTATAAACAGAAATACAAATTTGGATTTAATGGGATGGGTGTTTCTGCCTTTTTGTACCACAAATTCGCTTAATATTAGGAATAATGCTTTAAAGTTGAATCCTCATGTCAGGCGCCTCCTTTCCACCTGGTTATCTCCTTTAATGCCAATCTGCTTACAGGTTTTGATGGACAGGTCTGGGTTCTTTTGGATCCCACCACCCACTCAGCAGGGTGTATCTTCTTTCTTTTTTCCTAGGAAATTATATGGTGGTTCCTCCTCCCCCTTCACTCCTTCCTGGCAGAGTCACCAGGGCAGCTTGGGAGGAAAATTGTAACTACAGGGTAATCTTTATTTACTGACCAGATAGTTGGAGACTTCCAAGAAATAACACCAACACATACAATATATTCAACACAATAATTATATTAAATAGGAGACAAATACAACATAACAGGGTAAAACATTATTTTTAGGATCACCGGTGCCCTGAAAATACCTGTGACTTGATGAATCAAATGTAAAATTAGTGTCCTGTTGTTACGCGTAGTGTGCTGATGCCCTTGGTGACCTATAACCACAAAATTCTTCTCTGCAGTGGTGTAGCAGTATGGCTGACTGCTACACCACCGCAGACTGCTCCAGAGACCCAGGAGCCTTGTAATCTCCTTGGGGGATAAACAAATTTAAAATTAAAAAAAATCAAAGACTCTTTTTAAAAATGATGATTCTTTCATGGAACACCTGTTCACATTGTGCGGAACACCAGTGTTTCACAGAACACAGTTTGGGAAACTTGTGTTTAGACATTATTTTTACATGCACATATGCCGATATGGGTTTACTATATAGATTTTAGAATATGTCTTTAATATCAGTAACTGAAATTCAATTTCATTAGTGAAAAACATTCCTGGCCAAAACTGTCAAACTTCAAATTACACTCCTACCACACCACATCAGCTCATATTTAACCACTGATATAAAAGTGCCTAGTTTTAGAGGTGCTGGGTGCCCACAACTCCCACTGCATAATAAATGTGAAGAATATACTGAAGTCAGCATGACTTATTGATACTCAGCAGCTCTGAAAAATCAGTTAATTTCTTTTTATTTAGGCACCTAATTTTATTTTAGGCAAGTCTGAAAATGCTGACCCCTGTACTGAGACAATTTACTGCACATATTTGTACAGGGATACATGGCTTTATGCATTTAATAAACTTCTATGAAGTATTTTTCTCTTTTTTTTAAACTACAGCACCATGGAAATCAAACTTGAAATGACAGAAATCAGACTGGAAGCTACACAGAAGAAAAGACACTGGAATAAGGTTAAGGTTGTGTCACAAATCAACAATAGTCAAGAAATTCAAACTGAAAGCTGATTCTCTGGGATACATTCTTATCTTGAGGTGTAGAGATGTGAACTGAACTCCATTCACATTGTGATGAGAATATATTCCTCCATCTATATCTCATTACATTATGAGAAAAGCAAAAGGCATAGTAAAATGTACAAGAGTGGAATGTAATAAGGATTGTGTCTAGTTTCAAAGCTTTATAGAAGAGCATTGCCTTGTACTTAACTTTAAAGCACTGTAGGAACAATTCTATAAAAAACAAAGCTCTATTCCTCCAGTAAGGTAGGGACATGGCATTGCTTATACTGTGTGGACACACATCAGCTTTTCAAGCATATGATAAAGATTTTTTTTCCCTTATGCATTTGAAAATGGGAGGGAGCATGCTGATCTTTAAAGGGATTGTTGTTATATTAGGATAAAAGTTTGAGGCACTTAGATTATAACTGCAAGGCACTGTGTGGTGGAAATAAGCATCGGAATGAGATCAGTTCAGTCTTGTGAATCTTAAATTTGGGCCTAGGCAAACTGAGATGGGTGCTGTTCAAATAAACAAATCCTACACAGAAATTACCAGTGAATGCTTTTTACACTAGTGAATTATGTGGGTTGAAAGATCACTGTACTCCAAATATATCTTCTTGTGTTAAATGAGTTAACACAGGCAAACAAAAAGTGTTAGAACTACACCAATTGACACCACTGGTGAATCTAAGTTGAGAATCAGGTCTTAAGTCTATTGCCTTGATCAGTATGTTCTTTATATGTTTTCCATGAGCCAATTGTCATATGATTGTCCATGGTGAAATCAAATTTCCTTTATCCAGGGGAGTAGTGCACTGAGTCTCAGCAACTAATCAAATGAGGGAGGAAAAGAAGGCTGAACAATTAGGAAGCAATTTGATTCTGAGATTTCATTGAACCCTTTGACACTTTCCTCTCTCGTAAGAGTCAACCTATTTTAAAAGATTGATGTTAATCATGTGAATAGCCATCATCTTACTGCTAATGATCATGTGGGAAACTTTAGAACAAGTGCCATAGTGAACAGTTTGAACTTTGACCATCTTCTTCCTCTCTCTATCCACAGCCCAGTCTGTTAATGAAAGACTGTGTTAATTGTCAAAAACTGCTTTTGATTTGATAGGTAAATCATGGAAAGATGTAAGGGAATTCCTTTTACTCCTTCCATTCTTTGAAAATAGAAAGACAAGTTTCACTCGTTTAGTTTTACATAGGGCATTTTCCACACAGCTCTCAAACTTCTTCAGTGAACAAGGGGTGTTTTTCACCAAACCTATGTGTGAATTCTGCAGTAAGGGCTTAATCCTGAAAGGTGCTGAACACTCCTATTACATGCTGAAGGAGTTTCGCCACTGACTTGAGTGGGGTCAGGATTTCACCCAGTGAGTCTTTAGGATGTGATTCTACAAACACTTATGCATGAGGCACTTTACTCCTGTGAATAGTTACATGAGTGTATTCTGGATGGGGCTTTTATGTAATATTGTCTGTCAAGCATTCAAGGCTCACCATGCCAAAGAACCAGGAAGATATTCTTATGTGAAGGCTGAATTTGATCTAGCATATATCATGGCACAACTCTCATTGAAATCAAGAGAAGTGTCTTCTTGGGTGACAGCTGGCTTTGGTTCAGATTTTTTTCCGAATCAAGCCATTTCACATATATAGCATTGTTGTTTCTTCAGTGATGGCCTCCATCAGCAATGGTTGCACTAAGCTTCTGAGTCAAGCTGCCAAAGTAAAAGTGACATGAATTTCTAGCAAGGCATCTTGTTGTAAAATGGAACTTAGTCATAAAGTAATCATGCTGAGAGATCTAGAGAAGGAGGAAAAGTAATTGGCTGAAATATTAGCATTCCCATTTCTGGATTGTACACTAGCATTCATAGTGGGATAGGCATTTATTATTAGCATTTGTAGATTCAAGTATATTAGACTTTAACATTATGAGATTTTGAAAAGAAGATATTTTAATAATGTTTAGAGGTTGTCCTGGCTTTTCAAAGTCTGTACAGCTGGGCATATGATATCGGTGGAGCCTGGCTTTTCAAGCAATTGGATATTTAAAAATAGTACCAATATAATTTTTTAAAAAGAAAATAGCATAGTTTCTTTGTTAAAATACATAAGAAGGCATGCACCAACTTCATTTGAATCTAATATGGTGTGGGGAACAACTCAAAAGTCCAGGAAAGAAAAGTAAAATTTGCATCATGCAGATTCGAATAGAGGTTAGAATTCCACATACATTAAGAATAAGCTATTTTTCCATATACTACATTCGGTCTCATAGCTGATGTTATTTTAATTGTGCAATATTAACCAATGTAATATTATTTAATGTAAATAATTCAGAGCTTTTATTCTTATCCCTATCCCAGAGTCTTTGTCTGAATGAGCCAGTTTCAGCAACTCCTTAATCTCTGATTAAGAAAGAGAACAGACACATGGGTGGTCCACTTAACTTTAAGCTAACGTCGGTTTTGTTAAGTATTAGTCTTAACCCAGACCAATTGTGAAGTGGTCAGAGTTAATAAATCTCTGGATAATTAAAGTAATTGCACACTGTCCATGAAATAATCTTTATTTTGTTATCCATTTCTAATATTTAGCATTGGAGAATTACTATTTTATGACTGTGTGCAAGATGCCCAACAAGCCAACTTATTTCCAAACAGTTCTCCATGTAAGTACAGCTAAGACTCATGTTTAATTTTAGTTAAAAAGAAGTGGCTGGAATTTTCAGAGCTTTATAGGTGGATAAATATGAAAAAATAAGCCTAATTTAGCAATTAAATTAACTTAAACATTTGTAGGTGATCAGATATCAGGGTGATAGGCATAATGCAAAACCCTGAATAGAGCAGAATGATGACTTAGATGGAGTCGAGAATTCTTGAGTATTCTTCACATGGATGGCCAAGGGATGCATCTCACAGGGATTTTTAAAGTGTATGAATGAGAGACAGACAGAGTGATAATAGGATTTAAAGCTGAAAAGTTAGGCCATCTCAGGACAGCCTTAGTTATTAGGCATTGTACTGTATTATTCTTTGGTATCAGCTCAGTGCTGCAAAAGATGCATGTGGAGAGCTACCAATGATGCCTGCTGATTGAGGAGAAAGGGATAGTGTATGAAGACACATGTAAAGGTGAATAATTCTACTGTGCATTTTATTCAAGAAAAGCATGAGGAGGCAGAAAGTCTGTAACTGGGCTCTTAAAAACTAAATGATCTCTACATGCAGTACATTATGTACAGCAGCAGTGGAATGTAGCAGCCATGTGAACAACTGGTGCTCCACATTTTAAAAAAGCGTGAAGGCCAGAAGAATCTTCATTCTGAAACTGCATGTAGGATGTTACTTTGGAAGAGCAAAACTTAGTAGTCTAAATTTCAGATTTGCAACATCTACACATTCTGAAATAGAAAGTTAAAACCGCAGCAAGGTTCACTAGTGGTAGTAGGGGGACAAGGCAAGGAAATTTTGATCATTGTTGTTGGGCAACATCAGACTTTTAGGTTAAATGGAATTATCAACATCACAACTTAGAAAATTTTGTCATGATTGGTCATGATTCCACTATCTCTATCACTAGAGATTTTTAAGAGCAGATTAGGAATGGTCAAGATAATATTTATTCCTGCCATGAGTGCAGGGAACTGGACTAGAAGACCTCTCAAGTCTTCCAGCCCTACAATTCTATGAGGATCAGAGCTGAGCAGGAAAATCTTATCCTGGGAAAATCTTCAAGATTTTGAAACATGTACCCATTCTGAAGCACGACCAAGAGTTGAAATCTTGAAATGTTCATGAACTGACAATCCAAGAAAACAAACCCAAACAAAAAACGGACAAAAAAACGTTCAGGCCAATTGAAATATTTCATTTAAACATTTTTAAATGTTTTGTTAAGCTGCTGCAGTGAGGCCTCCCTCCAGTACAGAAGGCGTTAACTCCCCCTGGTGGACGCAGATAACTGCACCGCACCTCATCCACAAGAAGTGCGGGGGTGAGGCAGGAAGTATAAGAACAGGGCCCGGCAGCTCAGTTGTGACTGGACCAGGGAAGGAGGCAGGAAACTGGGCCCTCAGCTGAGTCCATGACTAGGAGCAGGGAGAAAAAGGCAGACCACTGCCCCAGAAGATGGAAAGCCCCAGGGAGAGACAGAGGAAGTGCCGTCTGACTGCAAGACTGAGAGCCAGGTCCTAGTGGCAACTAAGCAGTGCCAGCAGGAACTCAGTAAGAAGTTGTCCAGGGAAACAGGACTTTGATGTAGTAATGCTGCTGAGGTGCGAGGCAGCAACTGCACATTTTCCCAATAACCTCATCAAGAGATCACACACCAAGAACGGTGTGCTAACCATTAGGCCAGCAGGCCAGCAATATGGACTGTTTATTTGCTTGGCCATTGTCCAGAAGCCTGAGCTGTATCCTATTGCTATTTGCCACAGCCAAGAAGCTAAGGCCAGGGACTCTTTAATTGCTCAGCCCACACTATTACTCTTCACCCCATCCAGGAGATCTGGGCTACCAACTGACTGGTTGTTTGTTCAATCCTCCTTTGGAAGTTTGAATTCGTATTTGGACAATGGCGCAGATGGATGCCAGGCTGCCCCAACAAAATGTCCTCTGGATATATCAACTCCTTGATACTTCTGAAGAGGGAGCCTGACTCTTTGAGGTAGGAAGGCTACAATATGGTTAGCTTAGTTTTCTAAACAAAATGTCATATTGAACTAAAGCAAAGTTTTGCATTTCAGAAATGAAAAAATGACTTTTAAACAACTCCCAAACTTTTTCACAAAAAAAATTTGAACCAGAATTTTAAACCTGTCTCCTGTGAATAATTTCAGTTTTAATGAATTAGCATTTTCTGACACAAAAAAATCTTTTGATGAAAACATTCTGACCAGCTCTAGTCATCATCCCCAGAGGAATTCTCTTCTCCAGATATATTGAACAGGTCTGCATCCTGCTGTGTTTACCCAAGAACATTTGCACAAGCACAAAAACTGTACTTAAAAGGTCGTCCTGCTCATGACTTCCAGCTTTTCACAAGTCTCGAAGTTGTTTGTTCTGGTCTGCCACAAGCCATTTGGATGGGCATCATTACCCAGGTCCCTATAATTGGCTATGCCAGTACTTCTGAATTTCTATGCTAATAGACAACCCAGTTCAGATGTATGTCACTATGATGATACGTTGGTAGTGCCTCCAGCAACTTAGTTTCATTGTGCCCTTTTAGTTGACAGGTTAAGGATCCCAATACACTTTTTACTTTGAGTACACTAGTTTGAAATACCCTCAGCATTCAGGTACCAGGAAGTCTATATGACAGAACAGTTTTTTCCTACACTAGCTCATTCTCCAATGTGCATCCTAGAGAGAATTTAGTGATTCTGCAAACTTGATTTACTCAAAGACTGGAAATAAAGTAAATGAGAAAAAGCTAACTAGTAATGTAGTAAACAGAGAGAAAACAAGTTCAGGAGGAAAGACAAACCTTGTTTCAGAGTCTTCATGACTACAGTCCAAGTCCTTCCACATATATGAGCACAAAGGAAAGAGAAAAATAACAGGCTAGGGAAGATCTATAATTGTACTCCAGATACAAGCAAATAAAAGGGACTGTGTTACTGTCCTCTGGGATTTGATTAATTGGTTGCTTGTTGCTGAAGATGGAACAGAGTGAACAGAGCTGTGATATTAATGGGGAAAATGAGAAGGCAGTTGAACAACACTTAGCTGTAAAAAAGAGAGAATAAAAATAATCTGGACAATAATCTGGGATTATTCTATCCTTCAGCTCTAAACCACAGAAGAACTTTGATATTTTTAATTGTTTCAGTAACTTTGGTCCAGATTCTCAGTACTCAAATAATATTAAACTGAAGATTGGAGTTTAATTTGATTCCATAGATCACTTAGGTAACCAGGAGATCAGCTAAATGACAGCTTCAGATTGCATTTCACCATAGAGAGCCCTTAAAAATCTTACAGACCACTTATCTGGATATTTCACTGGTTTGAAAACCTGTAGCATTGTTTTCAGAATTAATTGGAATAACTTCTCATGGCCCTTTATCCAGGAGAAACTGATCAGTGCACACAACAACAGTGCTCTAATTCCACTTTCAGCTGTTGAGTACTATCTATAAAACCTTAAGTAGGACCAAATCTGTTTGTCTCAGGTATAGTGACTGCATCCTATATGCTGTTGTGATTTGCTTGAATTCTCTTGTTATCAAATCTTGTTATCTCAAGTTGATTTCCTGGAGGTTGGGATGGAGATCAATCTCAAAGATGATTATAGGATTTGGGATTCACTCCTTCTTGTAGTAATAATCTAGAGGCTGAGTTCTATAACCCCTAGGAGTACATTTCATCTATCTTTTCCTATTAGGGTCAATGGATAGGAAGGTATGTGAGCAGTCACTGGTAATGATGGGGATGTGCCTCTCTCATTCCCATTTGTTTCTAATATTTATATGCATATGCAGATATAACACTAAATAGCTATGGCATGAACTTCTAAATAAGCGCAATAGGCCAGATCTTCATCTCATGTAAACTCACCTATTTATATCAACAGAGGAACTGGCCTAGGAAGTGAAATAAATTCCTTTCCTAGATCTGGTGACAGAGGAGGCAATCTAGTGACAGAGGATGTGGAAAAAGCAAATGTACGCAATGCTTTTTTTGCCTCTGTCTTCACGAACAAGGTCAGGTCCCAGACTATACACTGGACAGCAAAGCATGGGGAAGAGGTGACCAGCCCTCTGTGGAGAAAGAAGTGGTTCAGGACTATTTAGAAAAGCTGGACAAGCACAGGTCCATGGGGCTGGTTGCGCTGTATCCGAGGGTGCTAAAGAAATTGGCGGATGTGATTGCAGAGCCATTGGCCATTATCTTTGAAAACTCATGGTGATCGGGGGAGGTCCCTGATGACTGGAAAAAGGCTAATGTAATGCTCATCTTTTAAAAAGGAAAGGAGGAGGATCTGGGGAACTACAGACCAGTCAGCCTCCCCTCAGTCCCTGGAAAAATCATGGAGCAGGTCCTCAAGGTATCCATTCTGCAGCCCTTAGAGGAGAGGGAAGTGATCAGGAACAGTCAGCATGGATTCACCAAGGGCAAGTCATGCCTGACTAATCTAATTGCCTTCTATGACTAGATAACTGACTCTGTGGATGAGGGGAAAGCAGTGGATGTGTTATTCCTTGACTTTAGCAAAGCTTTTGATATGGTCTCTGTGGCGGGTCTGGCCCTACAGCGCCCCTCAGGGGCAGGGGCGGGTCGTGGGGGTGGACCTCAGCCACTCTATAATTCCTGATTACGGGGCAGCGTGGCCCAATGGCCAGAGTCAACGAAACTCCCCGCTCTCGGGGCAGCGTGGCCTAATGGCCAGAGTCAATAAAGTTCCCCCCTTTTTCAGGGTAGCACGGCCCAATAGCCAGGATCAATAAAGCTCCCTTCTCCCGGGACAGTGTGGCTCAATGGCCAGAGTCAATAAAACTTCCCTTGCCTCGGGGCAGCGTGGCCCAGTGGCCAGAGTGAATAAAGTTCCCCTCTGTCAGGGGTAGCACGGCCTGATGGCCAGAGTCCGTAAAGCTCTCCTGAGCCTTGGGGCGATGCAGCCCAGTGGCTGCAGGGGTAGAGGGACCCGGGCCCGCCCACTCCACCAGGTCTCGACCCAGGGCTCACCTGTTGGTGGGGCTTCCCGGCCCCTAGCTCGGCAGGGATCCGCCCACAACACGCCGAGCATGTGTGTCCCTTTAAAAGTTCCCTGGGTCACTTCCTACCCATACTGCTGGGCTTCTAGTATCCAGGGGTCTCCTTCAGCGTTCCCTCTCCGGGCTGACATCCAGCTGGGCTTCTGGCTGCATCTCTGCTGGGCTGGCCTCTGGAACCCAGGATCCTGGCTGTACCTCCGTAGGAGCTGGCAGTATGCATCCTTCCCCTTCGGCGGTCAGCCCCAACTGAGCAGCTCTGTAGGCTTTTATACTGCTTCTCCAGTTGGAGCATGCCCAGCAGGGCTTCCGGGGCATGGCTTCCTCAGCCCAGAGGGAAGGGTTAATCCCTGCAGTGCCAGTGCAGGGCCATTCCACCCCGTCACAGTCTCCCACAGTATTCTTGCCAGCAAGTTAAAGTAGTATGGCTGGATGAATGGACCATAAGGTGGAGAGAAAGCTGGCTGGATCATTGGGTTCAACGGGTAGTGATCAATGGCTCCATGTCTAGGTGGCAGCCAGTATCAAGCAGAGTGGCCCAAGAGTTGGTCCTGGGGCCAGTTTTATTTAATATCTTTATCTATGATCTGGAGAATGGCGTGGACTGTACCCTGAGCAAGTCTGCAGATGACACTAAACTGGGAGGAGTGGTAGATACATTGGAGGGTAGGGATAGGACACAGAGGGAACTAGACAAATTAGAGGATTGGGCCAAAAGACATTTCATGTGGTTCAACAAGGACAAGTGCAGAGTCCTGTACTTAGGACGGAAGAATCCCATGCACTGCTAAGGACTAGGGACCGAATGGCTAGGAAGCAGTTCTGCAAAAAAGGACCTAGGGGTTATAGTAGACGAGAAGCTGGACATGAGTCAATAGTGTGCCCTTGTTGCCAAGAAGGCTAATGGCATTTTAGGCTGTATAAGTAGGGGTACTGCCAACAGGGACGTGATCGTTCCCCTCTATTCGACATTGGTGAGGCCTCATCTGGAGTACTGTGTCCAGTTTTGGGGCCGACACTACAAGAAGGATGTAGAAAAATTGGAAAGAGTCGAGAGGAGGGCAACAAAAATGATTAGGGACTTGGAGCACATGATTTATGAGGAGAGGCTGAGAGAACTGGGATTGTTTAGTCTACAGAAGAGAAGACTGAGGGGAGATTTGATAGATGCTTTCAACTACCTGAAAAGGATTCTAAAGAGGATGGATCAAGACTGTTCTCAGAAGACAGAACAAGGAATAATGGTCTCAAGTTGCAGTGGGGAAGGTTTAGGTTGGATATTAGGAAAAACTTATTCACTAGGAGGCTGGTGAAGCACTGGAATGGGTTACCTAGGGAGGTGGTAGAATCTCCTTACTTAGAGGTTTTTAAGGTCAGATTTGACAAAGCCCTGACTGGGATGATTTAGTTTTGGTTAGTCCTGCTTTGAGCAGGGTGTTGGATTAGATGACCTCCTGAGTCCCTTCCAACCCTGATATTCTAGATTCTATGATTATTTATTACGTAAAAGTTGATATTAAAAAGGTTTCTTACTGCTATTAGAAAGTTCCTGTGTTGTATTAGAAGTACCCTGTGGATTGTCTTTTTGAACATATGGGATATCATGATATTGGGTACATTCAGCACTACTAAAGGGGTATGTTTACTCAAGTAGAACATACATTGTTGAATTGCGGACAGATTCATATTTAATTGAGTGCCAAGCTTTTTGAATTATGATATCAAAGTTCCTATATGGTAATGGATAAAGTGTTATTTTGAAGTAACTTAAAATTAAAAATAAACTGAAAGTATATTATAATGTTAAATGCAGTAGATTTTTTAAAAAAATCTTGACAGGAGAGTATATGAAAAGACCAAGCTGCTGAATGTTAATAAAGAAGGTGGGCGAGTATGGTGAGGGGAAGGATTGTCCAGCTACTGTTTTCTAGACACAAACAGAAATGAATTACAAGATTATGTGGTCAGTGTGCCAAGTGGATCCCAATTACTGTGGTGAAATGAGCCAAAAATTAGCCTAGTTTGAGAATTTAGTATTCACAGAAAAGGCCAGACTGCGGCTGGGATCTGCATGGGTATGTGAGGGAGAGGGAGGATACAAAGAACTTTTACCCTCCACTCTACCTCCGCTCCCCTTAATACCTTCGATATAAGGGTCAGGATACAACTACACTCCAGTTATATTACCTTTCATCTGATGTGGTCAGACCAATGTAGTAGATTATGCAGATACAGGAGATTTTTTCTAAATTATGTATGATACAGGTGAAACAGAGCATGCTGATAAAAAGTGAAGAGTAATCATTTTGAAATATATCCTTAGATCTTACAAGTTGCTGTCAACAGGAAGGTGGACAATATCAGCTCTCTCCTCTTGGCCCCCTCCACACACTTACATCCTCCCCTAAAGTGTGCTGTCTCATGATAGGAAAGTTTTGGCCTTAAATATTCTAGTGGACCTTCCTGACAATGGCGTAAAATGGCAAGTAAATATCGAGTTTTAAGTACTCTGTAAAATGTTGTTCATTGATTTTTTTTTCTGCCTTCTGAGAGCTAACCTTGTAGACTGAATAACAGTTCAAAGGGCTGAACATCTGAGAATTAAGTACACTCATAATTACTCCTGGCAGGGGTTTGAAAAGTCATGCTGCTTCTCTAGAGGTGGAAGTTAACCTCCTGCCTTCATTTTTCTTTTCCAACTTTATGAAAGAAATTGGTTAGAAAGGAAAGATGCTGTCGTACATTCTATAAAAAGTTGACATTAAATCTTGTTCATTTCCTGGATATAAAACTTACAGTTTCTATTGTGTAGGGATAAGTAGTAACCACACTGGTGCCATTTAACCTATTGTACTATAACTGAACATTGAACAAGATCCATAAGAACAATAAAGATGTATTTCTGAGTTTACAATGAACGCTAAATGAATTAAAAATGATAAACCCTTCAGATTCTTTTCATCAGGGTTTCAGTACTTTCAGCTATATTGAGGAATTGTCAGTGTTCTTACAAATTTTCTTGGTCCTGTAGTACAGTCAGAAAGTCCCTTTCTTGACTACTTCAATTTTTAAAAAGATATTTAGGTGCCTAAAGATGGAGATATGCACTTAGTGAGATTTTCCAAAGCATCTAGGTACAATCACCGGGAGTTAGGTGCTTAGATACTTTTAGGTACTTAAAAATCTGGCCCCAAGGCACTAGTTGACAGGCACAAGAGAGGCACTGAGAATATATAGGGCAGTATTGGCATCCAGTGCCCAAATTAAAGGATTCCCTTTCGATTAATTGAAACTAAGAGTTATCATCTTTACAATGAGATGTCACAGTTTCATCTTTAATTAGTGAATTCAAGTAATATTAGGAAGATACTAGTTTTCATACTGTAACAGACTGCTGATCCACCTAATCCAGTGTCTTGTCTCTGACAGTGGCTGACTGTAATAGGCAGCTATGGAATAACTTACCACTTTTACTTTGTAGTTAAAGCTTGGCTTATGCACTCAAAGGTTTCCTACCATGGGATGTTAAACATTTTTACTCCCCTTGAGAAGAAAGGGTGTACTCAGGTCTTCGTAGTAGTAATTCTTGTAGGTGTAGTTCAAGAACTATTCCTCCCCTTTCAAACCTTCTATGACACCAGCCTCCATCACAACATGACACCAAGTGATGCATGAATTCTATAAGGCAGATGGCTCAATGGCACTATCTACATTACATCTACTGTTTAACTACATGCTGCAGTCCCTGAGAACAATCTGTTGCAAGTTATAATTTTCACATTCCATCCAGTCATGCAATGAAACTCTAAAAGAACTTGCAGAGGAAGTCAAGCATAACAGGTTATGTCTTGTGCTACACTGATCAGTATTACACACTGGAAAATAAGACTGATACGATATGCAGAAAAATCTCACATGCACTCATCTACTGTTGGATGTAAGTTTTTCTATAGTAAATTGGAATGGAATAAAAGGAGGGCTGGACAGTTCATAATATGTAAACATTAAACTATTGTGTAAATAAAGTTACTGTGGCTGCATTAAAATTGTGAGGTAATTACTTTAGTTTCAGAACACTTATTAAGTATATAACATTGCTCAATATTAAGGGACTAAGAAAGGCTGTAACTTATTTACTAATATATTATGCTCAGTTAAAGTACAAAAGTATAGTATATACTAGATCATTATTATGACTATTATTTAATAGTGGCATTTATAAATTAATATTGTTAGGCTTTATGTGTTGGGAAAACTCTTACCTCTCCTGGTCCCAAAGACTTTTTCTATAATGATTTTAAAGTAGATATTATCAGGCCATAAACTATTAACACTTGTTCTACACTTTAAATGGGGAATAGGCATAGTAGCCTAAGCTCAGCTTTTATGAAGTCCTCCACCTACGATTTCAGATATCTATTTCAGAGGCTGATGACTTCAAACTGCAACCATGGTACCTCTGTTTTCAGAGATTCACAAGAGGAGCTCCCACTAATCCCTGTTCCCTTCCTCTAACACGTTATACAATCTATCTTGTATTAGTGAAAATATTGCAGACTCCATTGGAGAAGTCTGACCCCGCGGCACATTTTCAATCTTGAATATCTACAATTTGGCTTGTAAATAGAACCTAATGCCATAGGTTCCTTGCATTGGAGTTCCCATTGACTATATCACAATGTTTGTAGACGGACAATACTTTTCACAATCAGCCCCACTTTCATATAAGTGTCTAAATATAGTTTTAGGAGCCTAATTTCAGATACATTTGACACTTTTAGCCTTTGTCCCCAACTCTGTGTTAGGAATACTACTTCACCTTTTCAGCCTCTGTTTTAAATCACATATTTATTATCACAACAATCCAAAGCTTCAGTTTCAAAAATATTTTTAATAGTCATGTATTGTACTGAAGAAAACAGATTGATGCCTTAACATGCAATAAGAGGGACATCCAAAGATCCCTTTTCCCTTCATAAGTTGCTGCAGAGCACAATGGAATAGGTAATTGGTGTGGGAGGATAAATCTCAAGCCTGGTCAAACAGAGGCACTCATCCGATGATCCAAGCCCTCTTCCACCCTCATATTAAGACTCGATAGATAGCTGAGAAGGACCTTTCTGTGAGGAAAGTCTCTGTGTGGCAAGTCCTGCGACCAACTCCTCATTGTAAGAGTTGGTAACAGGTGTGGGTTGCTGGGCTAAGTGTGGAAGACAAACCTCACCTAGTTTGGGGTGGAATTGGGAAGGGCAGATCCACACATCTGTCCCTCTGGTAAGGGTAGCCTCTTCCAGGTGCAGGTATTTCCCCTGGCAATGGATATTTTTCCCCAGTAAGGATTACATCTTTCAGTTTCATGGAGACTTGAATAATCATTTTATTTATACCAGATTGGTGCTGGAGTGGTTCAAAAACGGCTCCACTGCTGTCTCTGATGTCTCAGCTGGCCGTGTAAATATGTTAGGGGAGTGACTGCGGTTTCAGGTCCCTTCCATGAGGACCTTCTTCTAGAGTGAGGTGGTCATGAAGAAGGAATATGATCTCCTATATTGAGATGAAGAATCAGGGTTATATCAGTAAGGCAAAGGTTTTTTTAAAACAGTTGGATGCAAGTAAACCCAGCTTTTATGAAAAGTATGTAGATATGTTTGGGGATCATATTTGTTTGAGACTGGTTCTACAAATAACTTTATATCTGCTGCACTGAATTCTGAGGAACCCCTCCCCCAAAACAGCAGGTCATATAAGGATAGAGTATTTTATTTAAAATATCCCATAGAAAGAAATGGGCAAAGCACATTACTATTATACATAAAAGTACAGCCATAAAAGTCATTTGTAGCAAACATTGTAAGCATTCCTATTTCCATAGCTCTGCTGCGTGCCATTTTGCCCAGTGCTTCCCCAAGGAGCTATCCAGATCACAGAAAGGTTTTATCTGAGTCCTGTGTGTTTTTGCCGTCCACACTCAATCTGGATATAGCACTCCCACTTTAAGGCAATACTCAGAGTACAGAGGCAGCCCATAAGGAAAAGGTGGATTACTACTTTGAACTGGAGGAGGAGATGAAGATCTCTAGATTTAACATTGTCACCTTTCATGGCTTTGTACTTAGGGCTCAAGTAAAATGAAGTGAAGGAAAATGAGGAATTCCTGAAACATACCCAAACTGGGTATGGAAAGAGCTAAAAAAATTAAAGAAAAAATCTGTGTTCGATGGCTCTGTAATCCATATCTGACATGATATGGATTACAGACATGATATGGACATGACATGGATTATTTAGTGACAAATAAAATTTTTGGAACCTCATTCTGTTGTTTCTACCATTCTTAGTGACTCCTTTTTACTCCACTTCACCCTGCCCATCCTTCTTTTCCTGGGCTTCCATTCAGGGGTGGCTACAATTGCCATCTCCATTCTCTCGGGAATATAGGGAATGCTCTCTGTTAACACCCAAGATAGGAAAAGGCCAGGATGTTTTTCTGGCAAACTAGAAGTGCAATGACCAGGTGCAGTGAAGACAAAGCAGTGGGGTCTTAAAATAAAAGAGCCAAGCTCTTTATTGACAGAATTATTACAGATTGAAATAAAATGGGCTATAGATTTGCAAAATTAGTTGGACACAAATGGTCTAAATTCTGCTCTCAGTTACTGCTGTAAATCAGAAAAACTGCATTGAAACAAATGGAGTTATACCAATGTAAAAATGGAGTGCACTGAGAATCTGGTCCAGAACCACTTTTCAGTGCTGGAAGTTGCATATTAATTGACATGCTGACATGAACTATTTAGATAATTAGTTATTTTTCATTCTCCTAATTGAAATGTGACAACATACTTGGTTACCATTTAATTAGAACAGAAATTAATTATATATTAAGATCTTCCTTGTTTATACATTTAAGGTCTTTGAAGGAAACTCAGTGGTAAACAAGTCAAAGCTCAGCAGAGCATTCTGGCATTAAGCTTTAACTATATCCTTGTTGCTGTGACTTCTTGCCATTTGCATGAGCTAAAACCTCAGCATGGATCAGTGCACACCTTTATGGGAATTCAGAATACCACACTTCACATGAATCACAAGTGACAGAAAATTCTCATAATGCTCAGAGGATATACACACACTTGCCCAGATACTCATACAATGTATACTCGTACAATAGCAACTACCATGGAGTGTCACTGACACACACACACACACATTATATCTATCTATCTATCATCTATCTATCTAGATAGATGGATATAACAAATAAAGCCAGTTGGAAAACAGACACTATTTTTGCTATAATTTATTCCAAATTTATGATCAGCTATAAACACTAAATATTTCTTGCAAAGAAGTATCTAAAATATAAAAGAGTAGCTTATTGAGATGTATTCTAAGCTGTTTACTTGCTCTTTGGGATCATTAACTTGGATCATTTGATTCACATCCTTATCTTGTAAATGGGCGGAATGGCTGTGCTTGGATTTAGGTAGAAATAAGTTTAAGTAGCTTGGAACAGAAAAATGTCTGAGAAAATAACTGTGGTATACTTAGTGGTCTATAGAATTACCAGGGAAGATGTAACAATAACAGTAGGAAACCTTCTTGATAAGCTAGTTCTTAGCAAGAGAGAAACATAGAAATAACCTAGGACTAAAAGAGGAAGTACAACTGAAATGGTTTGTGGGCATTCATGGTATCACAGTAGAAAATTATTTTGTGTCCTTGAACCAGGCATTTGGGAAGACACATTGTTCTATTATGTTCATGCTGGGTTCATATCAGACTTCCAACAATGGATGAGTGAACTGGATAGGAAAAACAGAGGGTGATTCAAACCTCAGTTTTCCCTTGAACCTTTTTCATAGTGTACCGTTGACCCCTATTTTCCTTTTGTATCATAATTCCTATCCTCCCTGCCTTCTTTCAAATACAGGATAAACAATACAGATTAAACCTGGTGATTCCTAATTTGGTTCCCTCCTGCTTCCTTTTTCTCCTCAAATCCCTGTAGCCTTGCTGATATGTGCTTGATCCTTGGCATTTATAGCAATCTCTGCTAGGGTAGTAGGTGGAACAAGGACCATCTTTACTGCACAGAGGTTTGCCTGAATTCCAATGGATAACATATCCCTTGCTCTTTCTACAGCCCTTTTGGAAGAAATATTGTCATAGGTTTGCCTCAGTCAACTTTATCCCCTAAAACAAGCTAAAGAGATGAAAAAATGTATCAGAAGAACAGAGAGGAAAGGTGGTTCCAAGTTTTAAACCATGAATTAGATTCAATATTAACACAGGTGAAATCCTGAACTAGTGAAATTAATAGAAATGTTGCCATTGATTTCATTGAGTCCAGATTTCATCCCATGAGTCTCCATTAAAGAAGAGTTGAGCTTGAGCTGAATCACATTTTCCCACCAAGATGGATGAAACATTCAACTGTATCTGGGTACACATTCTCTTAATCATTGTGGTCATCTAGTATGTTGAAAAAATATGAATACATTTCCATGGAAATTCACACAATATTTACATAAGAACATTAATGCACTTTAGCTGGTAAGGCTGAATGATAGATTCATAGATTTCAAGATCAGAGGAAACTATGATGATTACCTGTCTGACTTCCTGCACAAAACAGAACATAAGATCTTGGCCTGGCCTGATTCTGCTCTCATTTATACCAATGTAAATCCGTCCCTTTGTTTATAAACTAGGTGCTAAATTCATTCTTGGCATAAGCAGGTGTAGTGCTACTATCTTCAGTGGAGTTTCACCCATTTACACCAGGGCTGAACTAGTCTATAGATTTTTAGTTTTTGACATATTAATTTGGCTGCTTTTTAGGTTAATGTGGGTTAAATCTAAAATTAATCATTAGTACAACGTACTGAAAATGACAGGAGTTTTAGTCTCACTACTGTAGCACTCTAGCCCATTAAACCTGAGGAACTTTTGAGTCCTAATATATAATGGATCCACACTGGCATTTGTCTCAATACTGTTCAGGAATGTTTAAGCTCTACATGTAAAGGCAGATTTTCTGAGCCCAGTTTATGCCAAATTCATATACGAACTCAAATACGTTTAGGTGAAATTTAAGTTATCGAAAAGTTTCAGATGCTGTCCAAGACAATGACAGAAGATCTGCATCCTCGGGGTGTGGGGTGGGCCTTTTCTACTAGGGCTCCACAGACTTGCTTGTTTGCATGTACTTTCACTTATTAAATACAGCTTGTAGACAAGAATTCTCTTGCACTGGACTCCTTTGGAATTCTACCAAAAGACTGGGTGGTTTGCAACAAAATAATTTATATTCAAATTAATAGATTTTTTTAAAAAATAATAGATAAATCGTTCCACTTTATGACTCATATGACTCAATGGTTTAAGCACACTCGGGTAAGGATTGTGACTTGAATGATTGTATTTGGGAGTGCTAAAGCTAATGATGTCATTTTGGTTTAAGATGAGAAAAATTACAAACCAAATGCAAGAGACATACAATTTGCCTCCAGATAAAAAAAAGATCTTTGAGATCAGTCTGAGTATAGCAATCCTGTCGTCTTTTCATGCTGCATTATATGATAGCTCCCAGGCCACAGCTGGAAACTACTATTTATTTATTTTATTTTTTTGGATGTCAAGGAAATCCTTAGAGACTAATAGTAGAATATGAGCTGCTCAAAATATGTCATGAGCATGAGTATCTAACATCCAAAAAAGCTGTCATAATGCTGTGCTGCAGGAGAGATGTTAATTTTTTAACAGTAATTATTTTGCATTATCATCATTTCACACTTTGTAATCATTCACCTTTGAATCAAAGCTATGCTATCTCATTTGGATAATTTCTCTGCATAGTCTGAGGGGAAACAAAAGACACAGCCAATATTATAACATAATAACATATCACACTATGCATAAACAAAGGCACCTTTGGAATACACAGATTATAAATTAAATATCCATTAGATATTTTACTGTTTCTAGATTCCCAGCTACCAGGACAGAGGATGGCACAAATACAGAATAGTAATCGACTCTTCAGCAAGAGCTACTATAGGGAGAAGTGCTATAGAAATGGTACACAAAGGTAAGCCTGTGTCACCTCCACAGTGACGATGAAGGGGAAAACACAGTAGAAATATTTGCTATCTAAAATGGCGCAAGTTGAACAAAGCAAAAGCCAGCTGCCAAATAGCTGCTTTAGTGGGGCAGCTGCTTCTGCCAAATTTATAGAGGCAGAGAGCAGAAAAGTATGCTGGGAAAAAGGTCACTCCAAATAATTACCCCTACACACAACAGTTTCTGTAGTGAGCAGATACATGTAAAGAAAAGTGCTTGTGGGAAGGGGCTAGAAAAACACCTTTACTTTTTTCCAGGATGGATCCTCGTGTCTGAAATAGCTGCTTTTTGTTTTGGTTTGCTTCTCAGTTATACTACGGTCCCTTTATACCCTTGTGGGTGCACAGGGCCCTGCTGACTTGTGAAGGACAATCTTAAAGGTTCTACGCTGACCCTGATCCCTGCCTCTGGCATAGGTGCAGATCAGGACGTGCCAAGGTACATTGGGAACATGGACAGAGTGCACTGTAACTATGGTTATTCACATTTTTCCAGGGCTGTGGGAAGCAGAGTATAATTAGAGAGTGTCTGCTCTCGTGTACCCTGGGGACTGCACAACCTCGTGAAGTGCAAGGGCAGCTTAAAACCAGCTTAGCTCTCTTCTCCCTGTATCCCTGAGCAAAAACAAGGGTAGAATAACAAAGTCAAGCCCTATGTTTCTCTAAAAAAGAACTGGGACAAAATTTTGTTATTAGCTGCTTCCTGAATATAGTATATCACTATATTACACACAGATATAATATACATTTTTCTTTGATTCTATAAGATCACCTTAAAGAAATATCATATCACATTTTTCATAATCTGTGATGGCAGAATGTTATTAGCTCCGGTTTAGTATTATTTCAAGCTAATTATTGTTATTTCTCATTTACAATGGGCCCTTTTGTCCTGAGACCTGCGCTGGTAGTGGAGCCTTGAAGTGGGTGCATGTTTAATTTACCCAAATTGAAGGTTCCTGTACCCTACCAGGATGATATAAATGAGTCTTAGTATAAATGAGAATTACATCTTCTGTGACAGGGGAATGTGTAATATAATGTGATGAAGCATCATGAAGGGTAAACTTCTGAAAAATATGGAAATGGTAAACAAGTCAGATTGAAACATGGTGTTAGTTGCATCTGATCCACCAAAATTACAAATAGATATGAACGTTGACTGAGTTCTATTCGCTGACTGTTTGTAACTCTTTACAACTGTACTTCTTCATCATTTTTAAATTTACTGCAACCATTTTACTGTAGGTCAGTTTGAAGTACAAATAACTTTTTAAGATTGCATGTCAACTATTATTTATATACTGGTACATGTACTATATGCTTGTTTTACTCATTGTTTATAGCCTCTTCATACCAGAATGTTTTTGCTTCTGATTATATGTATTTCATTTACTGTGGCAAACCGATGTTTATCTCTTCATCCACTCCCTTTTTTTAAATTAAAAAACAGAGGCATCTGGGTCTGGGCAGCAGGAATATAGCTCTGGGGAAAATGCATCTTACCCTACTATTTTAAGATCCTGGTGTACAAACGGAGCTTGTTGCAGGATCAGAGCATTAGTATATTTAGTATATTCCATGCTGCAAAATGGACAAGATATGTCACATACTTAGTATCTCATTTGGAAGTGCGAATGTAATGAGCATCACTGTCACCACACCGGGGCTGGGCATTGGCATTAAAGTTAAGGAGTTAAATGCTTCTGCATACTCAGCTCACAATGTGTACACATTGGGCCTTCTGCTCCATTGCAGAGGGGAACAAATGACATTAACATGGAAGTGTCAGAGAAGCAGTAGAAGGGGTGGCAGAAGCAAAAGTTCTGCAGTACAATTTCACTCCTCTAGGTCCCCTCAGACATCGGTGATTTCTGGAAGTCAGGGTAAGTCTACACTAGCCACTTGGTCGACAGGTAGTGATTGATCTATCAGGGATCAATTTATCGCATCTAATGTAGGTGCAATAAATCGATCCCCAAATGCTTTCCCTGTCGACTCCAGAACTCCATTGCCACGAGAGGCAGAAGCGGAGTCAATGGCGGGAGTGGCAGTGGTTGACTCGCCGCCGTGAGGATACCCAGGTAAGTCAAGCTAAGATACGTTGACTTCAGCTACACCATTCATGTAGCTGAAGTTGCATATCTTAGGTCGACCCTGCCCCCCTTAGTGTAGACCTGGCCTAATAGTGACTGTCTTCTCCATGGTTTTTATCTCCTTTTGGTCAACTCTTCACAGAGGTGGGTTGGAGGGTAGCATGGTAGAGCTATAGTATTGGAGACCAATTTCTCTATAGAACACTGAGCTACTTTTCACTCCTCCTCGCTGACACAAACCTCCCAACACGCTACATTTACACTAAGAACACCACCTGCCATGGTCAAGCACTGGTGTAGCAACACTTGTGTAGAACCAGTACAACTGATTGGAACACTGGTGAAGACTGCCTGCAGGTGTTTTTACTCCAGTGTAATTTATACCATTGTGAGCATACACTATTACTAATACTAGTTCTAGGTCAATGCTAAAGAATAGCCTAAAAGCCTCAGTATAGACAAATTCTCACCTTAGGGAACTCTCATGTTGATCCAACCTGTTAACAGCAGGCAAGAATATCTGTGGAATTCTACAGTGCTATTCCAAACTTTGCTAGAAGCAGCAGAATTGCACTGGTGCCAGGCTAATAGTGGTTAGAAGCCCCCAGAGAAAACAATCTATGGAGCTAACCACCTTGCAATCCACTGAGATTTCAATGGATTTCAATGGAGATGAATAGTTATTGGACTTTCTGTTACTCTGCCTCTTGCAAAGTACTTACAAGAAAAAGTGTTAAAGCATGAAATTTGATATTTAGAATCTACTGCAAAATTCCCATCAGATTTTAACATTTCTTAAACTAAGTCACACTTTTTGGTCTAAACTATTATATTTAGCAGTCTCTCTTTATACACAGCTTATTATATTCAGTAATTCAACTTCTAATATTCCCCAGCAAAAGCAAACACTTTACAGCTCAGGTTACTGTGAATTTTAATAAGATTTTTTTTCTGTTAAATATTTGCTCTTAATAAAAATGTCCCAAATAAGAAAACAAATCTCTGTAACTCTCTCATCATTAACATATAAAAATCATTAACACTTTTACATTTCAGGAAATAAGTACATATTTTCTCCAGTCACTATTGTTTTGATATATTTGGTTAAACTTTAAGAGCAAAGAATGTAAAATATGTATTTCTACAAACCTTGACCACATCCTTCATTGCTCCAGTGGTGAAGTCTGTCTTGAGGGGATCTCAGCCGCAGAAAGGCTGTCTGGAGTGCGGGTCATAACAGTGCAAATCATCCACAAACTCATGGTTTGCCAGTGGATTTTGAGATGGCTGGTGCCCAAATACCATGGTGGAAGGTGTAGTATAAGAATCAAAAATAGAAAAATGTGTGTATGATGAACCTAGAAAGGATAGGACAATTTGGGATAGGTATTATAATAGCAGGAGTCACCAGATGGCACTGTTATACATAGTCTTTCAAGTTTTTTTTCTCCAAGTATGAGCATGTTTTCAGTCTTACAAGAAAATATTGTGTGCATGGTTTTTTGATGTCCTTTCTATGGGAATGCTGTAGCATGCAGCAAGGGAATTTGTTCTTTATGTTAACCTACACAGAGTTAATTCTTGAGGAACTCTCTCTTGAGACCAGGACATTGGTATTTTGGCTGAGATCACTGAAAGAGGGGATTTCCTGTGTGTTGTTTGTGAGCACCTCTGTTCAAGGACTGGTGTATATAAAACAAGTTGTACTCAGAATATATCCACATTCCATATTATGGATTTCTCCTCCAATGGGAAGATGACCTCTCATATCTGTGACCTCTTGACAGAAGGGCAACAGTGGTAGTGATTCAGTCAGGATCAATGGAAACTACTTCAAGGTCCTGTGAGTAATAGAGGTTGCTAGGGTAGACTTTGGTCCAGTGAAAGTTTTGCCCAAATAAGAAAGTAGGACTGTGTTCAAAACAAAGAATAGGTTTATTGCTTTAACTAAGCACTACTTCATTTTTTACACATTTCCTTATTTCAATATAGAATGTAATAAATAGAAAACAAACATTTATAACAAATGTATTAGAACTAAACAATGTGAGACTAAGATTAAAAATGATTAATTTGTAACTCAGGTTGGGTTTATATTTATTTATTTGGCATTGGCTATAGAGGGAAGAGGGACAGAACTACTTTATCTGACCCAGTCTGAAATCCACTATTCATTAATTCTCCAAGTCCCCTTAGATTGCTTAGATCAAACGTGGTTAAAAGTAGCCTTTCAAGTACATTTGAATCCCTGCCAGTTTTCCTTTACTCTGATGTTTTATTTAAAAATAAAGAGAAAAATTCTTTTTTATTCTTCTGCAGAATTTAATTCTTTTATTAAAAAAAATAAAGGGAAAATGATCTTGAGAAAGTCCTTTCTGTTAACATACAGGTTGAATACACTCTCCCTTACACTGGAAACAATGAAAGGTGTAGGCATTGTACATGAAAATGTGAACACTGCTAAGCAGGAGGGCATTGCTCTAAGTAATGGACTTTAATGATTAGTCTCAGCCAGGTAATTTTAGATTTGGCTTAAAAAAGCAATGAGGCTATTCACTTAGAACATAAAAATGATCATCTCCTCACAGACAATCTCGTCAATGGACATTAAAAGACTTTTAGGGTAAAGATTCAGTCTTATACAGCCACATCCTGGTCCTTTGTATACAGATGTGCAAAAAAAGGGTGATGATCTTGTGGTTAAGTCACTTCACCAAAATTTATGAGCTTTGGTTTCAGGTCTTAGCTCTGCCACAAATTTCGCATGACCCTCAGCAAGTCATTTCCACCCAGATCCGGCACAGCATTTGCTTTACATTAAGCTTGTCAATGACACTTCTCACATGCTTAAAGCTGAACACGTGCTTCAGTGGTTCACTAAGTCTGGGCTTCCATCTCTACGTGGGTTACGGCCCCATCCGTAGAACAGGGATAATACTACTGTCAATCCCAACCTCACAAGGGTGTTGTGAGACGAAATGCATTACTCTTTGCAAGGTGTTCAATTATTTTGGTGATACATGTCATATAAGCACCTAGAGAGATAATGGGAGAAGACACAAGGAGGTATCTGCTCCTCTGCAGGGTTGGCTAGAATCCTGATGGGGGAAAGCAGTCTCTGAACCCTCCTAGCACACTGAGGGTACTAGTTATCCAAAAAGGGCCTGAGAAGGGTGAACACAGGGCTTACTTCTGTACCTGGTCTGCAGCATTGGCTTAATGCAAAGTGGTGAGTACCCTGCAGCCTCTCTGTCATATATAAAAGATCTAGAGTAGAGGGTGAGGAAAGAAGTACAGTATCACCTTTTCTCTTGGATTGATAGAATCATGTCTGCCAGTTTTCTGGGTGGACTGGGCTCTGTGAATGGGCAGGGGAATGCTTTGGAGACAGTTGTTTCCATCCCCTCCATTAACACAAAGGAAACAGAAACCTACTTGCTGTTTCCTCTGCTAGAGGCAGTGGTCAGGGGAAGGCAGAATCCAGAGTCCAGCAGCCACAAACTGCCATGGATTCCTAAAACCCATGCAGATTCTAATGTGATTTGGAGAGTTAGGGTTGTGAATCCCCACCTTGTTTCACAGGAGCAAACCCCAGCTCACTCAGGGGAACAATATGGTGGAAAGTCCATGAATGGGGACTGCAACAGGACAATATTTGCTATCAGTTTTAAACAGAACTTCCCCATTGAACTCAATGAAGAATTTTGGTTAACAATCAAGGGCACAATGTGGCCCAGAATGTTCTGCCCTTCTATGTGGGCCTTTTCCATGTTAGGGGACTTTCTTGCTATCAGTATATAATTTACTTTAAACTAATGTTCCCTTTCATCTTGGTGGTAGGTGAAGGAGGAAGGAAGCTAGAGGTAACTTGAATTCTACTTTATGCCCTTTTAAATAAATAATGGACCCATACTTGTAAGGGTTTTCCCTCTAGAGTCATTTGCAGGCAGGAACAAGGACTCAAATTTGATACAATACATATAAAGGGCATTGTGTACATGGAACTTAGTCACTTTTGTGCACTTGCTTTAAAAGTGTGGGTCAGGAAAATTTGGAATTTATGCTACAGAGAAAAGACATTGCTTGTGCTTGCCAGGTACATGGTATATTTTGATGTGAAGTTCATACCATTGACCCGACAAATTTATTTCCTATATATACCAAGTGGAACTGGTATTACAAAAATTCTGCTACAGTAATCATGGCCAAAAAGCCTGTTAGATATGTGTATTTGATGGACCTTGAAGAAAGCTACTTTGGGGAGTTTTTCTATCCTATATCTTTCACAGAGAACATAGCACATTTGTATTTCTCCAATCTGACAGATACATTTATTTACAGTGAATGACGCTTTTAGAATTGCAAGCTAGATTGCTCTGTATTATAGGGAATGGCATTGTATAGAGCAGCCAAGCATAAAGAAAATAAATATAATGAACATAAAGAGCTAGCCAATGCTGCTTTGTACAGCGAACATATGGAGACAAATAGTTTTTTGAACACAGCAAGACTTTGCAGACACAACCAACTAAAGAGAATAATTCTGACAATCCAATACCTTTGCTTTCCATGAAGTTATAAGTGGGTGGTCTGTTGCTCTACAAGTGTCGTGTGCCCTTGTTTACATATATTAATCCAAAAAAATCAATTATATTGCTGGAATCCTTTCAGATATGACTTAAAACTGACTCCCAGGAGCAGTTAGATTGCTGACCAAGCACATATCTCACCTAAACGTACTTTATCGTATCTTGCTAGAGCCTAGATGGCATGAATTCTAAATGCTACTACAGCAGGGCTACTTTGGTCTGATCACATGAAGTGATGAGAGCTCTCAACCATCATAGATGTCAATGGAACTTCTATGACATGCTCAGCATCTTGCAGGATTGGGTCTTTTGTCTGCAAGGGCATACCAGTTCAATAATATCAGGCCTTATTTGTCTTTACTTAGGCTACTCCTGCAAAAGGGATAGGAAACTCTGTCAGACTGCATGTATTTACATTATGATAACACATGATCAATATGTCAATGCTTTCATCAATATTATTTGATAATCTGGGCTCAGTTTAGCACAAGGGTTGCCATTGTGGCCCATCCCTGCACAAGCTGATCTGTGGTGCCAGCTACAATTTGACCTCTTATTCCCAGACTTGACATGCATGCACTATCAAGAAAGTATTAAAAAAGGAGTCCAAATTTAAGATCCATCATCACTGCTGAGAAAAAAACCTCTCTTTGACCATGAGAATGGCCATACTGGGTTAGACCAAAGATCTATCTAGCCCAGTATTTGTCTTCCAAGTGCCCCAGAGGGAATGAACAGAACAGGTAATCATCAAATGATCCATTCCCTGTCGCCCATTCTCAGCTTCTGGCAAAGGGGAAAGGGTAGAGGGCGGAAATGAAAAAGGATAGAAATGTTATTCGCAAAGTATACTCACTATCTTTTGCCCTGAAGCTCAAGATGAAATATAAGGAAAAGTTGTTGCTCTGTATAAAATGGAGTTTGAACATCACAGAGGAAAGAGAAGGGAAAAGGATGTAACCCACAAACTGAAGTTAAGTTTCAGAATTGTATTTTATTTTATTTTTTTGCAGTCTTTACAGACTTGGTTTAGTCTTGAGATCCCAGCAAGCCTTTTTTTAAAAAAAGATTTTAAAGAGCAAATTTACTCTCTAGAGTTACAAGCTTGTTTTTTTATGGGGACTGAGTTGTGTCAATGCAGCAGCAGCGATAGCCCCAACCCATTTCAACTAACTTCTCTTTTCTCGAAAAAGGACAGTTATTACCATCTTTAATATCATCAAGGAGACTGTCAAACAAGGGGTAAGAGGTTTCCGTCTATGAACTCTCAACAGCTAAAGGGGAAAGGTACAAGGGAAGTTGTTCAAATGAAAGCCTTAATTAATACTTGACATTTCAAATGCTTTATCTGTTTTTCCTTCTTTCTGTATCTTTAATAAAAGGTTAAAATGATGTTCAATGGTATACTTTCCATGGTACTAAGCAGCTGGATGTCTTTGTATCCCAAACATTGTTAACACTGCTTGATATTGGACAGTGACTCAGTTATGCTAACATCTTTGATTCTCTGGGCCCCTTTTTAGTATATTTAAATAAAAACAGCAAAGCATGAGCAAAGCTTTCTTAGCTTCTCCACGCCTCTGGTAATCCTTTAACAAAGAGATGACATCTTCAAGACAAAACACAAGTCTCATATCTTTGCCATAGCTTTCTCATTGCTAATATCACCATTGGTTAGGAGTTAGCTGGAATGTTCCAGCAGCAGCAAATTAACTTTGTATTTGCCAGACTTAAAAAAAAAAAGAGCTTTACCTAAATATCTAAGTATCTAAATACAAAGCCACACAAATGGTTCTGGAAAGAGGAAGGAAATTAAGGCATTCTATTCTAGTATAATTCCATGAGATAGTCCAGAAATACTTGAGTTGTTCATGTCTGCCAATTTAGCTCCCACTGAGGTGCACTCTTAATAATATAGGAAATATGAACTCAGGATAGTTTAATCAATAAAGAAGGGTGGGCAGATTATTTTTATAATAAAGATTATCTTTGTAAGGGCAACAATATTAAACTGTAGTTCATATAAAACTGTTTGGAGTAATCATATTAAATACATTTTGAGCATCTGAAAACCTTGTTAATAATTTACTTTAATGATGAAAAAATTAATGACATTATTTCAAACCGCTTTGGCTAGCAAATTATAATTGGCATGCATCATACATTCCATGGCTTGCCAGAAAATATGTGGTGTTAACTTACTCTTAATACCCCTACAATATGTTTTAATAGAGTAATTTGTATGAAGTTAAGATCTTACTCACAGGAATTTCAAATGACACCAGAAGTAAACTGATCAAATTGGCATGGGATTTATGTAGGAGTAGAACTGATAAGGAATTTAGTGAGGAGTATCCCAAAATTTTCTTGTTTGATGATGATTTGCCTCATGCAGACCCTCAGCTTTCTAGGATGGTAAAACAAGACAGGTTGGAAACACGAAGAGAGGAATCAGTCACTGGAGAGAATTACCCCATAGCCTGCTTGTACATCAAGGAGAGATCTTTGGACTTTTGCTTCAGATGGGATGGCACTGATAGGTTGCTTTTATTTTGTATTCTTTTGAGGGTTATTGAAGTGGGTTTGGAAGGAAAGTATTCTTGTCTTGGGCAGCTGAACTACAATAAGGCACTGTTGGGGATCCAACATTTTGCTGCTGTTGGACAACAAGGACAGCAACAAATGATAACATGCTCCTCTTCTTGGGTTACAAAAGCCCTCAATGAGAAGGTGCCAAGTCAGGACTCAGGGGCAAGGACTTACTTTAGAGGAAGGAGGTAGTACCACAGCCCTGCCTTGGATTTAGAAATGCTGACTGTAGGGTGTGAAGGACACTGTAAGCACCCTCTCCAAAAAGTTACACAGAAGGGATGGTAAGATTCACTGTGGACATAAGGGGAACCAAACAACCTGGAAGGTATTAGAATTTTGTACATTGTCTCTGCAGATAAAAATAAAATTCAAAAGCACTCAGTATATACATTATTTCCTCACACTATATTAGAATCATAAAATCATAGGACTGGAAAGGACCTTGAGGGGTCATCTAGTCCAGTCCCCTGCACTTATGGCAGGACTAAGTATTACACAGACAATCCATGACAGGTATTTGTCTAACCTGCTCTTAAAAATCTCCAATGGTGGACACCCACAACCTTCCTAGGCAATTTATTCCAATGCTTAACTACCTTGGCAGTTAGGAATTTTTTCCTAATGTCCAGCCTAAACTGCCTTTGCTGCAATTTAACCCATTGCTTCTTGACCTATCCTCAGAGGTTAAGGAGAACAATTTACAGGAACGCCTCACGTAACGTTGTAGTTATGTTCCTGAAAAATGTGACTTTAAGTGAAACAATGTTAAGCAAATCCAATTTCCCCATAAGAATTAATGTAAATAAGGGAGTTAGATTCCAGGGAAATTTTTTTCACCAGACAAAAGACTATATTATGCATATACATTTACACACACAGTAGAAGTTTTAAACAAAATTTAATACTGGTGCACAGTGATGATGATTGTGAAACTTGGTTGAGGTGGATGAGTCAGAGGGTGGGGTATTTCCCAGGGAATGCCTTACTGCTAAATGAACTAGCAATTGGCTGAGCCCTCAAGAGTTAACTCACACTCTGCAGCAGGAAATGAGGGAGGGCAGACAGAGACAGAGATGACACACACACAGTGTGTGTGTGTGTGTGTGTGTGAGAGAGAGAGAGAGAGAGAGAGAGAGATTCCCACTGTGTCCTCTCTGTTCTATGGATGATGGAGTAAGTGGGGTGCAGGAGCAGGGGGGAAGGAGACACCCTGACATTAGCACCCCCCTTCTTCCCCTCCCCCACCCCTGAACAGCAAGCAGGAGTCTCAGGGAGCAGTTCCACAGCAGAGGGCAGGAGCAGCACATGGCAGTTGCGGGAGGGACAGCTGAACTGCCAAGAATTGATAGCTTGCTGGGCAGCTGCTGCACAGCGAACTTAGGGGAGTGGGAAGCTGATGGGGGGAGCTTTTAGGGGGGCTGTTGGTCCACCCTAGTTCCAAGCCCCCACCAGCTAACTGCAATGGGCTGCTCTTCCTGCAAGCAGTGGACAAAGCAAGCGGCTGCCAAACAACATTAGAAGGGAGCATTGCACAACTTTAAATGAGCATGTTCCCTAATTGATCAGCAATGTAAGAAAGAAACAACATTAGTCGGGATGACTTTAAGTGAGGATAAGATGATGAAGACTTGTGGCACCTTAGAGAGTAACCAGTTTATTTCAGCATAAGCTTTCGTGGGCTATAGCCCAGTTCATTGGATGTAGGCCGTGAAAGCTTATGCTGAAATAAACTGGTTAGTCTCTAAGGTGCCACAAGTCTTCATCGTCATATTTACGGATACAGACTAACACGGGTGCTAAGTTTAAGTGAGGAGTTCCTGTATATACTTGAAAACTTATGTCTAGAGCTAAGATTTTTGTCATGGTTATTTTTAGTAAAAGTCAGTCAGGTCACAGGCAATAAACAAAAATTCACGGAAGCCGTGACCTGTCTGTGACTTTTGCTGCTGTGGCTCCATTGTTTCTCCTGCCACTGTGGTGGCTGGGAGCTGTGGGGTTCTCCCTCCACCTGCAGCAGTTGGAAGCTGCAGGGAGCCGCCCCTCCACCTATGGTGGCTGGGAGTTGAAGGGTGACCATATTTCCCAAAGAGAAAATGAGACATCCCCAGCCTCTTTCCTGAGGCATCCCTCTTGTCCCCCTGCAAGAGGCTGTCATCTGTCACTGGAACCCTGAGGACGGCTCCCTCAGGAATCTATCACCTGTCTTTGGAACCTTGCAGGGGGTCCCCTGTGGCCTGTCACTGCTGTTGCCTGTTGCCAGAACCCTGCCAGGGCCCCACTGGCTACCAGCTCCAGAGTTCTGCTGCCCCTTGGGCTGAAGCAGAGAATGTCATGGAGGTCTCTGGAAGTCACGGATTCTGTGACTTCCATGACCTCTGTGACATAAACATAGCCTTAATTGTGTCCCCTCTCAGCCTTCTATTTTCTAGACTAAAAATAACAATAGTTTTTTCAATCTTCTCTCATAGGTCATGTTTTCTAGACCTTTAATCATTTTTGTTGATCTTCTCTGGACTTTGTCCAACTTGTCTTCATCTTTCCTGAAATGTGGTGCCCAGAACTTGACACAATATCCCAGCTGAGGCCTAATCAGCATGGAGTAGAATGGAAGAATTATTTCTTATGTCTTGCTTACAACACTCCTGCTAATATATCCCAGAATGATGTTTGTTTTTTTTAAAATAGTGTTAAATTATTGACTCATATTTCGTTTGTGAGCCACTATGATCCCCCGATTCCTTTCTGCAGTACTGCCTCCTATGCAATCATTTCCTGTTTTGTAGTTGCATAACTAATTGTTCCTTCCTGAGTGGAGTACTTTGCATTTGTCCTTATTGAATTTCATCCTATTTATTTCACACCATTTCTCCAGTTTGTCCAGATCATTTTGAATTTTAATCCTATCCTCCAATGCACTTGCAACCCTCCCAGATTGGTATTGTTCACAAACTTTATAAACGTACTCTCCATGTCATTATCTAAATCATTGATGAGGATATTGAACAGAACCAGACCTAGAACTGATCCCTCCAGGGCCCCAGTTCATATGTCCTTCCAGCCTGACTGTGAACCACTGATATCTACAGTCTGGGAATCATTTTCCAACTAGTCATGCACCCACCTTATGGGAGCTTCATCTAAGTTAAATAAACTAGGCAAATATATGAGAAGGTCATGCAAGATAGTATCAAAAGCCTTACAAAAGTCAAGATATGCCACATCTACCACTTCCCCCTTATCCACAAGACTTGTTACTTTGTCAAAGAAAGCTATCAGGTTAGTTTGACTCAATTTGTTCTTGACAAATCTATGCTGACTGTTACTTATCACCTTATTATCTTCTTGATGTTCTCAGATTGACTGCTTATTATTTGCCCCATTATCTTTACAGGTTCTGAAGTTAAACTGACTGGTTTGTAATTCCCCAGGTTGTCCTTATTTCCCATTTTGTAGATTGGCACTATAATTGTCCTTTTCCACTCCTCTTCACTCTCTCATATTCCATGACTTTTCAAAGACAATCACTAATAGCTGAGATCTCCTCAGTCAGTTCAGTCTCCTCCTCAGTCAGTTCATTGAGTACTGTAGGATATATTTCATCAGGTCCTGGTGACTCGAAGACATCAGTCTTGTCTAAGTAATTTTTAACTTGTTCTTTCCCTAATTTAGCCTCTGATCCGACCTCATTTTCACTGGCATTCGCTATGTTAGGCATGCAGTCACTACTAAGGCTTTTGGTGAAAGCCAAAACAAAAAAGTCAGTTAGCACTTTTGCCATTTCCAGTGGAATAGTTTTCTCTTGTGATCTTAATAATGACCCTTTGAAAAACTGCCAACTCTCTTGAACTGTTTTTCCCCTTAGACTTGCTTCTCATAAGATCTTCTAGCTCCCTGAGTTTGCTAACATCTACCTTCTTGAAATCCATTATCTTTATTGTACTGTTTTCGCTCCTACTATTCCTTAGAATCATTAACTCTACCATTTCTTGATCACTTTCATGTAAGCTGCCTAGAGGGAGGATGATTTTAAGATAAATGAAATAATATTGTGGTGTTAATCTATGCTGTTTCAAGACTAACTGGCAACCCAATTAAAGAAATTAGAGTTAATTAAAGGTAAAATGTTTCTTCTGTAAATTTCATTTCATGAACCTGATAATGTGAGATATGCCACTCGGGGAGTGTGTTTCATCCATAAAGTCTACATTTTTATAGCCTGTGTATAACATTTGTAATCATCTGCCTAATATGTTTGGATATTATTAAACATAACTCATTGCTAGAATTATTTGTACTTGGATAAATCAAGATAAATAGATGTAAACTGCATCTATTCAAACTCTGATTCAGGTTGATGAATGCCAGATCAGTCATTCTTATGAACAGCAATATATCTGTGATTTGACTGCATACAAGGGACCTTGCCCTGTTTGCATCACTGTGGATGTGTCCGGATGAGTCTAATGGATTGTTGTTAATCCAGCTGTTTCCAGCTAGCAGCCTAGTGCAGAGTGAGCCTAGGTTGAGGGAGAAAAGTGGCTGTACTTGTTTTGCATTTGACCAGAAATGTAGATGACTATTCCAAAAATGAATTCCTTTGAGTATCACCACCTACCATGTAAGCCCGGGGGTAAAGTTAATATCTGAATCTCTGTGGTGTACTCCATAGATTTCCTGACTGAAATAGCTGGCTTGGTACTGGAATTAAAACGGACAATCTTGGGAAACTGCAACATACATGTAGATGAGCTTAGTAGTTCATTGCCCACAGCTTCATAGCCCTCATGAGAGCCATGAGCCTCTGTCAGGTGGTTTCTGGTTCTACTCATATGCCAGTGGAGACAGTATGGGAATGACTATTTGAGGTAGAATGAACACATCTCCACTGTGGTCCAAATCATCCAGGCTGAGATGAGGTCTTTTCTACTGACCTGATGGGCTGGAGGAGCTGCAATGATTCATTGTTAGAGATTGCTGGATCCTGTTGGATTTTAGGAATCACTGGAGAATTATATGGCCTTTTTTTTTTAGACTCCCCATGCTTTCTTACTGGTACCTTGATTCCCAAAGTCATTTCAGAATTCAGCCCAGAAATCAAATGCTGTTTGTCATGCTTATGTCAAATAATTACCACTTTCAACTCACTACTAGTCACTTCAAATTCAGCATTTGGTCTTGATCTTGCAAGGTGCTGAGTTAAGTGAGAATTGAGACCACTCAGCAGTTTGCATGATAGGGCCCTTTATTAACAAATGAAAGCACTCAGAAATATGGACTTAAAGATGGCTATGGATAAATAAATTAATAAAGCAAGTTAAATGAGTTGCATTTATGATGGTCGTAGATAAACATTTCTGCTCACTTGAAATTAAATCTGGATAGGCTGTATCTTCTACTTCAGATCAATATGATAATCATACTAGTACTTAAGTTTTAAAATGTTTATTGAATATTTCTATGATTCATACAAGAGGGAAGAGGAAAGGTGGGATGCCTAATTATACTAAATATATAATAATGGATTATAGTACATAAAAGGATAACATATTAGATAATTTTTATTAGAAATTATTGTTAAAGAAGATGTCACTAGGTATTTCTATTACATGTTGTTGTTCAAGTTCTTTTTCTTAGTGTGTAAGCAAATGTTTAGCCTGAGAAAGGCACACTGGTGTTGTTAGAGTTGTTATGCAAAGTTCTACGTAGAGGAAGTGACTCAATCAGCTGTAGAGTTTGCTCTCTGACTTGGGTTCTGCTTGGAATCAATTCTTCAGCTAAAGTGCCCTTTAGGCACTGGGGTAGAGCTGTGATTTTGGAAAGAAGAGGCAGCTCTCCATTCTGTTTATGACCACCTCTGTTCCTGGACTGGTGTACGTGTATAAATAAAATAAATGACACTTTGACTATAACCAGACTCCGCATTACTGGTCTCTCCTCCACTGGAAAACCAATATGCAAGGCCCCTGCATCTCCTACGGCTTGGCAATGGGGTGACATTCCCAGCCTTTGTTGATGGGATTTTCATAACTGTGCAGCATTCGGTTAGGTTTGCTCTCAGAGAAGTTAATTGGGAGCATGGTCCTCAAAAATGAGAGTAAGGTCATCACTGGTCACTTTTGAAAATCCCACCATTTAATTTAGGATAATTTGCATCCTACTTATAATGTCTAACCTGTTTGAATACATGTATTAAATGACTGACATGGAAGTGAGATGACTTTTTCCACTGATGAGTAATTTAGATGTCTGCTTTGCTCAACATGTTTCTACTTTTGCTAAACTGTTTTTTGTAGTATCAGTTGACTAGAGTAATAACACAGATAAAACTCAGTGGGTTAGTTGAATGAATGAAATCTAGGGAGTTATTCTGAATTTACAATGGTTTAACTGATATTATAATCTAGGCTATGATCTGTCTTGTCTCTAACTTTTTGGCTGTGATCCAAATGCAAGGATAGAGTAAATGGACAATTTAGAGGGATAAGGGCAACAAACCCTTTCCTGGCATCAGTTATCCTGACCTGTATGATGTAAGCAGTGATATTTAATATTCAATTAGATTTTGATAAGCTAGCTATCTACTTCTTAACAGGAATCCCTATGACTTTTAGTGACGAAAAATATGAACTTTATGTCAGAGACAAATTTAATTGTGCTATGATGTTTTCGTCAAATGTTATGCCATTCTTTAGGGGATAAAAGTGGTTTTGTGCTTATGTCTACATTTGTTTTTTTTCAAATCTAATGAATGTTGAACTGAATTTGAGGCCATATTAATATACAGCTGAGCTGTAACTACATTTCAGCTAGGATACTGAGGCAGGTTTCTTGGGAATAAGAGAAGAGACAATTCTTTTTAAAAAAATACAGTTTCTAATCTGCAAGTATTTACAAAACTGAATGCTAGGGACACTGAATTTTCTTTATATGTCGTGAAAGTCAATATGGTGCCCATTTTTCAACAGTCAAAGTCAGAGACATTGTATTATTTATGTTACAGTGTCTTCCCTTTCTTTTTAATTCCCTAATGTTTTCTCAGCTAAAAGGGCTTTCTAGTTCCAGAATAAGACAATAATAAAAAAATCACAGGCACCAAACATGTTTTGTTTTTTGAAGAGGTTTTTCATCGTCAGGGACATTTTTATTTGAAGGATCTTACTCTCAGTTTCACTAATGCAGTAGAGATTCAAAACACTCACGCTAAAAAGTAGTCTGAATTGATAGTAACCAGAAGTACTTACCATCTGATAGCTACTCAGTGGCCTCTGTGAAATGAATTTGTAGTCTCAGTCCACTTCTTAGTTCATAGATATCTATATAGATATATAGCTATAAAGATGACTATAGTGCCTACGTTTAAGACTCATAGACTTTAAGGTCAGGAGGGACCATCGTGATCATCTAGTATGACCTCCTCAGGGGTGAAAGTAAGCGGGTACGGGCTGGTACAGTGTACCACCAGTGCCGGCCTGTACCAATAACTTCAAAGCGCTGCTGCGGCAACACTAAGAACTCTGCTTAAAGCGCTGGCACGACAGCGCTTCAACATTGCTGCCCCTTTTGCACCCCGATTGGCGGCCCTGAGAGGGCACAAAGAAGCAGCAACAACCCAGCAGGGCCACCAATGAGGGGTGCAAAAGGGGCAGAAACATTAAAGCACTGCCGTGGCAGCACTTTAATGTCACTGCCCCTTTCGCCCTCTAGTGGCTAACAAGGTGGGGGAAGAAGTAGCTGCTCCAAGCTGCAATTTAAAAGGGCCCAGGGCTCCGGCTGTTGGCAGTGGCTGGATCCCCAAGTTCTTTAAATCACCACTGGTGCCCTGGGTAGGGTGACCAGACAGCAAGTGAGAAAGATTGGGATGAGGGTGTGGGGTGTAATAGGCACCTATATAAGACAAAGACCTCCCAAAATCAGGACTGCCCCTATAAAATCGGGACATCTAGTGCCGGCGGCAGGCCAGGGAGCGCAGATGGACTGGCTGTGGGATGCTGATCTCTCCAGCACCACCCTTCCGCCTGAGGCCCCACCCCTTCTGGGGTGGCAGTGGGGGCAGAGTGATCCCATACTGGTAAGAGCTGTATTTTACTTTCATCCCTGGACATCCTACACATTGCAGGCCACAGAACCTCACCCACCCTCTCCTGTAATAGACCCCTTACCTCTTCCTGAGTTACTGAACACCTCAAATCATAGTTTAAAGAATTCACATTACAGGAGATCTATAAGAATAATTTAAGTACAAGGCATTATGGCCTTATAGGAGTAATTGCTCAATAAATTAACATAAATAAATAAACTAATAGTGACCTTAAAGTCACAAGATGGCACAAAACAAGTCAAGTGGTGGTGAATGGATCTCAAAGGAGATAGTAAAAGACCTAAGTCTCTGGGAGTTCTTTTCCACCTTAGTGGCAGTGATCTCAGGGATGAGATTAAGAGCAAAAAAAGAGAAGATTCTGAAGTAAAAGCCAGGCGGTGATTCATGCTAGTAACTGCAGGTACTTTAACCACTGAGTATAAGGTGGGTAGAGTTTGAGACTGGGTGCTGGGAGCGAAGAACTCATTCAGGTGCAGCTAGACCTCTGGAACATTGGTTCCTGACCAGTTTTGTTTTAGTACAAATCGACTAGTGCCATGCACATTCAGTTTTATATTGGTGGTGTTGAGAAATATGCTCAATTCCAGTTTATGGCAGAGGTGAGCCTTCTCAGAACTTCACCTATTTCAGAGTCAGGTGTCATGGATATGCCCTGGGCTGGCATCATATGCTAGTTTGGGTAATTTATTGAGCAACACATTTTGCAGGAGGATAAGAGGTTATTAGAACCTTGACAGCAGAGTTTACTTAGGTTGTTGAAGGGTAGTCTTGATCAGGGCTAGCAAGGGAGGCTTCATATAGGGCATTGGAGTTTAGGGATCTGCAATATGTTTGGGGGGAAAGATGGGAGTCCTAGTACTACAAGAGTGGGGAAATTGGACCAGTTTGATGTACTGCAAAGGATTGCTGGTGCCAGAACACTCTTCACGGGGAAGGGAGTACCTCAAAAACAATCCGTTCATGGTGATGTCAAAGAGTGCATATTCTTGAGGTTCCTCTGGTGAATTGGCTCCCATTTTTTTCAGGATTTGAGTGGCTACATCCACAGCAAAGGTACGTATTGGAGCCCAACAACTTCTGGCTGGTATCCAAAATACATGGGAATGGCAATCCCCTGTTAGAGGTGATAATTTAGTGGTGTAACTATGTTAAACTTCCTGTTTAATCTGTTTCTTCAGAATCAAGAGATTGGGTTACAGGAGTTGGCATCTTGATGTATAAGCACAATATTGTACATTGGCCCACACACAAGTGGTCAGTTGCCCCTGGAAGGCAACTCTACACTACATGGTATGGATTACAAAGAAGAGATGATTTGCAGTGGGTGAGTTATTACTGGATACTTCACAGAGTGATGTTACTTAATAAATTTGCTGCCTAGCTAAGTCATTCCTAGTTCCTTGTCTTTTTTCTTGTGGTGTCTGGGACAAAGTGCGTTCCTCGGTTTCTGGCTAGAAGGATAACTCTGTCCAGTCCTCATAGATAATGACCTGGGTATAGTAGTTCATGAGTTCTTTACCTCCATGCTGGACTATTACAATACATTTTGAGTCTCAATAAAATATTACCAAGGAATCTACACATGATCAAGTCTTTGGACTCTGAGAAGTCATTAGGAGGACCAACCCATTATACACAGATTCTCCTTCCAGAATGTGCCACAATACCTATGATTAGCCAGCCCACTAAAATATGAGGGTCCTTGCAGTGATGGAATGGGAAGTAGAATCTTTTCAACAGGTTTAAGCCTTTGGACAATGCTCTCAAAATTGATAAGGAAAAGCCAAACTATTACATGCTTCACTTCATATTGTAAGACACCTCTTGGCCAAGTTATTCCCAAAGTCCCTGAGCAGAAGGAAACAAAACAGTGAGCTCAGAAGTAGAAACTAATAAACCAAAGAGCAGGATGAAGAATTGGCTGTCTCTTTGGGACAGCTCTCTCTGTAGCCTTATATACGGTTGCTAGGTATCCTGGTGATAGATAGTTTAGAAGTGCTGCTGAATAGGACACAGATGGAAAATGATGAAATCATAATCATGACTTCATAAACGTTGACTTTTCAATGATGATCTTTCATTCTTAGTAATGCCACTTATTCCAGTGGAAGGTCTCTTTTTAGGGCAGAGATTAAGAATGATGCTAAAATGAATGGTATTTTAGGAAGATAAACATCAAGTAGGATAAAATCACTATCATAATTTGTATATGTGAGTTAACAGAGAATTAAACCCATAGCACCAGAAGTGAAAGGTTAGTGAACAAAAATATCTGGATCCCCAATGCATGGGAATTATTGTACTGTACAAACTTCCACACAACTAAAGTGCAAAACTGCACTAACAGTTATGTTCCAGTATCCATATACTATTGCATAATGATTGCAAATGAAAAATCAATGGTTACTACATTCTAGTATTTTTAGAAATTCTGTGATCTCTGTAAGCAAATACTGAATTTTTAATGGCAACCATTGTCATTCTCAGAACCTTTCAAAGTTGCCTGAACAATTTCATAGTGCAGCTACATCAGAGGGATTCTACTAACATAATTTTATAAGTTTTTAAATTCAGTAAATAAAGAGTGTAACCTTATGCTTTTACTTTTATTGCATTCTTTTTTTAAACAATTCTTTTTGCACAGTTCTATTATTTAAGAATATACCCTCAATGCCAGGAAGAGTTCCAAACTCACTATGAAGAAATGATTGTACTCCAATTGAAATATATATTTGAAGTTCTGCACGCTGCCACAAGGAGGATAAATGAAGCTAATTAATCCTGGTATTTCTAAAAGTGAAAATAGAACATGAAAAGAATGGATTTAGCAAATTGATTTCCATGCTGGAGATACAATATTGGTCACACTTATTTTGTGACAATATTACATAAGCTCACCCTTTGCATCCGAATATAGCAAGCCCTTTTCCCTTTAAGATTAGTGAGAGAAACATGTACAGTAACATGTATTAATAAGATATACATTTATTTATTTTTCTCTAAAGAATACCATTTAGACCTTTACCATTTAGACCAGTACAGGGTTGGTTCTGGGACCAGTCCTATTCAACGTATTCATATATGATCTGGAAAAAGGGGTAAATAGTGGAGGTGGCAAAATTCGCAGATGATACAAAACTACTCAAGATAGTTAAGTTCCAGGCAGACTGTGAAGAGATACAAAAGACCTCTCAAAACTAGATGATTGGGCAACAAAATCGTGGATGAAATTCAATGTTGAATTATTCAAAGTAATGCACATTGGAACAGATAATTCCAGCTATACATATAAAATGATGGGGTTTAAATTTGCTGTTACGACTTAAAGATCTTGTAGTCATTGTGGATAGTTTTCTGAAAACATCCACTCAATGTGCAGTGGCAGTCTAAAAAGCAAGAAGAATGTTGGGCATCATTAAAAGGATAGACAATAAGACAGAAAATATTATATTGCCTCTATATAAATGCATGGAACACCCACCTCTTGAATAATGTGTGCAGATGTGGTTGTCCCATCTCAAAAAAAAAAATAAAAGGTATATTGGAATTGGAAAGGTTCAGAAAAGGGAACAAAAATGATTAGGGGTATAGAACAGCTTCTGTATGATGAGAGATTAATAAGAGTGGGACTTTTCAGCTTGGAAAAGAGATGAGTAAAGTGGGAACATGATAAAGGTCTATAAAATCATGACTGGTGTGGGGAAAATAAATAAGGAAGTGTTATTTACTCCTCATAACACGAGAGCTAGGGGGTCACCAAATGAAATTAATAGGCAACAGGTTTAAAACAAACAAAAGAAACTATTTCTTCACATAAGAGGGTTAAAAAAAACCACTACATACATTCATGGAGTTTAGGTCCATCAGTGGCTATTAGCTAGGATGGGAAGGAATGATGTCTCTAGCCTTTGTTTGCCAGAAGCTGGGAATGGGAGTCATGAAATGGATCACTTGATTATCTGTTCTGTTCATTCCCTCTGGGGCACCTAGCACTGGCCACTGTCGGAAGACAGGATACTGAGCTAGATGGACCTTTGGTTTGACCCAGTATGGCCATTCTCAGGTTCTTAAATATTAGGCATCTCTTAAGGCTAGATCCTTGATTCTATTCTAGTCATTTTGCACTGTTCAGAAAATGGCCAGACCATGGACATAAGTGGCAGTGGAGAATTCTGCTTGCCAACGGAAACTCCCCACTGGAGTAAAGCTCACAGTTCCCCTCAAACTGAAACAGGGGACATGACAGGATGTGTCAAAAGTGAGGAAGAGGTGACACAGAACAGAATTAGTTAAGTTATCAGGCCCTAGGCTGTTCTAACTTCTCAGGGCTGGGCAAAACAAAGTTAGCTAGCCACCATTAGTTTACCTCACTGGGGTGCTGTAACTATTTGTTTGTATAATACTTTGAAAATAAAGGGCCAGATTATCCATCACTATGCTCTGGTACAGTCATATGCAAAAGGATTGTGAATCATTACCTTTAGTAGTTCTACAGCCACTCTGTAAATTTTTCAGGGTCTGTTTCCCATCTCTTTAAAAATGAATGATCTTTTAATTTTGTGAAATTAAGAATATGAATAAGAGGAATTAACAAATTATTAAAATTTCTCATACAGTCAGTATATGAGTGAGAGGAAAGCAGGAAATCAATGGTAGAAGGAAAAAATAAACACCCTGAAGCATTTTATGTAGAAAATATTTATAATTATCTAGAATCCAGTTTAAAAAAAAAGGACCTTGCAAGAGACAAAAGACAAGGAGTGATAAAGTTATGAGACAGTTAGAATGATCTCATTTAAGTGAATTTGGTTATATAAGACTCTAGTTTATTATGAAATGAGATGGTTAATCTCTCTTAAGATCATCTCCTCCCCTCCTTTCCCTTGGAATAGACTAGAGTCTCACCCTCACAGAGAGAGAAGTTGAGATATCCGTAACTCCTCCATAAAGAATTGAGGCCTTAGCTCTGAAATAGAATCTGTACGCCAACATAAAATCCTAGCTGGCTGATTTCCAACATTTCACGAAGCTTGAAGCTTTTGATAGGAATGTAGCAGCACTGAATTATAGACAGCTAATGATTTGGTTTCCAGACAAACAAATCCATTTGGTAAATTGCAAGGCAACACTCTTTGAAAGGCTTCCCACAGTGCAGGTTGCTGCACCATGTCAAATGGAAAGGTCATCTCTTCAGAAAGGAGATACTGAAAACAGCAAGGACCCTCTACCTTTTTGACTTCATAGTATTCAATTGAAATGGGCAACAAGACAAATTGAAGAAGATCACTCACTTGGTTCAGCTAAACTGTTGCATAGCCTGACTCCCTGACCTGATAGGGTGGCATATAGTTTTATCACAGGCAGGAGCACAGAGCAGAGCAACATAGGGTGTAAACATTCTCGTCTAATTTATCTTTCACTGTGGCAGAAAACAGCAGTTCAAGCTGAGTGAACTGACTAACACAAGCATACTGCACAGCACAATGTTTTCTTTAAGGTAGATATGTGGACACTCAAAAAAAAAATCTGCCACCATGATTTCTACTGGGGACATTGAAAGTGTCCTCACCTCACTGCACCATATGTCAGAAATTGGTCAGAAAAGCGTTTTTTTTTTTTTGTTTTTTTTTTGTTGCCAAGGCTAGAAAAAGAATGAATATGAATTTATCTACATGTAGTCTAAAGTAGCTTGCACCAGCAATCCCATGAAAATATGGTTTCCCATATATTTCTGGTGCAAAAAAGTTTTTAAAAGAGGGTTGCTTGTCACTGGATAATATAAAAATGGACAACATTCCTGGAAATATAACATGCCTTACCTTAAAACTCTGCTGCTGAAATGTTATTAGTCTTGGTTTGTGCTGTTTTTGTCAGTGTTACTGTCCTGTACCACAGATTATTTTTATTGGCTAAATCTTTTTTTGAGATAGCTAGCCAAATTCCAAATCACAGGAAATCATTTTTCTGAGACATAATGAGGACGTTGCTCTCCTCTGATCTTTTTAAAAGATACTGTAGTTATCTTGAAGTTTTGGTATGAACAACTGTTGTTTTTCCTGATATTGAGAATTAATTTTGCATGAATTTTTTCATTTTTATTTTTTCGTGTTTAAAAGTATTAGTTTTTACCTGGTGAACAGAACAAGTATGTGCTGCAATTCTCTCTCTGCAACAAGGAAGTGCAATGAAAAAGTACTTATTCTAATGGAAGTGCAAAATTTCTTTCAGGGGGTTGGGGCCAGTTTGTGCCTGGTCTTTGCTTGGTCAGAAGGAAGAACAAATAATGGACAAAAAGTTTTAAAATTCACAATTTAAATGAAAGTTTAATTTATATTTAAAATTTTGATAAGAAAAAAGGGAATACATTTTGTCTTGCTTTTCAATCAGTTATAAAAATCTATATTGATGAAAAATAGGATGAGTATCTCATGACAATTTTTGAAAAATCTTATTGTTTGTACCCATCTACCCTGCCCAGTGATGGTGTAAGCTTTTTTGTCACCCTAGGCAGTGAAGCTAAAAAAAGTCCGCTGCTGCTGAGGGCTGCCACTGAAATGCCACTGAGGAGGGGAGGAGTGCTGCCCCAGTTAGGGACAGAACACCGCCCCCTCATGATTCTCTGCCCTAGAATGAGCAGCCACCAAAATGCCATCGGCTGAAGTGGTGAAGCAGGTATGGCAGCCAAAATGCCACCGAGGAGGGGAGGAGCACCCCAAGTACGGACGGCGCGCCACTCTCATCCTCATAAGTGGCCAGCTGTGGGAGGAGCTGCCGCTGAAATGCCACCAAGGGTGGCAAAATGCTGCCCCACAAATCCTGCTGCCCTAGGCGACCACCTAGGTTGCTTAGTGCTTGTGCCAGCCCTGCCCCTGCCCCTACACTCAGAACTCAAAAGGATCATGCAACCTGCTCTACTTGTGTATAGAGATGGTGTAACTCAGCACTGAACCCCATATTGGTCAGTGTTCAGTTGTCACAGTTCAGACCTTATTCTTTAATTTTGTTTGTACAGAATTCCAAGTGTGTGTATTCTTCATAGGTCAGACTATGTGAACTGAAAAAAAAAATCCTATTGACTTTAATGGGCTTTGGATCTAGTCCCATCAGAACAAGAGTTTTAACATATAATATTGCCCTTTTGTTTTCCCCACTTTACCCTTTATGTTTTCTGGAGGTTTCATTCTTAAACCAGCAGAGTGTAAAAACAGCTCCATCGCAAAGTAATATTTTTCTTGGGAAGAGGGGAGTAGAGGAGAAAGAAGGTAGGCCCCGAACAGGGACTATTAAGTTGATTTGCATAATTTAGATTTTCAGTATCCTGCTGGTCACAACTAATTTACATACCATTATCAGTATTTTGTCTAACCGTAGCTCATGTAAGTAGATTATGTAACTAATCCACATGAGGTGTAATTCAAATTTCAGTTTGACTGTAATATTCACAATTTATGCTGGATTGGTTAATTTTCCAATCAGAGCACATATGGCAAGTTCTGAATATTACAGGTAAACACACATCAAAAACTGCTTTCGGTGACTGATGAAGTATTTGCGGCACAATCATCTTTCTGGGAGCATTCACACTAGCAGAGCTCAATCCTTAAGTGTTCACAGAAAGTTCATGTGAAAGAGCTATGGAATTGAAAATGGGACATAGTTTCAGACTTTTCCCCACTCCACCCTCAGTTCTACACTCTATTCTTTTCAAGCCAATGAGTTTCTTACAGTGGTGTACACGTATTTGATATACATTCTAGGCTATGCAAAGCCAAATACCTCTCACTGATAGGAGTAAATAACTGTCTGCATTCTTTAGATTCACAGACTTCCCTCTGCACTCCTTTGGTTTAGGTCATTTCAGCTAAGCACGTGAGCCAAGAACATATAATCTTACTGACTGGTTCCCTCCCTCCTCCACACCATTTCCTAAGGAGATACCGAGCAATGCTCGTTTTCTGGTTCTACCTGAAGAGATCTGGCTTGCTTCAGAGGTTATTCAACCCTGCTTTTATACAAAGATTGTTTGTAGGCATAGTATTACTCATGAGCTATCCTCTCGTCCTTGGGGACTATGTAGTCTTATTTTGTGTTGCTTAAGTGTAAGTTGTGAAGGGGGACATACATCTTTCAAGTTAAATGCTCACATTGTTTGCTTATATTTTCCATATTTTACTTGTGAGACATTTGAATTTTATTGGTGGAGATATTATAGGAACTGGCAACTAAGTTAGCCAGAGCCACACTGTATTTATTCCTTATGGCCTCATCAATAAATTGTGAGCATTAGCTGATGATAGTTGCTTTAACAGTATCATTGTTTTAGCAGCTTTTTGCATTCAGCTCCTTGGCTGTTATTGATTTCCTCTGCTGTTGTCAGCACTAGACATGAAGTCTTTGCACTGCACTGTTCTTTAAGGATCAATATGTAAGCTTTCCTATGGAATGATTTAAATATTTGGTTTAAGTTTTACCATACAAGATGTGTAGGTGGCTTTGTATTATAAAGTTATTCATTTTTGTTCAGTTGTTTTTAATATAGATTATCTGTCAATACTGCTGACTGTCCCATGATGCTGGAACACTGAATACTGTAATATTACTTTATGGCCTTCTGTCTTGCCTAGTAGTTTTTACATCTGTTCTTTGAATGAATTACTGCATGCTAAAAGTATGCTTTAAATATCTAATTTTGTTTTGTTATTCTCCAAAAATTTGTCTGAACTGAACAGGGACTGAATTAATTTTTTGACTCTGTAAACGGGAAAAAAATTGCTCCTTTGGCACAAACATCATTGTAAAATATCAAGTTCAGGTAGAAAGTTCTGGACATGGACAGTGTAGTTTATTTTTTTAAAAAAATATTTGTGTTGTCTTCAAAAAAAATAAATAATTCTCTCTGTGTCTGTATACATGTGGGAGTTTGGACTGCTCATTAGTGCCCCTTCAAGGCCACACATGGTACTGCAGCTCCTCTCTAATTTAGTCTGCAAGGTTTGGCCATCAGCTCGGTGCAGGGTAGCCTATGCTTTAAGCTTGACATTAGTCGCTAAACAATCAAGAACTCAGCTGTTTGTGTCTTTAAACAAAGGACAGGGGAAGCATACAAGCAAATAAACCTTCAACTGCAAGTGCTTAGTTGCAGTGCCAGGGCAAGGCCTTGGGTTCTGAGGAGCAACTTCTCTGTCACAGTCTCACCCAATTCTGCCCTTGAGAAAACACCAGAAAGCCTTCTTGTCTGACCTGCTGGTTCTTGATTGGTCAATATTTCCTTCTGGTCCTGCTAGTCCTCTGGAGGACTGTCTTGTTGTTGCTGGTCTGAGTGGTGCATGTGAAATCATGCCCTGCAGAGGCTGCCACTTTGTAGATCTAAACAGTGGCCTCCTGGCATGGCCTTTGTGGAGCAGGTCCAGATACTTTGGCTGTGCTGAGGTGGCTGTGCAGATGCCAGTTTGTCCATTTGAACCATCTGGATGTGGAAGCACCCAGATGAAGGACTTGAATCCAAAAGTTCCTTTCCTGCAGGCCACAGCCTTATCAACAGAGCATTCTCTCTGCTGAAGCTAGTATGCGCCTGTAGTAGCCTTTTCTGAGACTGGACTCTGCAGTGGCTTGTAAACTTCTTAAGTCAGGGCCCTTATCTTCTTTTATGCCACCCTGAGTATTCTGTTGGAACTTGATAAAGAATCATTGTAAGTCACTGTCTCTGTGCTGACCTAGTATCAGCCCATAAGGCCTTCCTAAGTCCTGGTCTCATTTGCCTAACAGTGAATTCCTCTTTCTGATTTGTGACAAAAGACACAATGGACTCATTTTTACATAGAGTATCTGCTTCAACCTCCAGCAGTGAGTCTAGTGATGCAGTTTGGAATGACAGAGATTCCAAGAAACATGCTTACAGTTATGATATGGCTTTTCTTGAATATAACTTTGCCAGTGTTTTGGTCAAGAACAAAGAAAAGCCAAAATGCCTACAGTGTCATACAGTGCTATTCAATGAAAGCATGAAGCCTTACAAACGCGGCAAGCCACAAAACAGGTCTGCATTCCGTGGTAAAGGTCGTGCTTGGTGCAGGCCATGCCTTGGTCACGCAGGCCATGCCTTGGTCATGCTTGGTGCAGGTCATGCTTTGGTAAAGGTCACGCTTGGTGTAGGCCACAAAGCAGGCCTGCATGCCTTGGTAAAGAAAGTGGCTTCACCTGCTGTGTAGACTCTCTGCATGATTCATAGAACAACTGGCATCTAAAGCTCAGTATCATTTGAATGCCAATTAACTGGCATTTCAAGTAATGAAATATCATTTCTGGAAGACTCACTTTTAAAGAGGTGGTAAATGAGCATTGGAAAAGTTCAGCTTCTATAAAGTTTATAAATTACAATCTGAATGCAGCTGTAGCTTTAAGATAAAATGTTAAATACAGAAAATTACCAGGATTAGGTTGCATAATGAAACAAAACAATAATAGCTACACATGTTACAGCCTATGGCAGCGGTTAACAAAACAGAGAATAGAAAGGGATGAACTCTGAAGAAACCATGATAACTCAAGTGCGGGCAAGTGTGATTTAATGCTTGATTATTTCACTGTTTGAGAATATAACACAGAGTTAGAGATCTGAGTGTTTCTGGAGTACTCAGTAAAGTTAATGTTTGAGGGAATTTTCCTCTTTTCTTAGGTTAAAATAATGGGTGACCTTAAGCAAGTCACTTAGTCTCTCTGTGACTCTTTCCTCCGTGTGTTTGTGTGTGTGAGTGACTCAGAATAAACATAATGAAATATTATGAAGAAATCAGATACTATGGCAAAGGTATATATAGATAGTCTCCAGAGCTGGTCAGAAAATAGGATTTTTTTCTACAGGAAGTTTAAACTTTTTGCTAACAAGCAAAATATTTTGATTTGGAAATGGCACTGTGATGCCTCTTCAGTAAGACTATGATTTAGTCACAGAGCTCACAGCAGTCATGGATTCCATGACTTTACCAGATCTCCATGACTCCTTCAGCTTCAGCTGTCAATATGGCTGGGGCTGCAGCCAAGGCTATGCTCCACACGTAGCCCTGCAACGGGGACTGCCGCCACAGCGGTGCACCCCCTCCCCATGGCTTGTTGCTGTGGCCACCAGAGGGGCCATGTGTCCCCATTCCATGGTTGGGGCTGCAGCTGGGGCTGTGCACCTCTGCCTCAGCTTGTAGGGTTATTTTTAGTAAAAGTTACTAGCCTCATGAATTTTTGTTTCTTGTCATTGACCTGTCCCTGACTTTTAATTAAAATAACAGAGACAATCTTAGCCTTACTGATGAGAGAGATAGTTTGGACACCTCATACTCCCATTGTCCCCTATAGGCCAAGCTCTCTGGTCAGATTACATCTCCCATGAGACACCAGTTTCTCCTCTTGGTGAGAGGAGGTCATAAAATCATAGAAATGGAGGGCTGGAAGAGACCTCAAGAGATCATCTAATCCATTCCCTGTCCTGAGGTAGAATTTAGTATATCTAGACCATCTCTGACAAGTGTTTGCCTCACCTGTTTTTAAAAACCTCCCATGTTGGTGATTCCACAACCTCCCTAGGTAATCTGTTCCAGTGCTTAACTATTCTTATAGTTAGAAAGTTTCTAAATATCCAACAGATCTCCCTTGCTGTAAACTAAGTCAATTCTTTCTTGTCCTTCCCTTAGTGGACACAGAGAATGGAGATCTTTATAGCAACCTTTTATTCACATGAAGAATTTATGTGCCCCTTAGCCTTCTTTTCTCTAGACTAAACATGCACAATTCTTTCAACTTTTCCTCATTGGTCATGTTATCACTGTCTATCTCCTCTAGACTCTTTTAAATTTGTTTTTATATTTCTTAAATTATGGTTCCCAAAACTGGACACTGTACTGCAGCTGATGCCTAACCAGTGCCAAATAAAGTGGAACAATTACCTCCTGTATCTTGTATATGACACATTCAAGAATGTTATTAGCCTTTTTACTCAACACTATCACACTGTGGACTTGTTGATTTTATGATCGACAATAGCTCCCAGATCCTTTTCTGAAGTACTGGTGCTTAGCCAATTATTTCTCATTCTGTATTTGTACATTTGATATTTTCCTTCCTAAGTGTATTACTTATCTTTATTGAATTTCTTCTTATTGATTTTGACCAGTTTTCCAATTTATTAAGATCACCCTGAATTCTAATTCTGTCCTTCAAAGTGCTTGCAACCCCTTCCCTCTTGGTAACATCTACAAGTTTTATAAAGTACACTCTCTACTCCATCAACCAAATCATTAATGAAAATATTGACTTATCACCAAATTATCCTCTAGGTTTGAGCAATGTGATTGTTTGTTAATTTGTTCCAGTATCATAGCAGGTATTGAAGTCAGACTGATTAATCTATAATTCTGCATGTCTTCTGTTGCCCATTTTTGAAAATAGTTACTATGTTTGCCCTTCTCCACTCCTTGGGACTTTCCATGTCCTCCATGTGTTCTGAAAGATAACTGCCAGTGGTAACACAGATTGCTTCTGTTAATTCCATCAAAACTGTTTTTGACCATCTAGAGTTACTCTCTAACTATTTGTTGTGCATACAAGTAAACTGTGAGAAGGTAAATTCGGGAGGGAATGACTATATTAATGTAGTGGAATCAAAGAAGATCAGAGATGGTGAGCACCTAGGACAACAACATTTATGACAATGTAGCACAGCTCTTGAGACAAACTATGGTAAGAACTCACTTGTTCTCATGCGTTCACATACAGTTCTTCATAAAAAAGTTATACAAATAGTTATACAAATAATGCGTTCACATACAGTTCTTCATAAAAAAGTTATACAAATAGTCAAAATCACACAAGCCTACTTTATGTATGTGGGGGAGATTTTTCAAAAATTAAAAAGGAAAACTAGCTCATTATCCACTCTAATCTCTCCTCAAAACTCTCCTTTGTCATGATGCCTACGTAAAACTTAACAACAATTAGGCAACTAGTCAGATATCCCTGCCTATCATGTTGACCAATGTTGTCTCATTGGTTACTTGTATTCCCACATTGGTCTATATTCATCTATCATCTCTTGTCTTATACTTAAATTGTAAGCTCCCTGGGACAGGGCCTCTCTTTTTGTTCTGTGTTTGTACAGAACCTCACCCAATGGGATTCTGATCCATGATTAGGGCTCCTTGGTACTATAATAATAAAAATAAATAGAAGCCTATTTCTCATTGAAAATTAACGGGATCTTCATCTAAATCCTATTTCTGGCTTTGAAATTCTCTTCCCATTACCATGACTGTATGAACAAAATGCAGTTTTGCTTGCACACATGGCCATTTAGACAACTGATGTGCAAATATTATGATTCTGCCTGCAAAACAGGTAATTGCAGCCAAATAAAGTGCACTTAGTCATTAAAAAAATGTTTTTTAAGCCTCACCATTTCATCTCAGATTCCTGTTTGGGGTAATCCCTGTGTTGGCATAGCTTGCAGCCAGTGCTGGCCCCAGCTTTTTCGCTGCCCCAAGCAGCAAAAAAACAACAAACAAAACAAAACAAAACACCCCAAACCTAAAGTCATGGACCTGCCCACCAAAATGCCACTAAGAAAGGAAGTGGTGGCTTAGGTATGGCCACTGAAACAAGAAGCGGCAAGCTGCCCCAATCATGGACAGCACCCTGCCCCACAACATTGGCTGCCCCAAGCACACGCATGGGATGCTGGTGCTTGGAGCCAGCCCTGCTTGCAGCATTACCCACTGTGTGGTCTGAACTGGAGTTTACAAAGGATGGTGATAGAGTGGGGATTGTGCTGTATGTAGTTTAGCACCCAAAATGAGATATTGCCATTCTGGTTTATTTAGTGTTCTTTTAAATACTGAGCCATCTTAAGTCTCTTATAGGTGCCATTTTATATTCCAGTTTAAATGCAGAATGTTTCAGTTACAGTCAAGTCACTATGTTCTCTTTCTTAGAGATATTATATAGTTATACTTTTTTGTTTTAGATTATGAAAAATAAACTGCACTGAAAAATGTATTTTGTTTTCTATATAGACAAAAACAGAGCAAAAGAAAACTGAGTTGTCACTACAGAGATACTTATGGGATACATATTCAAGAAATAAATACCTTTACTGTATGTCTCTGAACATCTGATTCTCTCATTTACAGATGAAAAGTCAGGTATAGAGCTACCCAACTATCATACTGCAGCTGTAGGGTCATTCTATGTACCACAACTTAGGCCAGTGCAGTGAAAAGAGAAAAAAAAATGATTTTTAGATTTAAGATTCCAGGCAAATCATGTTAGTCCAATTTACACAGTTTCACCAACAATTTCATAAGACTCATTCCATTTCCCATCTAAACCTATTAAGGATAAGAAGGTTTCTAACTGAAATCTACCTACTCTCTGACCTGGAGTTAACTCATACCACTATAGTGCATTCCAAGCTGTCTACACACCTAGACTAAAGCAAACTAAGGGAGATACAGCACATCTCTAAAGTGAAATGAGTTTATGAGCTATACTGCCCTCACAGCCAGAAATAAGTTCCTAAGCTATATTAAGTTTCCAAGATAGAATGAACTCCAAAAGGTTGGAGCCAGCCACTGCCTAAACCAAATCCCTCAACTGAAATCAACTCCTAAAATCTAAACCAGATCTCTGTCAAAAATGTACTCCTAAACCTGTGAAGAGCCACTGAGGCTAGAAGCAGGCTTTATATTCCTGTAGCCACACCCTTGATGTGTTCTGACCAATTGACTTCCACCACCTGACACAAATTGGAGTTTCACAGCTACCAGCTTTCCCCAGCTGAAAAAACAATCCAACACTATATTACTCTGAGGTAAAAATACCTACGTCTTTATTACATCAGGTTAAAAGCAATTAGAAAGAGCAAAGGAGAAAGTAACTCTACAGTGGCATTTTACCTTTTAATCTCTCCTCAGAACTACTTAAAGAAATTTAAAATAAATAAGATATATTACCAATTTAATCCTTTTATAAACTTATATACTAAGCCTCAATGCTCTCTGTGATGGACTGCTCCATGACAGCCTTACATGTACACATAACCCCTTAAAAACAACACAGTCTGCATTTCATGAGAGAGAGAAAGGGGAAGTGGAAAGCAGAAACAAAAAATAAATGAAACTGCAACAAGAAAACAACTAGTAAGCCAGTTATAAGTATAGAAAACTAATTTTTGATAATGTTCAATGGGCACATGCTTGGATTTTAGCCAAATCTAATGATATCACATAAGGGGTGGAAAAGCTGTTTATTTTCCTGGCCCAACCCCAAAGCCTTGGGACTGCTGCTTTCAGTCTGCTGATTGCTCATTTACATGCCACAGACTGTAGCGCTCAGTAACAAACCCCCTCCAATCAATCTGTCTTAACACCAGAAAAATTTCCAGATATTTTCTATGTGTCATGGGGAAGTGGGGGAAGGGCAAGAATGCAAGGCAGGAGAAAATATTTTTAGCATCCCCGAAGAATGCTGCAATGGTGGCCATGGGGCCAATCACCAGACAGCTGCTCTGGTGGCCCCGGGGCTGGATGCCACTTGCTAGTCCAGCCCAAGGAGGGCTGACCCAACCCCAGCTGCTGTTTCAGCCTTGGGACTGCTGTTTCAGTGGCTGGACTGACTGCTGCTCCAGCCCTGTCCGGGAAGAAGTCATGGAGGTCCCAGAAAGTCACAGCATCTGTGACCTTGTGACAGAATAATATCCTCAATCATTAGTGATGAAGTTTGCAGATGAAAAGAGGGCATGGTCGGTAATGAAGAGGACAAGTCACCAATACAAAGCAATCCAGATGGTTTGGTAAGCTGGGAGCAAGCAAACAATATGCGTTTCAGTATGACTAAATGTAGATGTATACATCTAGAAACAAATAATATAGCCCATCCTTACAGGACAGGGGAGTCTATCTTTGACTCAGAAAAAGATTTGGGGATGGGGGTGGATAATTAGCTGAACAGGGGCTCCCATTGTGATGCTGTGGACAAAAGGGCTAATTCAATCATCAGCCAGCAAACCAAAAAATCAGGGAAAATATTTGGTTCAGCTCCAGAAATGCTTAAACCACTTGTCAGCAAATTGGAAAAGTCCATTTGAGGCTAACAAACTATGGGTGTCTGGTGTTCTGTCCAGCCTCTGGTTTATAATCTTTTTCCCAGACCTTGCCTGGGATGTGGGCAACCCAGGTTTGAATCCGTACTCTAGAGCTGCAAAGTGAACTCAGAACTTTTTCCCTCCAAGGTAAGAAACCTAACTAGCAGGCTGTAAACTATTCCAGGAAAGGTTGCTTTCACATTGTGTTAATATTTAAGTATTCATTGGGCCAAAGCAAGAAAATGACTCTCTAGTCTGGTAATTAAGGCACTCACCTGGGAGGTAAGACATAAAGATTCAAATCTTCCATCTGCCCAATTCAGAGGAGGGCATTAAATTCAATCCTTTACCTGCTAGGTGAGTGTCTTAATCATCAGGTAGCAGATAGAGTGAGAAAATCAATCTTTGATCAAATGAAAATGTAAGTATTTATACAAATGAAACCATTTCAACAGAAGACTGAGAGCAATTCACTCCAGAATACTCAGTAGCCGTCCCTGTTCTAGCATGGGAATTAAAACCAGGGGCTCCTACATTCCAGGTGAGTGCCTTTAACCATTGGGCTACAAATATTAAGGGGGAACAAATGAATGCTTAATTTATAATGAAAGAGGTACTGGAGCTCAAGCAATAAGCTGCTGGAGTAGAAGGGTTTTTTTTGTTTGTTTTACATTCATAACTGATGTATCAAGCCTAGAGGTCCTGGGGCTTAGCTCTGGCAAGTCCTTGTGCAAATTAAGCACTGGAACAAATGTAAAGCCAAAACAACTGGGTTGAATTTGTGAATAGTTTTGGGTAGACCAAAATTGCCTTTCTGGTGATATACTATTCACCCAGTTTTTTGGTTGGTTTGTTTGTTGTTTTTTGGTTTGGGTGGTTTTTTTTTTTTGTTTGTTTTTTGGCCAAACTCAGTTTAACAGTTAATATTAAGCAAGTCAATTTTTCTTCCTCTCTTTCCTCCCCACCCATAACAAAACAAAAAATAAGATGGAAAAAAGAGTCAATGATATGCCAGCTAAAACAGATTTAAGAGTGTTCACACTAAGACATTGAATGTGTGTGTAGAAACTCTGAAAAGCCTGGCAACCCAGCTACATAAGACATACATATGTTCTTTCCTTTACTGCTTCCATACTGGCATTGCTCTCCTGAATAACTGACACCTGCAGTTCATATAGTAATTTCAAGAAGAAATAAAGAACTGGAAAAAAATAAGTTCAGATTATTGATTCCTTCTTGATCCACTCTAAAAAATAGGCTAGATGTAAAAATGCTGCTACTAACACTTGCACAGTGCAGGCAGACAGCTATTCTTGTAAGATAAAACTGGTGAAAAATACTTTTGTATTCCAGTTTTTATCGATATTTAAAGCTATTCATGTGAAAACTCTAAGTTCTTTGCAGGCACTTGTTGGGAGATACAGGCATTTAAACAGTTTAAAACTATACTCAAACTAGCCAACTCTGCTCTGTTGAGATGGAAAAACTAGTGAACATACATTAAAATTATAACTTTTTTCACACGGCATATGTTTTAGTGTGTGTGAAAACACGTCCCATTCTTTCTAATACAGATATCTATGTGAATATCCACCTTTTTCCTTTTATAAACATAGTAACTGTCAGGATTGCCTCCCCACTCTGAACTCTAGGGTATAGATGTGGGGACTCACATGAAAAAAGAGAGAACCCCCCCCAAGCTTATTTTACCAGCTTGGGTTAAAATGTTTTTCCCCAGAACACAAATTTCTCCTGTGTCTGGACCTGGTATGCTGCCACCATCAAGTGAGAATGTCTCAAAAACTATTGGACATAGGCCACTTGAAGCCCCTCTTTCTCTTTCCACAAAACCCCAAAACTTATTCCTTCCCTGGGAAGCTTGAGAGGAAAAAAAACAAAACACCTCACCTGATCCTGTGAGACATGCCCGATCCAAAACCAGGATCTTACACAATGGAAAACAAGCAGTCAGATTCTTAAAAGAAAGGAATAAATCCCTTATAACCATCAATAGAACAGCACTACAATAATCAATAAAGAGTTAAAGATAACCCCCTCCCCAAATTTCTCCTCCTGCTGAAGCTTTACAGTATTAGAGAAATACAGAGAGGAATTTCTACCAACTGGAGAGTTTTCCAAGTGATAAAAAGAAGGTAAACTTACTCACTACCTTACTTGATAGAAAGCTGATAGTTATAGTAAAAGAAATAGATGTGGTTCATCCCATAGCGGAGTTGAACAGAGAGAGACCCAGAGAGAAACTGAAACTCAAAATCCTTTGTCTCCTGAGGAATTTCTCATTGGTCAGTTGTCCACCTCTCAGGTTACCTTTAGCTTAACCCCTTACAGGTAAACACTAATTCTAGGCTACTTTATACTTATGACAGTAACTAAGAAGTTGAAGAGCTCACCTCCAGTTTAATCAAATAGGCTTTCACTTTCCTTTTCTTATAAATTGCTGCATTATAAGAGATAATGTAATTCTTTCTAATTTCACAGGGGACTATTAAAATGACCCTTAAGGATATTCCCTTGCTATTCAGTTTCATACTTCACTAGAAGGAGATGGACTTTTGAGAGTAGCCAAGCAGCCCTTTGGAACTGGAGGCCTGAGAATTTTGATATATCTGAAATTAAAACTCAGTCAGTTGCCAAGAAAAAAAATCAAGAACTTTTTTTTTCTTTTGAACTTGTATTAGATAATCACTATGCTTTGGCTGCATTCATCTAAGCATCAGGGATTTTTAACTGAGTTATAAATATTTCATTGAATTTTTAATAAAAACAACAATCTTAATGTGTGTGATGTAGTGTACTCTCCCTACTACTTGAAAGCTCTGATGTATAGAAACTTCAGCAGCTTTGAAGTGAATCAATAAATCTCATGACTTTGTGTTATGAAGGTTTAGTATCTTCTTGTCCTCTACCGTCCATTTCCCCAAACAGGAAAAGGTACTAGACTGCACTTTTGCTAAAGCACTAAAACCTCTTGTACACGTGAGCAGAGTTCATTAGAGATGTAGCTTTGGATAACATCTGAAATTATGCTATACCCAATATATGCTATGTGTATTGGAAAAGTCCATTTACTGTGAAAGACAAGATCCTCGTGTGTGATTCAGTGTTGTGTAAGTTGGCAGGAACTGCATGTAGTCTTTAACAAAATAGGCCAGGCATATACATTCTCTAGTGATATTTTCACTTTGAGGGGCTTTTCTTTATTTGTTTTTAATTAAAGGGATATTTCAGAGGCTCTGTAGCTGCAGGGAGTGGATCAGGGTGAAATCCTGTCCCTACTGAAATTACTGGCAAAATTCACATTGGGGTGAAATATTATTACCATTGAAGTCAATCTTCAATTAGGTATGTGAGTATGCATTTATGTATATCTAATTATGTGTGGAAATACTTTATTTTCTCAAAGTTAGATATTTATACATGCTGTGACAAAACTCCAAGCCTTTACTGGTGGGTCCCATGCTTCCAGGCATATTCAGTGGCCTCAGAAGCTCATAAGACCCTCAATGTGACTTTCTTTTCTCAGTATAGTGGCAAAGGTCACAGCTCATTGAGCTACTTTTATCACAGACCAGCATGGGAGGTGAGAAGGTAGAATACCCACAGTCTCTGTGGCTCCTTAGAGCCCAATAAGCACAGTTCAGCCTCTTGCCTGGACCAAAGTTTGCTTCCCCTCTCAAGGAGATCTCTGTAGAGCAATGTGGAAAAAGAGGGGAACTTGGGCCCACACTCTACTCCAGGTTTCAGTCCAGGGACCCTAAAGGTAGCAGCTATTGGGGGCTTCCCCTTCACTAGTGACACTGCTTTGATTCCCTGGGCCACTTCTCAATGGTCCCCTCTTCCTGGCTTCATCTTTATCTCAGGCTTCAGCAATGTTTCCTCTCCTTCAGCTCCTTTCATCTGGGTGTCCTTGAGGGAACTGGAAGGAAAACTTTTAAGCAGTATAAGTAGGATCTTGATTAGTTGCAGCTGTCTCCTTTAGTCTACCAGCCTTAACTAACCCTTTGCTGGTTAATTGAGTCAGATGCCTGAATTAGCCCAATGACCTTAATTGATTTAGTTGATATCAGGGAACTTCACTGTCCTGGAGTAGCCTATTTTTGGCTACCTAGGGAACAGGGACCTGCTCATCCTGAGACTGATATATTTGCCTTCCACTATTCTTTTTATAGCCTTTTGGTCTGAGTCCATCACAGAGCACTTGGCCAGTTACTTGCCTAACAAACCCTGAGCCTGATCTATAGCCCTCTGAAGTCAGTCAAAGACTCTCATTGACCTCATTGGGTTTGGCTGAGACCCTAAGTTCCCACTGTCATGAGGTGTCAACCTCACACAGGACTGGAAAGAGTTAAAGTGACCAGGTAGGCCTATTAACTCCACAGGCTTCACCTGGAGGAAAAGCCAGATAGCAAATGCAAGCAGGTTTAGCTGAGCAGGAATAGGTGGGGTCTTTAAAGCCAGGCAACGGAGAGGGGCTGCTTCTAAGAAAGGATAGTCATTCCTTGGGAAGAAGGAGGAGTGTTTAGAGTCTGTAGAGCTGTGTAGGCTGCAGTCACTTCCTGGGAGGAGAGTGTGGAGCTAGTACACCCAGAGCAAGGAGGGGAACCAAAAGTTGAAGTCAGTACTCCAGAGAAGGACATGGAGAGGAAAGCCTAGGGCTGCTGGGTGCAGGGTCCCTAGACTACAATCCAGAGTAGTGAGTTGGCTTGGGTTCCTTTACTAGCCACCAAGGGTGTGGTGTAGACTAGCAGGACAGTGACTTGGAAGGCTGCCTAGGTCACTGTGGAAGTGGCAGACAGTTAGAGGACTATACCCCAGTAGGAGGAACCTCTGAATGAGTTGTAGAATAGGGTTGCCAGCCCTCCTAGATTGGCTGGGAGTCTCGCAGAATTGGAATCTATCTCCTGGTGGACTCTGAAACCAGTGGGGATATTTTAATAGGCTGCTAAGAAGTCTGGTTGGCAATGCAGTAAGGATAAGACAGGCTCCCTATCTTCCCTGGCTCTGTGTGGCTCCTGGAAGTGACCAGCATGTCCTTCTGCCTCCTAGGTTCAAGGGTGGCCACAGGGGTTCCACACACTGCCCCTGCCCTGAGCATTGATGCCATAATTCCCATTGGCAGGGGACATGTGGAGCCAGTGGCTACAGGTGGGGGCAACATGCAGAACTCCCTGGGCACCCTTCTGCCTAGGTGCATGTGGGATGAAGCCTCTGAGAAGGGGTTGGTCAGAGCTGTGGGAAAGAGGCAGGGCAGGGGGCTGGGCAAGGCTGTTTAGGTTTGTGTGATTAGTTGACAACCCTAATTAGAGAGCTGAGTCATGAAGAGGATGTTGCGGTACCTGGGACAAGAAAGGAGATGCAGACCTGAAAAAGTAATGGTGGGACAGCATGTGACAATGGGAAGGGTTGCTGACCTTGAGATCTAATCCCCAGAGTGAGTAGGAGGAGGCACCAGAGAAGCAGTGAGTAGTACAACCACACAGACACTTGAATTTACAAATTGGGTGGTTTCTGTGCCTAAATTAGATGTGCAAATAGAGGCTCACAATTGTACCTTTCTAACTTCTTAAAAATGTGTAGATGTATTTGAATAACAAATGCATAATATGTGGTGGTTCTTCTGTTATAAAATATACCAGTATAAGGGGTTCTTGTATTTAAAATGGAGAATAGTATTTGAATCATCAATACTTCTAAATGAGAGAAACTACAAAAAAGATACTAGCATTGAACATATAACTACACATTTCTGTATGTAAAAGGCTAAAGAGAGAGTAATATTATCCTATTTTGAATAAAGTTCCTTTTTCTGTTAGAAAGAAATAACACTTTGTATTCTTTATTTGTGTCACCTGACATTAATGACAAGTAACTTCCATGGGGCTCGATGTGACAGACCTTGCCCTGGTCTATTGATTTCACTATGCAGTGTTGTAGCTGTGTCAGTCCCAGGATATTAGAGAGACAAGGTGGATGAGGTAATATCTTTTATTGGACCAAGTACTGTTGGTGAAAGAGACAAGCACTTGAGCTATGCAGAGCTCTTCAGATCTGGCAAAGGTACTGAGAGTTTCCAGATGTGCAGAATAGCTTTGTGTGGCTTAAAATCTTGTGTCTTTCACCAACAGAACATGGTCTGATAAAATATATTACCTCACCCGCCTTGTGTCTCTTACTGATTTCAGTGGCTATGTTGATTAAGAACTGCAGACTGGATTCATATGATATCAGTCCCCATATATCCTGTATCTAATATCACACTTGGTGATACCACTTTATTTTAGCACCTTGTATACCAAGATTCTGAGGTGTTCTGCTGTTGCAAGTGTATTACTTTTAATAGTAAGAGTAAATACTATTTAAATCTTGTGCCAAATGCTTTCATATGCATCTGCATTATGCTGGTGCAACCCTACTGAGACTGTTCATATTCAAAGTATTTCAATGTTCAAAGATCTCTTGTTCAGTAAATACTTTTGTGTGTGTGTGTGTGTGTGAAACATCTTGCAACACCTGTAGGAGCTCTGTTCAGTTGCTGGATGGCAATTCTTATGTTCCTCAGACATTTTTTTTTCCCCCTCTAGGCTATTCAGTTAAGGAAAGCTAAAAGATACTTGAAAGGCTATTTTCAGAATGTGACTTGAAAACTGATTTCTACATCAAGCCCAGAACTTGTGCTCTACTTTGAACCAGATCACTTTGAAAGACATCCCATTGTGATTTAAAGACCAAGTTATAGAGAATCCATGACACTTGTTCCAATGATTAATTACCCTCACAGGTAGAATATGTACAAAACATGTAAAGCCAAACTGCACCAGCTGCCATCACTGAGCGGGACATCAGAAACTAGCATGCAGAATTGTTGCTCCTGCTTAGGCTTTCTATTCTCAGTTGACAGGGGCAACCCTAGACTAGCTGCCAGCAACTGGCACCCATGGCGAACCATGCGATTGGTGCACCCCACCCCCCCAAAACCCCAAGGGCAGATCTTAGCTTATTTGGTTAACTGGGAAACATTTTGCCCTTTTTTTTTTTTTTCCTTTTAGCGTTTTTTTTTTTTAAAAAACACTTTAAAACAGAGGCTTAATTATTTGGTTTGTCCATCTGCCTGTCTAACCAACGTTTCTGAGACCGGATAAAATAGAGATATGAAATTTTCAGACTAGATTTGTACACAGCAGTTAGATGATATTTCAGTCTGATTTTTCCATTAAAAATGTTAATAATAATTTTTATTACAAATCCAAAATCATCCATTATGCTATCCTGCTTTAACTGCCATTACCACCACATCCAATATAGAAAGAAATAAGAAAATTATTCAATGGACTTTAACTTGTATTTACAATATACTCTAAATAAAAAACATTGTGCTCTTAAAACATGACTTTTCTTGCTTTAAGCTTTGAAAATTCAGACAATAGTTCTTTTGGATCCAGTTTTCCAGCTATTTCATGCTCTGCTGACATTGTGGCAAATCTAACAAGTCTCTCTTGTACCATGTTGAACACAGATATGTTTTTATGAATTTTAACTTTGAGAAGCTACGTTTCTCACTAGCTACAGAATCTGGCAAAGTAAAAAGAATGTGTAGAGCTATAAAAATGTTTGGAAAACTGTCAGTTTATTTGAACGAACTTCGATACTTCAGGAGTGGAACGTTTAAGTCACCTTGGAAAAAGCCTGAAGCTCACTACACAAATCTTTCGCATCAATGTCTTTTGAATTTTCATGAGTCAATGCTGACTCCAGTTTTATACAAAATTCTCTTATCTGTTTTGCTGGTTTTTTTTGTTTTTTTTTTTTTTTGTTTTTTTTTTTTTTTTTTTGCAAGCTCTGGATATCCTATAGAAAGGCAAATACTGACTCTAGGTCATGCATCTGTTGAAATCTTTCATTAACTGAGCGAATAGCAGTATCGGGGACTGCAGAGCAGAAATTCACTTTGAACCTTTGTTTTGGTTCTGAATAGGTGTCTTGTCCTTCATACAAAAACTGCTGCTTCTTTTGAGGAATGCAAACTGGCACTGGTTCAAATTCAGTCGGAAAGTCTATTTCTTCAGCAAGCTTGAGAGAATTTACTAGTGTTCTTTTGAACCCTTCATCACTTCTGAATTCCTCCAGAATATTTTTAGTTTTCTGCAGTTTTTGGATAGCAGAATTTATGTTCAAGTTCTTTTCCTGAAGCTGCTTATTAGTGAGGTTAATCTTGAAAATAAAATTATACCACAAAATGAGTGAAGTCACAAATTTGAACTTGGAAAAGTCATTTGTAAGAGCTTCTGCATCTGAATGCACCATATTTCCAGATGATCTAGTAAAGGTAGTATCAGAAATTGCAATCTGGGCATCATAAATGTTTCTGAGTTCATAGTGAAGAGGCGTCAAAGCATCAGTGTGACTCTCCCATCTTGTCTAAGTGGTTTCCCAGTTAGAGAATTCACATGGCGAGTCAATCTCTGAATGGTGTGTTGAGCCTGAGGAAAGACACACAAACACATTGCACCAAGTCTGAGAAACTGCTTGCCACCAAACAGCATCTGACAGCATTGACAACCAAATTCAGAGAATGTGCACGGAAAGGAACGAAAAAGGCCTAGGATTGATTTCCATCATTCTCCTTTGCACACTATTGTCTTTACCCTTCATCTTACTCCCATGATCGTAGCCTTGGCTATGTAAGTTTTCAACAGATAATGACACTGTTTCAAGCTCTTGTAGAATACTGTAGTTTCCATCCTAAATGCTCCAGTAGTCTCTTTAAGTGGTATAAAACCCAAAAATGTTCCATTAGGAGCACTTCAACATTATCTTCATCTGCAGACTTTTCCATATCCACAAAATAAATGATCATTGTCATTTGTTCAACATGACTCACATCTGGTTACAGTCCCAGTATTATTGAAGCTGCCCATTCTGCAAAATATTTTTCTACAATTTTATTTTTAATGGCATTTGCTAGGATTTGAATCAATTCATTCTGCCTATTTTTCCTCATCAGTTATTTTATATATATGCTCCTTCATGACTGGATCAAACAAAGCTAGGTATTCAACAAGTTTTAAAAAAGTTTCTATTACATGGAATGTATAATTCTTCATTTTTATCGCAGTTGGGGAATACTAATTATTGGCCACAGAGAATGCTCACTAATGCGATCAGACGCTCCAATATTTGTTGCCAATATTCTTATTTTTCCTTGATCACACATAAATTCTCTTCATTGATAGTTTTTCCTTTTTTCAATTGTAATTCAAGTTCTTTCCAATTGTGAAAGCATTCCAAATATTCTTTACTTCTTTCATGTGAAGAGAGGGTTTGAAGATGTTTTTCCGGTCCTCTGAACCATTTTCAGTAAGTGATGTAACAATTGCTTGATTTCTAAAGAGTCTTTTGACACTGAATATTGTAACAAGTTTTGATGAATTTCATCCCAATTAATGAGTTTTCTCTTTTATTTCCATTCTTAGGGAAGGGAAATTCATGAACTTGTTCGGGTCCATGTTTGTAACAGGGGGCTGGCGAGGAAGCTCTAAACCAGCCCCTGTTCCCTCGGTTAGCTAGGCTCCAGCCAGATCAGCTCCAGCCAGGGGAGTTACTTAGTGCTGGCAGGATGTGGCCTGTAGAGAGTGGGGCTTGAGGCAAAACATCTGTGAACCTTCCAGGCTGGAGGATAAAGCTGGCAGGAAGGAAGTCATGGGGGGGGGGGGCAGGAAAGGGAGGAGCAAGGTGGGGTTGTTCCTGGCTCGCTGTGGGAGCTAGCTGTCCCCTGAGCAGCTAAGTATGTGGACTATCCTGTACAGAACTGTATATAGGTGGTGGTGGGAACAAACATAGAAATAAAGGGCACTGGTGTTAGCAACAAGGTGGTCTTGGCTCATTTGTGACACGAGCGGTGAAGGGCTCGTATACAATGTTCTACAAGAATTTGCCACACACTGTCATCCTATCTGGGTCCTTGTACCGTAACTTGTTTGTAACTTCCTCATCCTTTCTTCCTTCTACTTCATTTACTTCAATTTCTGCATGTGTCTCTGAGGGCAAATAAATTCTCTCCACTTCCATATGAGTCTGATGCTGTGAGCTGCCTTCATCTAGAAGTAAGTTTCCATTCTCTTGAGTTTCCAAACTGCTTTTTTTGTGGATGTGAACTACTCTCATCTCAAAGTAATATACCTTCTTGATGTTCCAAACTGCTTTCATGCAGATGTGAGCTAACCTCCTCTCCAAGTAAAATTTGTCCATCTGGATGCTGTGAACTGCTTCCATCTTTATATGGATTAAAAAAGATGTTTCAGGAAAGGTCCCTGCTGTTTCGCTTGGTCCTTTTCCTTCTAAGCCTTTCGTTTGCTACTCGCTCCTGAGGGCTTTCTTTTTCCTCTTTCTGCCATGGGACATTTGAATATTATGTACTAACTGTGCTCACAGCTGCAAGCATTATAGCATTAAAGACAGCTGACACACCACATGGTGGTGATTTAAACCACATTGCAGCCATCACAAAACATCTTTTCATGGTTTAAAGGTTCAATGATTAGTACCATATACTCACTAACTATTAAAATAGTTAGTTACAGCATATACACGGAAACAAAATGGCCTTTTCCGATGTCGTAACTTAACACCGGTTGTTTGGAAAGTAATCCCCTTCCTCACGGTTACCCGCTTGGAGTGTGACATCACTTTTGTAGTTTATTAAGCATTAACACTGCTACTTTTCTTTTATGGGTCTTATTTATTACGTGTGAACCGGTTCTAGCAAAGAAAAGTTCATAATTATATAGCCCGATAATAACACTAAGGTTTAATAATGCTTAAAGATACTCACCTTTTGCATTTATAATGCTGAAAGATGTAGGGGTTTTTTAAATTCTTTGACACCAAGAAACAATTTTCCATAGTGTTCACTCGATTCTTAACCATCTGTCTGTGATGTGTTATAATGACTGTTTGACATGTATCAACTCGCAATATCTCAACTCTACATGAATTTCCAACTGTGACCTTGATGTATATTCAAGTTAGGTGTCACTAGTATTGCAGCTCTTGCTGCTGGCGGACATGTTTCATTGTGGCTGAGTTATTGCTTATCAAAATTGCAGAGTGGGTCATCTTGACCCGATATCACACATTGAAATTTTTTTGCTAAAATATTTTTGCAGTAAATAAAAAAAAAAAAATTGACATTCTCAGATGTGGAGAAATTATAATTCATATTCCCTCTGTACATGCACGGGAATTGAAATGACATGTTAGTTATTAGCTTTTTTCATTTTAAAAAAATATGAAAAAATTCAATTTTTTTTCCCTTGAATTTGGTGCCCCATTTAACTTGGCACTCTAGGCAACCACCTAGTTTGCTTATATGGACAGGCTGCCACTGCTTGCTGTGATTTGACTTATCACTTTAAATCTACCTTTTATAGTTAATAAGTTTGTTCTACCTGAAGCAGTGGCTATTATTTGAAGTATGTCAGAGGCTCCCCTTGGGATAACTAACAAAGAAATTGATATGTATCAGGTTTAATTGATTTATATGCCCACTGGATGTTGCAGACTTATAACTGGCCACTGCAAAATGGAGGTTCCTAGGGTTGTTTCTGGGACCGGAGATATGGGCTTGTGTCATTCGCTTGCAAGTAGTTGGGAGCAGCTTGCATACCAGAGGCTCTGTGTGAACAGCCCAGGAGTGGAGGGTTCTCAGCAGAGCAGGGTAAGGCTCCCAGAGTCAAGGATTAGAGTGACCCCTAAGCAGATCACTGGTCCAGCTAATATCAGTAGGGAACGTCACAACAGTATAATAATATCATATATAATACATAGTATACTGAATCAGGTATGAAACAGAACTGACCCAAACCTCTTCTGTCTCATTTCTTTGCTGTATTCAATTTTTCCATACCTAGCTGTTTTCATCAGTCCCTTGTACAGATAGATCTTTCTTCTCCCAACAAGATGTTTACCCAGCAAAATTAGTCTTCTCTCAGAGTAGCCACCCTCACTTCTCAAGGATCTTTGGAGTGCCACAAGGAGTATCAATCTGTCTCAGCAGTTATGCTTTTGATAACCTGCTCTATGACTTAAAAATGGGGGGGGGGGGAAATCAACACCAAACATATATTTTATCTGGCATTCCTCCTCTCTGCTTAGTTATCTGAGACTCTAAACACTTTAGAGCTGTTTGAGGTTTTCCAGCATATAAGGTATTTCTTGCTGTATTTTTTTTTTTTTTACTTAACTTGACTGTTAATATCATGGGTAAATCTTGTCAATATTTCCAATTATGACTTTTTGCTGAAGTTGTTCATTGACAATTCAAATGTTGATGGAACCAGCACCTGCCTCCTAAATCTTTCATTGAAATTTCAAATACAGGTTAAAAATATTTTTGTGAAATTTTACTGTTTTTTACCACTCACAAGTAACATTCTCATATCTTTAATCGTTCTAAAAGGTGAAATAAATCTGAATTGATTTTAAAGATATGAAATATGCATTTGATCCCTATTTTAAAAATGGGCCAATCCAAAAGCCTCTGAACCGCTCCAAACTTTTGAATCTGAGATTGTGATTGCAAAATGTGTGTATAAAAAATACGCTCCAGAAACAAACTAGTGTCAAGCTGAATCATGTGCTGATTTCCCACCCCCTTACCCTAAACACACTTCACTTGAAAATGTTACTAATGCTTATTAAAAGGTAATTTCTTCTGTTCTTGCTTTTACTGTATCAGTTTGAAATTTTTCCTTAAGGAGCTCTCCCCACCCCCGCCTCATCCTGGAAGAGCTAGTTATCTTTTCAAATTCTAGGAAATAACTTTAACAGTGAATTGTTTTCCTTTCCAAAATATTGAAGTGCAAACAACTATGAACAGCCTCAAGAATTCCAGGTCAAGCCACACTAATATCAACTGTGTACAGGGGTCTAACAATGTACAAATTATATTGAAAAGGCACATTATGTATTTTAAACATTTCCTTACTTTTTATTGATTTCATGGCATTTGAAGATGATGTGAGACAGTAACATGGACACATGTCAAAAATATTGTAGAAGCTAACATCTGCATACTGAGGCATGCAAATTTGGCAGGAACTGTATGGTCCTTTCATCCAAGAGACTGGGAATGTGTGGAGAGCATTGTGTTGAGTATGGTAATCCCTGATGTGTAATATTCTATTTGGGTAAAGAAACTGAAATGAATCATTCTCAAAATAATACAGCCATAGGCTTTGAGATCTCATGATGATAGTAGGTAGACAGATTTGATTAGACCAAGAAACTCCACCACAGCTACCAACAACTAGTCCATCCCTTTATGTATAATTATTTGATAATTGATGTGCAAGCAAAATATTTATGTATATGCCATTTTTCCAAGCTCTTGAACATTGAGATTCATTTCAGAAAATTGAAACCAAATACGGTCCCCCCCCCCAGCCCAGCCATATTCTTATTGCTTCTAAGTAGCTATGAATTGTGCACAACCTAACTTCTGCTACTCTATCTTTTCTGCCCCAGCCCAATGCACCTATTTGTCTTCTCCACTTATGTCTTGGTAATAGGGTGATCTTCACCTTTGAGGGGCAAATGGGACTGTGGAACAGCCAACTCTGTTCTGGAGAGATGTGCTGCAGAACAGTATCAGGAATCATCTGACTGAACGGGACACCATCAAGTTATTGGTTCATACGAATCCCGTCTAGTGGATATAAATGTGTCCCGGTTCTGTGAAGCAGTCTGGGACCTACAGAATGCAGGGATTACAGTCTCTGGTGACAACAGTGGAAAACAGAGTGTGAGCAGGCCTTGTAGACCACCTCTTCCCCACCAGCTGGGCAAGATTCTGACCAATCAGCTACTGGAGGTCAGAGGGCCCCATAGTCTAGGTTGGGAATGGAACCTAATTGATGATGTTGTTCCATGTTTCCTTTCTGTGTGCTAAGGAATAAACAGGGACCCAGTTTAAAGCCTATAAAATGAAGTAGGTGTGGCCAGTTGTTTTGCCAAGGCTGGTGACTCGGTTCCAGCCTACAGTCTAGTTTTTACATTGTAATCTTTTTAGTGAAGGAATTGTAACTTACTATGTTTGGACAGAACCTAGCACAATCAGACCTAGAACTGGTTGCCTTGAAGATGTCACTGCAACAGTAGCTTAATAGTTCCAATGTTAAAGGCCTAACCAAAGTAGATTATGTAGATCTACATAATATGATCCTTCCTTTCCTTTCTTACATTCTATGGCTCTGAAAGAAGGGCACTACAGCTCCCATGAGCCCCTACCTCACCACACTTTCCTGTACCCAGGTAAGAGGAAAAGTCCAGAACTAGAAAGTGACTGGAATTTGTTTGGGACTGCCAGCTGCATGGCAAACCAGGAGCCACAGGAAACAGTAGCAAGTAGAGCTGGAGAGAAGCTGTAGGCAGGATTAATTGTAGAGTTGCAATAGGAAAAGGCTGGATGTTATAGCCAAGTGAAAGTCAGTGTGGGAATTCTGAGTTGCAGAAACTGGGCATAGAGCCAGCACAGAGGGGCCCCACTAAGACACTAACTGAGCCTGGCTTAGATTCTTGTAGGTCTCCAAGTGCTTAAATGAAACTTGCCTAGGAAGCCCTTTCCATTTGATAGATCTGAAGACCCCTGAACTGTCAACTGGGCTGCTGCAAGGAGCCAAAGAGGAACCATTATTTCTCATGTTGAACTGTAACTATGTCTCTGTATCTAGAATATTTGCAACATTTCTCTCTCCACTCAGAACCTTATAAAATAACTGCCTAGAACTCATAAGATCTAGCTATTGAAATACCTACAGTGTTTGCCTCCAACGTGTGATACATAGAATCATAGGCCTGGAAGGAACCTTGAGAGGTCCTCTAGTTCAGTCCTCTGCACTTATAGCAGCACTAAGTATCATTTGGACCATCCCTGAGAGATGTCTCACCTGCTCTTAAAAGTCTCCAATGACAGAGATTCCATAACCTCCCTAGCAAATTTTATTCCGGTGCTGAACATCAGGCATGCTCCTGGCACTATAGTGTGTTAGAGTGCAAAGTAGCCCCAATAATTAAAAATATCAACACTGGTATTCACATTAACACATATTAAAATGAATAAGCAGTTTTTACCTTAGAGCTTTTGTTTCAGGCTCTCCCCTACTTCTGTCAGGCATCACTGCATCTGTTAAACTGAAGTCAATGTATTAAATATTTTCTTCACAGCTATTGCAGCTAAATTCCTTATAAATGAAAGTTGAGATTCTGGAGAACAAGCGACAGTTATATCTGTGAACTCTGGCTAGTCTCTCTTGGCTCCCCATATGGCTTGGACCCTGCAATTCAGGCTGTGTTGGGCTAAAGAATCACCGTGTTATTCCCATTGCAGCAGTCTATTTATTGAAAGATGAGAGAGACTAAGGGGATCTTTGAATGAATTTCTAAAACTGCTAATTACTTTGTCAGATCACATAAATGGGCCAAACATGGTCATGGTGGCTTGGGCTTTAGCGCCATTAAATTGAAAATATTTGGAATAATAAATCCAGATATTTGCAAGTGCATCTCATAAATAAAAACAGCACCCTGATTGTATAAAGATGAATATGACAGTGTTGAATCCTAGATCATCACAGAGATATATTTTATCAGTGATATGTCTGGTTAAACTGATGAATATATCAGCCCCCTGAACTTTGCAGGAATGAAAGACCCAAATAAAACCTTCAGCTTCATCAACACTTTTTTTTTTTCCATTTGGGTGATTGCACTGAAAATGTAGCGCAGAATTCATATATCATAACTAATTAATTAGTTTCTACCATATGTGAAAACCTTTGGAATGAAACATTGCCCTTCCCCTTTAAGGTGATTAAAAGTGCAAACAGAGGACTAGGGGAGGAAAAGACACTCATACCGAGACTGCTGCTATTTTTTTTTTTTTTACCTTTGACATAATTACAGTTTATATCACATTCAGTTTTCATGAGCATTGCACAACTCCATTCCTACATAGCACAATAAAGCTGCCTCAGGACTTAAATTTACTTTTTGTCTTCACCTTTTGAAAGGAGAATCAAAGAACAAAGTCTATTCTTGTAGGGCTGTGTGCTCCTGCTATAGACATGAGACCAAATTTAACTCTTGGTTACACATATGCAACTTTGACTTAGAATAATAGAATATCAGGGTTGGAAGGGGCCTCAGGAGGTCATCTAGTCCAACTCCCTGCTCAAAGCCGGACCAATCCCCAACTAAATCTGTAGAGTTACATATGTGAATTATATGAAAGCAGAATTTGCCCCAGAGTGTATGCTCTCTCTCTCTCTCTCTCTTTCTATATAGATGAAGGAGGGAGAAAAGGAGATAAGAGGTAATTTTCATAAACTACAAGAACATTTTAAAAACAGTAGTTCATGCTGTGTAGGAAAAGCACAAATGCTAAAACAAAGCTCAAGTATTTGAAGGGGAAAGAATAACAATACTGATATAAAGAATCAGAGAGGTAGCCGTGTTAGTCTAGAATTGCAGAAGTGACAAAGAGTCCTGTGGCACCTTGAAGACTAACTAAAGTAGTACTTTAGTTAGTCTTCAAGGTGCCACAGGACTCTCTGTCAATACTGATATAGTGTAGTACACTGACAGAAATGCATTAAAACCTTAGATTTCGAAACACACTTGCCACCCTCCCTGCTACTTGAACACCTTGAGTATGACAGTAATCCCTGACATGAAAAATAGGTTCCATCAGTGGTGCATACAAAGGATGTGGATGGATATTTACAAACCCTGTTTGCCCGTAGAGTGCACACTTAGTGCAAATTTTAAATCTATAATTATTTACATGTAAGATGCTGCAGTTGATTGGGATTTTGGAACAGGGGAATAAGAGCTTCCCTTTCACCCATGCTAAGACTAATAATTAGATCTGGGTGCATAGGAGTATCCTTTTTGGAGCAGCTACTCCTGGAACCCACAAGGGGAGAGGCAATTTTTGCTTTAGTTTTAAGTGGCACACCAAATCCAGTCCAGGAGGTGAATATAGCTGAACTGCTTGGTAATAGTGATGCCAATCTCATTAAATTTAGCATTCTTGTAGGGAGGAAATCCCAAAGACACACACCAAAGTACCATTTAACTTCAAAAAGGAGAACTACACAAACATGTGGAAGCTAGTTAAACAGAAATTAAAAAGAATAGTCACAAGAATGAAATGCCTGCAAATTGCACGGAAACTATTTAAAAGCATCACAAGAGAGAGCGAGAGACAAACTAAATGTATATCCCAAATTAAAAATATTCTAAAAGGATCAAAACCATGCCACTATGGTTAAACAACAGAATAACAAAGGATGTTAGAAGCAAAAATACATCCTTTAAAAATTGGAAGTCAAATCATACTGAGGAAAATAGAAAGCATAAACTCTACCAAGTCAAGTGTAAGTAGGCAGGCCAAAAAGGAATTTGAATAGCAAAAAGATCTAAAAAAAAATGTAAGTTTATGTATTTAAATCAGAATCAGGTTCCTACCAAACAATCAGTGAGACCACTGGATGATTAAGGTGCTGAAGGAAAACTCAAGGAAGACAAGGTCATTCTGAAGAAGCAAGGATGTGAGGGAGATTCCCACACCTGAGCCACTCCTTTTAGATGGCAAATCTGAGAAACTCCCAGACTGAGATGTCAATAAAAGAGGTTTTGAAACAAGTTGGTAAATTAAACATTAATAAGTCACCAGCACTAGATGTTCATTCACCAAATAGTTCTAAAGGAACTCAATTATGAAACTGCAGAACTGCTACCTGTGGTGTGTTAAACTGTCATTTAAATTGCCTCTGTATCCAATGTTTGGAGGATAGCTAATCCAATACATTTTCTTTTTTCAAAGGCTCCAAAGATGATCCTGGTAATTATAGACTGGTAAACCTAACTTCAGTACCAGGAAAACTGGTTGCAACTATAGTAAAGAACAGAATTATCAGACACATAGATGAAAACGATTTGTTGGGGAAGAGTCAACTAAGCCTTTGCAAAAGGAAATTTTGTCTCAATCCATTAGAATTTTTGAGGAGGTCAACAATCATGTGGACAAGGGAGATCCTATAGAAATGGTGTAGTTGGACTTTCAGAAAGCCTTTGACAAGGTCCTTTACCAAAGGCTCTTAAGCAAAGTAAGGAGCCATGGGATAAAAAGAAAGGTCCTCTCATGGTTCAGTAATTGGTTAATTGATAGGAAACAAAGGGTAGGAATAGGTAGGTCAGTTTTCACAGTGGAGAGCGATAAATAGAAGGGTCCACCAAGGAGTTCTGCTGGGACCGGTGCTGCTCAACATATTCACAAATGATCTGCAAAACAGTGAGGCAGGAAAGTTTGCAGATGATACAAAATTACTCAAGGTAGTTAAGTCCAAAGTTGACTGTGAAGAGTTACAAGGCGATCTCATAAAACTGGATGAGTAGGCAAGAAAATGGCAGCTGAAAGTCAATGCTGATAAATGTAAAGTTATGTATGTTGGGGGAAAAATAATACCAACTAGACATGTAAAATCATGATGTCCAAGATCGCTGTTGCCACTCAGATATCTTGGAGTCCTTATGGACTCTGAGCAGATGGTCTCAATGTGCAGCAGCAGTCAAAAAGGTAGCAGAATATTAGGAACCATTAGGATATAGATAAGAAATAATTCAAAATATCATAATGCCACTATGTAACTCCAGAACTCTACACAATATTCAAGGTATGAACACATAATCTCAAAAAAGATACATTAGAGTTGGAAAAAAGTACAGAGAAGGGCAACACAAACGATTAGGGGTCAGCGTAGTGGTTGGAAAGAATAGCAGTTTACTGATAATATGGGCTAGGAATATAGTACTACCCTCCAGAAGCATGGATAAAATCAGTGAGAGACATGTCTGAGTCAAAAATCTCTGTTAATGCAGTTTACCCACTACCCCTTATTTAAGGCTGTGCCTAAAGTACATAGCACATACTACCAAATCTGCATGCACATGCAAAATTATGTATGTGAGATTTTTTAAAGTTGGTTTAGGATCCCTTCTGAATGTGCCCTTTAGAGATCTGGCATTTCTTTATTGCTCTACTAAAAGACAAACAGTTCCATCATTCAGTTAAACCCTATACAATATGAATACAATGTTTCTTCTAGAGCTGGTTGAAAATTTTCAGTCAATACTATTTTTGGCAAAAAGTTTCCTTTTTTTAAAAAAATGATTTTTTTCAATTTTTTGCCAAGTTTTCTACTACATATTTTTACTGAAATATTTACCAAAATCATTATCAAAACATTATGGATTGTGTGTGTTTTCTGTTACTGAAATTCATTGGCAAATGAAACATTTAAAAAATAATGTTGGTAAAACTTATCCAAAAAAGGACAATGGGTCAATTTCAAAATAGACAAAATCAAAACAACTTTGACATTTTGAATTTTGTCATTAAATCCTTTCCCCACGTTTCTGGCATGTCTAATCATTTCCTAAAACGTAGGGTAAATAAAGGGCATAAAAAACTTGCCCTATATAAACCATGCTTCCTAATTACTAATAATATAACCATAAATCACGTTAGCAAAACCACAACATTGAAGAAAACAGTCTCTTCCTGTGTGTTTCAAAGGGCCTCCAGAGTTTTCTTGTCTTTTTCAAATCACCGTAATTAAGAACAAGTTAACTAAGCTTCTCTTAGGCTAGTATTGTCTTAAATTATTAAATCAGTTTACAGACCTCATAGCCTATAGAGATATAATTTATAGGAGCTGTTCAAAAGCAGCTATAAATTGTACAGTATTATACCACAAATTCCTCTTCAGATAGTGCTTGTATTAACTATAGTAATGAAAACTATACAGAAAGTAAAAAGTATGGCATCATAGAGCCAAATCACAAGGAAAATACTATTAGGAAGGTAAACAAAATGTATATGTAACACTTTTGATTACACTGGACATATTTATGAAATACAATATTGCTTTTAATTTACATACACACTAAGTACCAGCTCATAGAGGCTCATTATCATATACTGTCATTGACAGGAATCAGGTCCTGAAGCACAGCTAGTCTCTGGACACCCACATCAGTGCAATTGGCCAGCAGCACGCTTCCTGATTAGCCACACAATCTGCTTGGCCGCAGAAGTTCCTAAGCCAGAATCAGCAGTAACTTGCTGGGTTCTCAATACTCATTACTCACCTCTATGCCAGATGCTATGTTACCTTGTTTCTGCTGCTTCTGCCTTGCACCTAGCCTTGCCTCTGTCCTCAGATTCCGATTAACCTATAGGCTAATAAAGCTATAGCCTTAGGCCCTCCTATTTTTAGGCTACTCTAGGCCCTCCATTTCATATTGAAGTAACAGCTGAGCCATCAGAAACGTCTCATTAGATATTGCTTTGTACAAGTTAATTCATCAAAATCATGAATTCAACTTATGGTGGTTGAGATTTTGTCTTTGTGGTCAAGTAAGTGTTTGTGGGCCTAAGCAATATTGAAGTTGGTAAATAGTAGGCCTACAATGGACAATAGAAACCAGGTAGAAGAAAGGACAAGGTCAGAAATTGAAGGTCAAAGAAAGATGACAAAGACAAGATGAAGTTCAAAAAGTATTCCTTCTCTCCTAATGCTTTTTCCTCCTACTATGTCTGGTAGTGAAGAAGTCCAGAGGAATATCAGCCCATGTGAACCTGCTGTACCTGTGCCTGATGAAAAGGAGCAGCTTCCTGTGACTTCTAGCTGCAGTCTCATCCCACTCCTCTGAAGACTTTCCAGTGATAGTAATACAAAAATATCCTTCACTCGCCTGGATCACTGGAGGAACATGATTTCTCAAGATCTCATTGCATATTGGATTGAGAAGGGCCCACAGAAATGCCAGAATCTAGACGCTGATTTTTCATTGACAAAGTGAGAGTACACCAGTCGGAATAGTTATCTGATCAAATCAATGTTTGAATATGTGAAACTTAACAAATGGATTGCCAAGGAAGAATGGCTCATCTATTTGCCTTCTAAAAAGAAAGTGTATTGTTTTTATTTCCGCCTGTTTTCTGATTCCAAAGAGTGGGGAATGTTCTGCGAAGGCTTCAGTGATTGGAAGAATACTGTATATGTTACCAAGCATGCAATGAGTGAGCAGCATGTTGTTAGCTACCATGACCAAAAGAAAGTCAGTGGAAGAACTGATATCCAAATGGAAAACCAGTTTTTGGAAGCTCGTGCTTATTGGAAGAAAGTTCTCAGAGGCATAACTGAAACTATAGCTTTTCTTGCTGAGTGTGGTCTGCCATTCTGTGGCTCAGTTGAGACTGTTGGATCAAAACACAATGGCAATTACCTTGGCTAATTGCTAAGTTTGACCCTTTCTTAGCTCAGTACATCAGTGAACTTGCAATCATGGAAAAGGCCATACATCATCTCTATCAAAGAATATTTGTGATGAATTCATTTCACTGCTGGAAAAGAAGACACTATCAGCCATTGTAGATGAGATCAAAGATGTGGGATACTTTTTAGTGTCCATTGACTCAACACTGGATGTGTCACATGTAGATCAGCTGACTGTCATCTTGCGTCATATGCTACCCAGCAGACCGGTTGAGTGTTTCATGACCTTATAAACTTCACCAGCCACACAGGAGAGAAATTTGCCTTGTACCTACTCAATTTCCTCACTGAAATGGGATTTATATCAGCCTTTGTTGTGGCCAAAACAGAGACGATGCAAATAATGTGAATGGCAAATACAGTATTCAGGGATGCAGGTAAAGATAAAAGAGCTTTGGTTGATTACATACCATATGCTGCACACTCACTCACCCTTGTTGGACAGCCTGCTGTGGATTGTTGTGTTGAAGCAGTTTCTTTTTTTGGATTTGTCCAAGAATTGTACCAGTCACTGGATGATTTTTAGAGATTCATTACCAAAGGTATGCCCAGTGCCCAAATCACTCCTTCAACAAATGAGGGATAGTTTTGATGAGTAGGCAATTCAGGGGGCTGCAAGGACTGCTAACCATGAGCATACTTCAGCCAAACACCAAAAAAGACACACAATGATGCAACTGCCCTCAGCCCACACTGCTTCCCGTAGCCCCCATTGGCCTGGAGTGGTGAACCGTTGCCAGTGGGAACTGCAATCCGCTGAACCTGCGGCCACGGCAGGTAAACAAACTGGCGTGGCCCATCAGGGGGCTTACCATGGTGAGCCACATGTCAAAGGTTGCCAGTCCCTGCAATAGAATGTTTTCCAAATGTTGAAACTGCATTACAACTGTATTTGTCACTAGTTATCACTAACTGAAGTGGAGAATGTTCGTTCTCTCTTCTAACAAGGGTCAAAAATGTCTTCTAATTCACCATGACTGAAGAGCATGTCTGTGCTTTGTCTCTCTTGAGCATCAAGAGTGAAATTGTCAGGTCTTTGAATTTTGATGACATTCAGGACTTTGCCACAGCTAAAGGTTGGGGGGAAATTGTTTGAAGAATTGTGTGTAGTGAGAGTAAAATAAACTTGTTAATTTTACATAAATAATATGTAAATATGTATGTAGATAAATGGTTGATGACTTCATAATTTCTTTTGCCATATGTAAATCATAATTAGGCACTCTTTTCCACTTAGCCTTAGGCCCCTCATACCCTTAATCTGGCCCTGTCTGTCCTGCCCCTGCCTCGAACGTCTCCTTGCCTGATACCCTGCTCTTTCTAATTCCTGACCTCTGGTTTTGACCCTTGGCTCTGGCTCTTGACTACAGATTCCAGCTCCGCCCTTGGCTCTTGGCATCCAGTTCCTGCCTTCCGCTTTGATCCTTGGCTTTGGTTTCCAATGATTGACTATGGCTCTAACACCAGCCACTACGCCCTTTGCCTGATCTGGCCAATAGGCCTGCTGTGTGCTCCATCTAGGCTAGAGCACCCCCATCCCAGTCAACAGCGGTGGAGCAGACTGATATGTTTTCTGGACATACGGGTTTGCACAGTTCAGTTATATGTTCAAACCTTCTGTTCCTAAATTTTGGCTGTTGTGAACCCCTTAAATCCACATTTAGGGGGAGAGTCCAAAGGAACAAATTACAGCAAGCACCTAAATTCCCATTGACTCTCAATGGGAGTTAGACACCTAGTTGTCATTTGTAGTTTTTGAAAATTTCTTCTAAGGAACCTGAATTAAAGTAACCAGATTTTTTAAACATACTGTAAACCTGTAGCCTCCATTAAAGTAAACTGAACTTTCATTACAGTATCTAAACAACAGTCTCCTTGTGGTTTTGCTGTGTGGCTCAGTGCTTGTCACTTTTTTTATGTTAAAACAATTGACAGCAGTAGGGATTTAGGCACATAAGAGTATAAACAAGAAGGTACCTGAAAGTAGGACCTACGCAATCCTGAAGAAAGAGACTGCAATCTAACTGGCACTTCCACTATGAAGTAAGTACCATAAAATAAAATTTTTAAAAGTACATTTGATCTCTAAGAAACAAAATATCCAGAATCAAACTGAATATAGTGTAAAATTGGCTGGGATCTGATTTTCACTTCCATATAAACTTTCAAGTTTTTGGAAAAAATATCATCTCAAAGCAAGATGACAAGGTCAAAAGTTTGATTTTTTTTTTTCAGAATTCACAATATTTAATTTCATAAATACTGAATTGTTGTTACCATAGTGGGAATGTTTTGGTTGTTCTGAAATGAAATATTCCTAAACTCCTGGAAGCCCTGGGTCACATGGCTGACAGTTGGGTCAAATTAGCTCCTCATAACAATTGTTAACATATCTGTCCAGTCTCCCTCATACTGCTGAATTATTAGAACCAATAGAATTGTTACATGCAAATTAACTCAGCCACAACCCTTCTATACAGCTATTTCTGATGCCACAATGGCATCCCGTAAGAGTAACCTGAGCTTGTTGATCTGAGTTTATATAATTATTATAACTTAGATACAACAGTTGTTAATAACTTAGCTTAATTAAAAACGTAATTTATTCAAAAAGGGCATGTGCACAAGAGTTCAATGTTCAATGATGTGGAAAGTTTGAAAAGTCTGTTGCTCTGTTGTTAAGATCATTTGGGACAAAGAATGGATCCAATATTAAGTTAATTTTAACTCATAAATGAATGAAATGATTTACATTGTAAATTCTCAGAAAATTACTCTGTATTTAAAGAGCAACTGCTATAACTTTGAGGATACATAATTTGGCCTACAAAATAATCTCTGCTTTAAGTAGAAACTGGGACTCAATCTTAAATTATGGAGTCATGACTAGTAACTCTTTTTAATGACAGTACACCTTTTTTCTTGATTCTTTCCACCTCTATTACCTATGCTCAGATTTCCTTTACCTGTAATATGTATGGGGCTATGTCATTTTACATCCATTTACCTTCGTGCACAGTAGTATACCTTAATGATGCGCTAGAATGAAGAAGCATTTTGATAATATTACTGTATTGTTTGTTGTTCCTTCTGGATGAACATCTCTACCAATAGCTCAGCTACTGAAAACTTCCATAGTTCACTCAGTCTAAGACAGGTTCTCATGACCTTCCTGCTCTTGGCTTTGTGTTTCTAAATTTCCCACTTATGAATCTATCAATCCAATTAATTTCTCAGCAGCCTTGCTCTTGAGATGCTCTTTATCTGAAAGCATAAATTTGTCCTGGATGTCTTTGTTTTATACATTCAAGGCCAGAAGGAACCATTGTGGTCATCAAGTCTGAACTCCTGTATAATATGGGCCACACAATTTACCCAGAATAATTTCTACAGCATCTCTTTTATAAAAAAAACAAAACAAAACAAAAAAAATCCAAACAAACAAAACCAACAACAATGTTGTTCAGGAAGAATAATTAATAACTTAGATACAACAGTTGTTAATAAGATAGCTTAATTAAAAATGTAATTTATTCAAAAAGGGCATGTGCACAAGAGTTCAATGTTTAATGATGTGGAAAGTTTGAAAAGTCTGTTACTCTGTTAAGATCATTTGGGACAAAGAATGGATCCAATATTAAGTTAATTTTAACTCATAAATGAATGAAATGATTTACATTGTAAATTCTCAGAAAATTACTCTGTATTTAAAGAGCAACTGCTATAACTTTGAGGATACATCTTTTGCTCAGCCACAAGTCATGAGATTCTCTGCCTTTGAGGTCTCTAATCCCTCTAACCCACAGTTCTTCATAACCATAATGGGAAGAAAAAAGAAAATGAAATGCAATTTAAAGGCAATCAGTCAGTCAATGAAACCTCACTCCCTTCATATGGAATCACCAGACTCTAGCGCAATTAAACTCAACAGTTCACAGGTGTTCACAGGAGAATATGCTTTTTTTCCCCTTCTCTGGAGGAGGCAGACTAATTCGTAATGTGATTAGTTCAATCCAAGGTCTTATGGTGGTTGTCTGAGGTGAAAGAACAATGTCTAACATAAAAAGACACCCATATTCAGTAATAAGTATGTAATACATGATAAGAAATGTGGAAGCATTTGCAGTTTACGCTGTCATTTTTTATACATTGTAGCAAAACCAACAAAACCAAAGATATCATTTGAAATATGCTGTTTATAAGGCAGAAATCTTAAGCTGCTTGGTGAGTATACCCAAATAAGAACAAACTATCTTATCGTTTAGAGGTACATTTCAGTAATCTTTGACTTTTGAGACTTAAATAGTTTTGAGGATTCCTGCAAACATAAATGTGAAAACTCTCTGTGTTTGTGCAAAAGCAGGGGTAAATCATACAAGACTAATATATTTTGCCTTGTGTAAATTTTATATTTCTGATGCTTCGTACATATCACTTGCCTTTACATTTTGTATCATGGATTTTAAAAACAGTTACATTCAGCGTGTAGCAACTTGTGGGGGGTCTGTTTCTTTCAGTCTCTATAATTTAGATGAGTTTTCCTGAGTGAAGATGCTCACAGCCAACCAATCTCTCTGTCCCCTGTGGCTGCAGCTACAAAATGATGTGTGTGTTTGTAATACAGTACTCATTCACAAAGATCTGCCTTTCTTGGGTGATTTGTAGCAAGACCATCTAAAGAAGAGTTGTGATTACCCAGAAGCCAGCTGGGCCATGTTTATACAATACAATGGTCAGTCATATCTGATTGATGAGTATGGCAAGGTGAGTTGGATATTAATGGTAACGTATGTCTGAGACCTTCAACTCAGATAACAGTGGAATGTAAGAAAAGTTGCAGACAGAGTGGAAAACTATGGAACTGTAGGCATTATTTACAACATGGGACCTCCTAAGAAAGCCCTGTGGAATGCATGGGCCTTTAAGTTGGCTACTCATTTCCCCAGATGTTGACATTTGATATCTGATTCCTTTTTCCACCCTATTAAAAGGTTTCTTTGGAGTAAGTCCAAAAGGGATCATGGGATGTCACTGAAAGGATTGGTATGTTGTATCATCACTGTTTTATTCTGGAGTGATTATCTACAATCTTTTCTCAGCACTCTACTTTTGTTTAAAAGAAATGATTGAACCACAGGTGTTTCCACATGAAGCAATCGCACGAAAGCTGAAGACTACTTCTGTGAATTAAGCAATGTTTTCTTTTATTTTAAAAGTGTTGACATTGATTTTTTAAGAAAATATATGTAATGGAAACCACTCATTATTATCCACCATTAATAAGATGCTGCTCAAAAACTGCAAAAGCAGCATTCCGTAAGACCCATTATGCATCTACCACAATGCCCAACAGATTTGAAAGTTGCATGCATCTGCAAAAATGGCAGAAAACATCCATTTCAGTCTTTAGTTAGCTTAAAAACAAATCCTTCTCTTTCTATAGAAAAAAGCCACATGTTACCTACAGGTTTTTTAGTCTTCTGCTATAACCCCTGAGAGCTTTATGCATATTACAGTGCTGTCAGTGGAAATGAACATTTCATTTCAATCAAAAGATAATCAAAACATATAAAATACCACACTGTATGAAGGCTTCACTTCTCTACTGCATCCAAGAGCTGTTCCTATCCAAAGAGACAGTTCTAACTCTCTGATAATACGTGCCCAGCATTACACAAGTTAAAGAAACATGAGTCTGCTCTAACTTATGCATAATGTCCAGAATAGCTGTGGTGAAGCTCTGTCATGACCTCTCATGACATCATTCCTGGAATGGTCCCAGTTTATCCCCTCCATTCCTCTTGTACCAGAAGGTGGACATGTGTGGTGCAGACAACAGCTCCGTTACCTCCTCCAAACTTTTGCCATCAGAATATTCTCCTGTGTGAGTGAGATTCTGTGTTGTCTGGAATCTGTCCACTTTGTGCTTCTCATAGCAGACCACAGAATTTGCCCCAAAGTGTTTATCTACAGGTCTACGCAAAGTGTGAGATAAAATTTTGAGGTATGGAATCCATATTGCTACATTTACACTTCCACACGTCATATAAATGAAATCAGAGACAAGGTGATACACTTATAAAATGGAAGTCCACCAAGTGTAAAGAGCCTCTGCAAGTGCCTACACAGCCCTCTTAAGCCCCTCACTAGCAGATCTTGCATGCTTGGGTATGCTGGGCAATAGGTTATACAAGGGTGTTGTATCAGGGAGTACCTTTGTAAAATCTGCTACTCAGGTGGGTATGTGTAGACACAACTAATGTTTAAACTAACCTACCCTTACTGAGACAAGAAATTTACATGCACAAAGATCTGTGTCTAAATGGAGGCTGCATTTAATCCCTTTTCACTGAACTTTAATGAGTGTATGAAAACAAGTCTTAAAGAGAGGGCAAAATAACTGGAAAAAAATTTCTTGTGTCCAAATGGGGACATACATTTTTTTAGAATAGAGTGTAGGTCCATGGGTAAGATATTTAAGCACATGCTTTAGGCATGTGAGTTATCCTGTTGTAGTTAATACTTGTGACTTACGGTTACACAGGTACTCAAGTACCTTGCTGAATCAAGTCTTTAAACAACAACGCTATTTAGACACTGTTTTAATGTAAATTTTTTCTCAATGAAACAGAAAAAGACTCACATACTTTTATAATGCTCAGTGTGAGCTTTGTATAGGAGGCTTGTATGCTGCTGTCATTCTGTCATGTCCTTATAGCTGGAAACTCAAGATAGGAAACTGATATACATTTTTTCTATTTCCAAATATTGTTATCTATGCTTTAGAAATCTGGAGAATAAAATAGGTCAAGTTCAGAGGTGATGTGTAATGGATTCTTTTGGCAAGTGCACTTGCACTAGCAAACTCCCTTACACTCAGGATCACTTAAGATCAAAATACACCAGTTTTGTTGATGTATAATGAACACCAACTTTGTTGATGTGCATTTTGATCTAAAGTGAGCCTGAGTATAAGGGAGTCTGTTAGTAAAAGTGCACTTGCCAGAAGAATCCATTCTGAGAGGAGCTGGGTGTGATGGCATCCCCAGGGTACAACCTAGGATTGGGTTGGGGTACCACTGTGTCCCCTGAACTCTCCAGCCTGGGCTCTCTCTCACATTGCTTTGCTGGTGACAAATAGCGAACCCCTCTGGGTGCTGTTATCATTTAGAACAAAAACATGTGGAGCCCCGTATCCAGTTGAATTGCATGAATGCTCCCTGACCCGCTCATGAATCACCCACAGAAAAAGGCAGCAACAAATATCCCAACCCCCCAGCCTTACACCCCTAGAATATAATGTTTTGCCCTCTTCAGAAGCCTGACCAGTGTATGTTTATTATCCAGTCTGCCCCTCCCTCAATGTGGAGAGCACATTGTAACCTGAGCTGAGCACTTTGTAAACTGAGCTGATGTTTCCCAAGCACTTCAACCAAACATACTGTTTTAGGTAAAACATAAAACAGATTTATTAACTACAGAAAGATTTTAAGTGCTTATAAATGATAGGCAAAAAGATCAGAGATAGTTGCCAAAAAAATAAAAGGTAATTGCACAGTCTAAATCCTGAACCTTATTAGACTGGGCTGTATTTGGATCCACTAGATGTTACAGTTCGTAATACACCCGCTGCTTCTTTTAAGTCAGGGACCAGTTTCCTCAGTTCAAATCTTTGGCTTTCCAGCATTCTTGTTGCTTCCAGCATAACTGAGGAAGAGGAAAGGCCAAGGCATGATGCCACTGTCACCTATTTTATACCTTCAGTCCATGTGCCCAGAAACACTAGCCCAGATGTGTCCTGATAGGCTTTGCTGAGTCACAGAGTTGAGCAATCCCTCATTGTGTGATGCTTGTGCTGCCCTCTTATAGCATTGTAAATCCCTTGTTTACAACTCCCCTGCTGATTAATGGTCACTTAACAACCTTCTGGGAGTGGATCACCACCTAGCAGTAGAGACTCTCAAACCTACAACCTATTTCAGTAACAACCACACAGCAGAATCTCATAACTTCTCATACACACTACTGAGATACACATTTGGACAGAACAATGGGTTTCAGCAGATCATGACCTTTTATATGATATCTTACATGGCATGCTTTGTATTAAATATATCATAATTATAAGATGGGTGGATTTGGGGGTTCCAAGGTGCTGCTTTGAGATACAGAGTGCCACACTGGGGAAAAATCCATTGCTGCTGTATGCTGCCTCTGTGGTACCAGAGAAGTGACTGCCTAGGCAAATAGCTCTAAGCATACAGAGAAACAAGGGGAGTGTTTTTTAAATGGAGACTGTCAGGATTGCCTCCCCACTCTGAACTTTAGGGTACAGATGTGGGGACCCGCATGAAAAAAGAAATAACCCCCCCAAGCTTATTTTAACAGCTTGGGTTAAAATGTTTTTCCCCAAAACACAACTTCTTTTGTATCTGGACCTGGTACACTGCCACCACCAAACTAGGTTTAGGGTAGTTTGGGACCCTTCTTTCCCTTTTCACTAACCCCCCAAACTTCTTCCTTCTTCCTTCCCTGGGAAGCTTGAGGAAAAAAAACAAACCTCGCCTGCTCCTGCGAGACGTGCCCGATCCAAAACCAGGATTTTACACAATGAAAAAAAAGCAGTTAGCTTTTTAAAAGAAAGGAATAAATCCCTTATAACCATCAATAGAACAGCATCTACCATAATTGACAAAAGGATTTAGAAACCAAACCTCTCCCCCGAGGCAACTTTCTCCCACTGTTGATATCTCTGCTGAAGTGGCCACATTATTAAGGTAGGCAACTGCAGATTTTTTAAATTTTACTAGGAGACTATTTACAAGTTTTTGAAAGGTACCGGGTGCATTTTGCAGCCCGAAAGGAAGCACATTAAACTTATACAGCCCTACGTGTGTAATGAAGGCTGACTTTTTTTTTGGCAGATGCCTTTAATGGTACTTGCCAGTACCCCTTGGTTAAGTTTAAGGTGGAGATGAACTGGGCCCGTTTCAGTTTTTTTAACAGCTTATCTGTGCGAGGCATTGGATAGTTGTTTGGGCGAGTTACCGCATTTAGCTTATGGTAGTTTACGCAAAAGAGTATTTTTTTATTTGGTTTGGGGACTAGAACCACTGGAGATGCCCATGCACTGTGAGAAGGGCGGATTACACCCATTTGTAGCATGTTTTGGATTTTTTGTTTTATAGCAGCTTTGCCGTGCGGAGCCACCCGGTAAGGTTGGGCTTTAACTGGGTGGGCGTTACCTGTGTTAATGGAGTGGTATGCCCGTTTAGTTCGTTTTGGGCTGGTTGAGAATAGTGGTGCGAAGCTAGTGCACAGCTTTTTGATTTGCTGGTGCTGCATGCGTTTGAGGGTTATTGAGAAGTTTACCTTTTTTACGCCACCATTACTGCTTTTTTTATAGTAGACACCTTTAGGCCACTTAGCGTTATTTTTTTTCTGGGCTGTAAACTGACAAACCTTTAATTTTTTGGAATAAAAAGGCTTTAGAGAGTTAACATGGTACACTTTAGGCTTTAGGGTTGAGTTAGGGAATGCTATGAGGTAGTTAACCACTTTTAGGCACTTTTTGACCGTAAAGGTTTTTTTTTTATGACGTTTTTATTTTATGGGCTTGAAGCGCCTTCAAGACCATCACCTGGTTTCCTACTTTAAAGGAACGTTTTTTGGCATGTTTATTATACCAGGCCTTTTGCTTTGCCTGAGCATTTTTTAGGGGTTTTGTTTTGGAGGGGCTAAAGAGGTTTGGAGGGTGTTTTGTAGGTTGGTTACAAAGTTTAGAATGTTAGTTTTTGGAGGAGGTGTAAACCCCTCCCATTGCTGTTTTACCAACTGTAATGGCCCTTTAACCTTACGGCCATACACAAGTTCAAAGGGTGAGAACCCTAAACTGGGATGTGGTACAGCCCTGTAGGCAAAGAGCAACTGCTGTAACACTAGGTTTTAATTATTGGAGTGCTTATTTACGAATTTTTGTATTATGGCCCCCAAAGTTTTATTAAACCTTTTTACCAGGCCATTTGTTTGATGGTGGTAAGGGGTGGCAACCAAGTGGTTTACCACATGATTTTTTTACAGACTTTTTATGGTTTTTGCCAGGAAATTGGTTTTTGAATTTGTAAGGATGTTGGAGGGCCTACCCACCCTGGCAAAAATGTTTGTTAATGCACGGCACACAGTTTTAGCCCTGGTGTTGCTTAGAGCTACTGCTTTTGGCCATTGGGTAGCGAAATTTATGAAAGTTAGTATGTATTGCTTTTTTTGGGTGGTTTTTTTTTTGGGAAAGGACCCAGAATATTTACAGCTACTTGCTGAAATGGAACCTTAATTATGGGGAGTGGCTGAAGAGGGGCCTTTACCTGGTTTTTTTTTTTTTTTTTACTTTTTGGCACACCTTACAAGACCAGACATAATTAGAAATGTTTTTGCCCATCCCCCCACAGTGGAATGACTTTTTCACACGATTTTTGGTTTTGTTTACCTTAGCATGCCCACTAGGGTGATTATGGGCTAAGCTTAGGAGCTTTACCCGGTTCTTAGCTGGAACTACCAACTGTTTTTGAGGCTGCCAGTCTTCCTGGTGTCCCCTAGAAAGAGTTTTTTTGTATAAAAGTTTATTTTTGACCACAAACCGGGATTGATTGGTAGAGCTGAGATGCGGTGGGTTGCCCCGTGCCACTGTTTAAGCTTTTTGGAGGCTTTTGTTTGCTTTTTGTTTGGTCTGGAACTGTTTTTTTGTTGCCAGAGATATTAATTTTTTACTGGGTTGTGGACTTGGGTTGGGTTTTTTGGGAAGTGATGGAGGTGATGGGGTTGTTTTTTTTGGCGGTGGACCGCTTTTTGCTGGTGCACCTGGTTGCATTTTAGGCTTCGGCTGAGCCTCTTGGGTTAGTGTAGCTGCTGCTGTTGGTGCTGGCTTGAGGTTGCCCTTTGGTGTTGGAGTGGTAGATGGGGTTGCAAGCACTGGGCTCAGCGCTGGCAATGGTTTAGGTGTTGGTTGCTTTGCCAGTTCCAGTTCGGAGACTGGCTTGGGCTGGGTTTTTGGGACAGGATTTTTTATGGCTGTTTTAGTTGTTGGTAGGGAATTTGGCTTTACTATTGTTGTTGGGGTTTTTGGTAACCTAGTTCGGCCCCTGGTGGAAGGCTTATGAACAGGGATAGGTGTGCAAGCTTGCTTAGCCTGGCTGCGGGTGACCATTCCCACCCTCTTGGCTAGCTTTACATGATTGGCGAGATTATCCCCCAGCAGCATGGGAATGGGATAATCATTGTAGACTGCAAAAGTTTACCTTTCTGACCAGCCCTTGTACTGGACAGGTAGATTGGCTGTAGGTAAGTTGAAAGAGTTTGACTTGAAGGGTTGAATTGTCACTTTAACCTTTGGGTTGATTAACTTGGGGTCCACTAAGGATTGGTGGATAAGTGACATTTGAGCTTCAGTGTTTTTTTACGCTGTAACCTTTTTTTTGCCCACTTTTACAGTTTTCCTTTGCTTTGAGGGTATTTGGGAGGTATTTGGGCCTGCAGACCTTGGGTGTGACTTTGGGGTAATGCACAGCGTTTGGTTGGTGGTTTTGGGGCAGTTGACCTTAATATGCCCCAGCTTATGACATTTAAAACATCGCCCAGCTGACTGGTCACTGGTGCGAGGTTGGTTGCAGTGGACTGGTGGTGTGGAATGGTGAGGTGTTTGGGGGGTTTTTTGGGAGGTAGGTGGGGTCTGGGGCTGCCCCCTCTGATACAATGTGGTTTTGGGTTGCCTCTTTTGGGACCCACTTTAACCGCTGTTAGGTTTTTTTTTCTGCCACCTCCCCCCCTCGTGTCCCAATTTTCCCCGCCTCTCTGGCGATTTGGGACTGCTTATATTGATCCGCATAAGAAGCAAGACTTTTTGCTGAGTCCATTTTTTTATCCCATAACCACTGTTTTACCTCATCACTGGTCATAGTTAGGAACTGCTCCTGTAGAACTAAATCACATACTCCTTCAAAGGTAGTTACACCCCTTCCTTTGACCCATTTATCTAACAGATCCTTTATCTGGTTTACATAAGCCAGATGACTTAGTACAGCCCCTCTTTTAAGAGCTTTAAATTTTACTTTGTAAGTGTTAGGTGTAACTTGAAATTGTTTTAAAACCAAATTCTTAAATTTACCATAGTTTGAAGCATCCTTAATAGGCATCTTATTGAAGATGTCCAGAGTTTGGCCAGTTAATTTTGCTATTAATGTGGTTATTTTTTGATCTTTAGAGATTTTATATAGAGTGCACAGTCTCTTAAAGGTGACAAAATATTTGGCAATGTCGTTGGACTTATCATACTGTGGGCACAGGTGCTCCCATTTGTGGATTTTTGGGGAAGTGGAGTTAGCAGCTGGAGGAAATTGTCTCTGCAGCTCCAAAACAGCCAGTTTATGCTTTTGTCTTTTAATCTGGGCTTCCATGGCCCTTCTTTGGGCGGCTTTCTCTCTCTTTTGGGCTGTTTTTTTTCTCTCCATTAGCCTTTGATGTTCTTTTTGTCTCTCCTCAGCTTGGAATTTGGCTAATTTTAAATCCTTTTGGCTCTTACTGCCTGTCATTTTAATCTTTTTGTGTTTAACTTACTAACTGAAAATTAAACAAAATTTTCTTATATCACTTGGAAATTCTTAGCAGGGTTTTAATCCTACCAGCAGAGGGAGAAAGACCCCCTACATTGATTTTCAGAAAACTGAACTGACCAGTTCCTCCTCCCCAGGGACCCCTGGGATGGTTTCCTAGCACTTAATGAGCCTATTAACTCTTAACTGCAAACCTGGGCTACTCTCTGCTATCCAGCAGGAGAAAACCCTCTCAAAAAAACCCCCCAAAAATCTTCAGCTCCCTGCCCTCAGGCAGCTGAAAAAGACAAAGCGTGGAGCTATCTACAGCTTCAAAACCTGCAGAACGAGTTTTACCAGAGTGACCCCCCATGGTGTTTAACTTAACACCCTTACCTGCTTTGTACTTGCTGAGAGGTCTCACCTTAGAGGAAAAACTGCTTTCTGCAAAATTCTGTTTTTTAGATTCACAAAATTTCATCCCACCACTGCCAACCATGTCAGGATTGCCTCCCCACTCTGAACTCTAGGGTACAGATGTGGGGACCCGCATGAAAAAAGAAATAACCCCCCCAAGCTTATTTTAACAGCTTGGGTTAAAATGTTTTTCCCCAAAACACAACTTCTTTTGTATCTGAACCTGGTACACTGCCACCACCAAACTAGGTTTAGGGTAGTTTGGGACCCTTCTTTCCCTTTTCACTAACCCCTCAAACTTCTTCCTTCCCTGGGAAGCTTGAAAAAAAAAATAAATAAAACCCTCGCCTGCTCCTGCAAAACGTGCCCAATCCAAAACCAGGATTTTACACAATGAAAAACAAGCAGTTAGCTTTTTAAAAGAAAAATTTTAATAAAATAAAAAAAGAAAGGAATAAATCCCTTATAACCATCAATAGAACAGCATCTACCATAATTAACAAAAGAATTTAAAAACCAAACTTCTCTCCCAAGGCAACTTTCTCCCACTGTTGATATCTCTGCTGAAGCTTACAATATTAAAAAGCACCCAGCCAACCCTCACCACTGAAAACCCTTTAAGTGATAAAAAGAAGGTAAACTTACTGACTACAATATTTGATAGAATTTTATAGTTACAGTAAAAGACATAGCTGTGTTCATCCCATAGCCAAGGTGAACAGAGAGACCCAGAAAAAAACTAAAACTTAAAATTCTTTTTCTCCTGAGGAATTTTTTATTGGTGAGTTGTCCACCTCTCAGGTTACGTTTAGCTTAACCCCTTACAGGTAAACAATAATTTTAGGCTACTTTACACTTATAACAGAGACATTGACCACAGTAGACCCCTCCAGCATCACCAATCGAGAGTGCCCTGCTGAGGATCTCAGAGTATGGCAGTTCCCTACCCTTCCTGCTCTTTTCTCATTCTTCAGACAGCATCTTCAGTGCTTTGTCTTCCTCCTTCCCTCGTCTCATCAGAGTCAGGAAGAAAGATAAGAGGGGGGAGGAAGGGCAGCTGCTGGAGCTCAGCATATAGCTCCTTTTGTATTATATTGCTGTTGGTGCTGCAGTCAGAGTGGTCAAATATAGCCAGATTGTTTCACTGCTATAATAGTCTGGCATTGCCCATGGGAGGGCCTGTTTTACAATGTAATTTTATGAGGTGTTAAGCTTATCCTATAATGCAACTGCTGAGTGACTTCAGGGGGAGCGGAGATTTTTCAGCACCTATCAGGATTCAGTCAGGAGATAGTCAACTCTTTATGCCAGGCCCCAAGTGTTCTGTAGAACACCCTCTCTGTTGATACACTATTAAAATAACAAGCAGATAATATACACGTCATCTGAGAACAGGAGTAACAGCTCACAGCATCCCAATATGGATCCCATAAACAACCTCCTGTCTAACAAAACAAGGAACAAAATTGGTTCCAAGTAATGTCACCTTACACAATATATACTCGGGCAGCACTTTAGGGAATCAAAAGTCACTCTGTCATGTCCCATGTCCTGTGGTAAAACTTTGCGTTGAGGGCAGTGTTTCCCAAACTTTTTTGGCCACAGAACACTTTTTAGCCTGGTATATATTTACGGAACACTTACAACATTATTCTGTAGTCGTTTGGTTTTCAGATAAAAAATTGTGTTATTTATGCTCAAATACATTTTATTTTATAAAACAAAGCAAAAATACAAATTTAAAATTACTTCAACTAACAATTTCTAACTGGAAAGTGTGCATAAAGTAGTACAAAAATCAAGTGCAAGAGTCAAAATTAAAAACAGTGTTCTATTTAAAAAACACTATTTTTATATATACACAAACACCAAACAAATTAGATTTTTACTAGAAAAATCTATTTTTATAAACAGAAACACAAATTTGGATTTAATGGGATGGGTGTTTCTGCCTTTTTGTATCACAAATTCGCTTAATATTAGGAATAATGCTGGAAAGTTGAATCCTCATGTCAGGCTCCTCCTCTCCACCTGGTTACCTCCTTTAATGCCAATCGGTTTACAGGTTTTGATGGAAAGGTCTGGGTTCTTTTGGATCCCACCACCCACTCAGCAGGGTGTATCTTCTTTCTTTTCTCCTAGGAAAGTATTTGGTGGTTCCTCCATCCCCTTCACTCCTTTCTGGCAGTGTCACCAGGGCAGCTTGGGAGGAAAATTGTAACTACAGGGTAATCTTTATTTACTGACCAGATAGTTGGAGACTTCCAAGAAATAACACCAACACATACAATATATTCAGCACAATAATTATATTAAATAGGAGACAAATACAACATAACAGGGTAAAACACTATTTTTAGGGTCATTGGTACCTACACTGAAAATACCTGTGACTTGAGGCATCAAATGTAAAATTAGTGTCCCGTTGCTACATGTACTGTGCTGGGGCCCTTGGTGACCTATAACCACAAACTTCTTCTCTGCAGAGGTGTAGCAGTGTGGCTGACTGGGTTCAGTACAGCCCAAAGGACTTACAAGTGGGAGAAGGTGGGAAGTTCCTCCACTGGTGTAGTATGCAGCAGGTTATAAAATCCTCAAACTCTCACTCCCTAGCTTGAGGACACAGTTCAGGGAGTTGGGGGTCCCCAAAACAAATTCTCTGACTGACTAACTAAAAGATGGGGCACTCACAGTCTCCATGAATGATCCTCAAGTTCAAAGATGAGTGGACTCCTCAGTCTCTGCAGAGGGGCTACTCTCTGCTGGCAGGGATCCTCCTCAGGCAGGAATCAGGCTGTGTTGATTCCAGGATTTCCCCTCACCACAAAGGGGTGCAGGGCTCAGGGTGTAGGTTACACAACAACACTAACATCCAAACTGTAGCGTTCCAGCACTGTGTCCAGACACATACTCAGCAGACAGCTTCCTTGGACGAGAAGACAGAGCAGAGCTGACCATGTGGTGACTGGTCTCACCTAAGGCGCTGGAGGGTGAACTCAGCCCGGCTGCGGAAGTTTCCCAGCAAACTCTACAACTGGGGAATCACCAGTGGGGAAGGAAAAACCCTGCTGAGGGATTTGCTGTCAGGTCCCTAGAGGCCAGTTGTCAGGCCTGAATGCAGGCTTAGGACTCACCAGCTCCCCACTCAGCCAATCCTGCCCTTTTCCTGCCTGGCTCTCCACTCACTCAAAATGGCTTCTCCTCTTTCCTCTACTCCCTGGGAGGGCCTCTCACTCCCTACTGGTTGCTGACCAGACTCTGAATCTGTCAGCAGACAAAGACCCATGAGTCCATGTAATCTCTTTGAGGGTTACACAAATTTAAGATTAAAAAAAAAATTAAAGACCCTTTTTTAAAATTATGATTCTTTCACGGAACACCTATTCACATCGTGCAGAACACCAGTGTTCCGCAGAATACAGTTAGGGAAACTGGTCTAGGGGAAAACATTTTACAGAAAAAGGAAAACTTCTCTGTGTTCTATTTGGTAACAAGGCAATCTGGAGTTGTCAGCTCTCAGTCTCTGATTAAAGTCCCAAGGAGACCACTCCAATCTGTGCAAAATCCTCCTGTGGTGAAGTTGATGATCAGGTATTATAATCTGCATTTAGAAATTTCCTACAGAAATCAAAATTCACCCTCCACTACTCACATATATAAGGTAAGGGATATAAAATACGGTGCATATTGAAATGATACAAAGGAGGATCTCCCTGTAATCCCTCTGTATATTCAGGTTTCAGAGTGATAACCACGTTAGTCTGTATCAGCAAAAAGAACAAGAAGTATTTGTGGCACCTTTATTTATTTATTTATCTGGGCATAAGCTTTTGTGGGCTAAAACCCACTTCATAAGATGCATGGAGTGGAAAATACAGAAGGAAGATCTCTCTCTCTCTCTCTCTGTCTCCGTCTCTCTCTCTCTCTACAGAGAACATGAAAAGATGGGGGTTGCCTTATATGATGAGATAACTGGCTCTGTGGATATGGGGAAAGTGGTGGATGTGATATACTTTGACTTTAGCAGAGCATTTGATATGGTTGCAAGATTAATTTTTTAGGCTGATTTTATTTTTTTGGCCTCAGAGCAAATAAGTATTCAGATGGATCAGATTTTCAACTGGTGTAAACAGGGGAACTGTTCTGGGCCAGGTGGAGACCAGATGTTTATCTAAACCCTTTTGGGTTTGCTTGTTGCTAGAAAGAAGGTAAATAGAGTCCACATACACGCTTGCACGCGCACACACACATACCCCTAAAATGAGCACTGTTTAGCTATGAGATAGTAGTAATTAAAAAGAGATCTAGAAGTAGAAGACGTATCAAGTATATTCATAATATATATAATTGTGTACTTTTCTTAGTTTACATGGTTACTAAACAATGGGCTAGCTCCTTCCCTCTGCTGCAGTCATTTACTGCATAAGGAGAGAGGGGTGGGAGGTTTTTCCTTCTGCAAGCAGCAGGGGAGGACCTCTCTGAAAGGGTTTGTCAGCATATCAGCACCAGTGGTGGCTCAGGCTAGTCACCTGAATGGGTACCCAACAAGTCGCCCAAATGGGTACCCAACATTAGCACTCAAGAGAACAATAGGAAAGGGATAAGTACCCTACACATTATAGTTTGCTTCTTAAAGGAGGTGTTCAGTCCCCTCAGGGTGTGTGGTACTGTCAGCAGCGCACAATAATCAGTGATTGACGCTATTTCTATTGCAACAGTAATAAAGTGAGCCCCATCTCCCCAATTCTCCTTGATGAAAACTGCCAGAATCAGCAAAATTTCTGGAGTAAAGGAAGCATCTATCAGCATCTTGGCTCCCACTTGCAATGCCAAACAGGGCAGAGTTAGCCCCAATATTTATAGATTATTATTCAGGTAACAATTGAAGTGTTCCATTATTCTGTAGAAATTAATAGACATGACAGTGATTGTGATGTATTAATGTGCTAGCCAGGTGTTTTCCACTATAATTTATCATGATTTAATCCCTATTTAAATGATAGTGTGACCATTAGTCATTATGAATTCTCTTTGATCTTTTTTTCCAGAATATAAAGCAAATTAAATGCATAAAAACATACAACTCTATGTAGGGGAATTTTTTTAAAGAATAAAACACTCAGGACTTTTTCTTTTATTAATTTATAATTCAACAGTGAACTCATGGTTGAATCCTTTAGTACTTTTGCTTTCTCTGTATTTATCATCTATTTATGCATTCATCTAGTGTATACATCATCATCATGGTATCATTACCTAGTTTCCCATCTGAATGCTGAACACACAATTTCTAATTCAACACCTAATACTCTAGCTGAAAAATCTACTAGATAGCTATAGCACAAATGGTCACCTCACTCAGTATAAAAGTGGCATGTGGCATTAACTCTGACACTTGAACTATAAGTAAACTTTATTTTTAAAAAAAGACATCTGAATGTAAAGGGAAAAGTTTGAATGTTCCCCATCATTTGTAGAATTATTTATATCAGGTAATAAAGGAAATACTCATAACTGTCCTGACTCTATATAATATTGTACCACAAAACTTCTGGGAATGCTGAGAAACTTGGCTTTATTAACATGGAGCATATAGGGCTATCATAATATGGAATTTCTTAAATCTCTAGGGATGAGGAAGGATCAAGCTAATCCCCTTCTGTAAACCTGAGGTATTAATAATTTATTGCATTTTATGTTATGTTGTTTTATTGAGAGGCACTATTTACATATTTTAATGATTCATAATGGGCTCTTTAATGCTGATGTTCTGTTGTATGTTTATAAATCCAGGAGACAGAAAACATGTAATATGTGGGGAGGAAATAAAATAAGAAGCATGGAGCACTATTTTATTAAATAGGGTTTAGGAATAAGGAGTGGTTTACATTTCCAAGGATTTGCTGTTGTTGTTTAATTAATGAATCATTTTCTGCAGTGGAAAAATTAGCACACAACTTTAACTAGTGTATTTTTCCCCACTCTATTATATTGCCTATTTAGATTGTTTTTGTCTGGGACTGTATCTCACTTTGTACTGTGCCTAGAACAATAGGGTCCCAATCTTATTTGTTGCCTATTCTGTTGTTATTCTGTTAATTTTGATGGCATGTTTGGGCCCAAAGAGTTAAAGGTATTAATGTGACCCTGAAATTGTCCAGTATTAAATAAGGTGTGGGGTTTGCTAAACAGAGACTTCATAAACTCATTCCTCTTCTTTTGCTTTCAGTCAGCCAACATCTGAGATCCTTAGTTTTTTCCACCACAAATCCCTTTTTGAGCACCCCGAAAAGGGAGTGGTGGATGGAATCCCCCATCCCCTCACCATTTAGGCCTAGTTTCTAACTCATCAGTTTTGGTCCACTGATTTCCAGTTCCACACATTTCTTGTTTATCTGACATAGAGTGACCAGACAGCAAATGTGAAAAATTGGGGCAGGGGATGGGCGTAATAGGGGTCTATATAAGAAAAAGACCCAAAAATCAGGACTGTCCCTATAAAATCAGGACATCTGATCACCCTAATCTGACATGATTTTAACATAGTCCTTGAGTTAGAACAGTAGGCCTTCTTGTTTAGACTAATTCAATCTTTGTCTCCCTTTTCACCTACCTTTTTGGTTGTAGAATATTGTGACATTTTATAAATTTTTATTCACTTCCCCCAATTGAGTTGACAATTAGGGTCAATTTGTATACCCAATTTTTACAACAGGTCTTCAGGCACTTCAACAAGACACTGGATTTTTGTCCTCCTATATGACTTTCCTCATCCATTTGAAATACATTAGTAGAAATACCACAGTCCTTAATAGGGCCAAGTCCTGTTATATGTGAATGAGGTCTTTACTTCTGTGTAAATTAGCTTTGAAAGTAGGCTAACCAATTCTAAACAGACCAGGGACAATGCAGAAGGGGTGTGGATTGGTGGGGGGAATTAGACCTGTATAAATTGGAGTCAACCTCCCTAATGTTAATAGATTTACACCACTGTAAAACCCGGGTAAGTGACAACTGATGTAAATGAAATCAAGCTCTGTGGCTCCTGCAATATTTGACCACTCTGCAGGTACACATTAAATAGATCACTGAAAAATCTTAGTGGTCCATGCTGGGAAAATCTTATATTTATCCTATGTTTTAAAAGAGAGACAGAAATAGATAATTAAATTGATGTCTTATTTGTATTGTACTTCATTCACGAAGCCATCATTTTAGAGGTGGTTTTAGATCTGTTTTTCATTTATACTTTTTTTCTCTTATATTGATTATTTCTGTTGCCCCTTTTGGTTAAAGTTTTTACCACCTTCCATAAATTGTGCAAATAACTGCAATCATTGCTAATACTTGACTTGAATGACATGCCATATCTCTGCATATTAATGTGGTTCCAGCTGAATAGGTAGCCTTAACATATTTTTCTGACCTTTTAAACTGCATTACTCATCAGACAAAATATTTCAATGCCAAGAAGTGCAGATACTGATTTGAACTTATTCCAAGAAACACTAGTTAGGAGAAACCCTCCTTGAAATGTAAGAAGCAGCAGGAAACAATTCATATACAATATTTCAAAATATGTTAGAGGATCCAGTTCCCAGTGGAGAGATATCATAATTTTCTACTATTCATTTTTAACTGTCTTTGGTGGTCACCAAATTTTCTGATTTAATTCATTGTTTGAGGAGAGGTTCTTGAAAATGAAAATATGATTTTGAATATTTCTTGAAATTTGTTACTGAATAAATATATTTATTTCAAGAAATACAAATTCAAAATAAAATATTTACATTATTTAATTAAATAAGGCAAGTTTTCAGACTTCCTTTTCCCCCCTCAATTTTACTTTTTTGCTTGAAGAGTGACATTAAGAAAACTCCAATAAATATAATAAGACTAGGGAGACTTTGTAGCACCTTAGACTAACCAGTTTATCTCCTGATATCCATTTCAAAAGGTACTTTTTTCTCCTGCTGATAATGGACCATCCAAATTAAACAGACTCTTAGAATTGGTATGCTAATGTATAACTTTTTTTTTCTTTCTGTGTGTATAAATGCATCTTATTTCTGTTCCATTCTATGCATCCGATGAAGTGGGCTATAGCCCACAAAAGCTTATGCTGAAATAAACTGGTTAGTCTCTAAAGTGCTACAAAGTCTTCCTCGTCTTATTTACGGATACAGACTAACACGGCAGCTAATCTTAAATAAGTATAATATTTTCCTTTAGAAATCTCACTTGCCAGCAGTGATTAAAACATTCCATGACTTCATAGCCTACAACTCTTGTATGCTATATGTGACCGCCTGAATATAGAACTTTAAGGGGATAATAACTTTCAAACTAAAGAATACAGGCCTGGCTGCAGTTGGTTTACCCAGTTTCAAACTGTTTGTGTATTCAGTGTAACGCCGTATTGGGATGCAGTCAACAATAAAACCCTGTTTTCCTCCTGATTCTTTTGTCCCCTTCTGTTATCAGCTCCATACCTTCTTTAATGCTGCTCCACACATTTTGAAAATTATCATCAATTACTATCGGTATTTCACTAGTGGCTCGACACCCCTCCCAGGACTTAGGGCCAAATTCACTACATCTGTACAAGCACATAATGAAAATATACTCCTTGCCAATTTTAAACTCTAATGCCCTGATAGCAGAAACTTACTATGCAAATTCCTTCTCAATGATTTGAGTTGTGCCATTGAAATGGTCCTGAAACTGTCCTACTCACTGACTGGATGCAGCCCCATGGCCTTGTTGTCAATTACCATTATTACTATTGCTGTTATTACCATAGGGTGAAATTCACTCCTATGCAGAGGCCAGCACGTGATCAATGTATGATTTAAGTGCCATCATTAAACCTTTACTGGAGTTCTTAAGTGAGAATTAAGCTTTCTGCTAGCTCTCTGCAAAGAGGAGAATTTCACCCAAAATAACGACTGGGTGAGTGCTTTATCTCTCTTTTGATTTTTTTTTTTAAGTTTTGAAAGAATAAAATTATGGAGAAAATTTTATACCCTGTTCATTCTCACTGAAGTTGATGGCATTATTGTTACTAATCAGAAAAAAAAATTACAAACAGTAAGCAAGTAGAAAGGGAATGCTCCACCAGACACTTCAGTAAGCAAATACTAACTCAACCACTTCAATCCAATCTGAATCATTCTCATAATCTAGCATATTGTAGAAATCAGAGCAGATATCTCTGTACTTAGAAAAGGTGTAATGTATAAACTTAACTGTTTATAAATAAACTTAACTGTAACAAGTCACCGGGACCAGATGGCATTCACCCAAGAGTTCTGAAAGAACTCAAATGTGAAACTGTGGAACTATTAACTATTTGTAACCTGTCCTTTAAATCGGCTTCTGTACCCAATGACTGGAAGATAGCTACTGTAACCTATATTTAAAAGCTAATGTAAGCCTATATTTAAAAAGGGCTCTAGAGGTGATCCCGGCAACTACAGACCAGTAAGTCTAACGTCCATACTGGGCAAATTACTTGAAACAATAGTAAAGAATAAAATTGTCAGGCACATAGAAGAACGTAAATTGTTGGGCAAAAGTCAGCATGGTTTCTGTAAAGGGAAATCATGTCTTACTAATCTATTAGAGTTCTTTGAAGGGGTCAAGAAACATGTGGACAAGGGGGATCCAGTGGACGTAGTGTACTTAGATTTCCAGAAAGCCTTTGACAAGGTCCCTCACCAAAGGCTCTTACGTAAATTAAGTTGCCATGGGATAAGAGGGAAGATCCTTTCATGGACTGAGAACTATTTAAAAGACAAGGAACAAAGGGTAGGAATAAATGGTACATTTTCAGAATGGAGAGGGGTAACTAGTGGTGTTCCTCAAGGGTCAGTCCTACGACCAATCCTATTCAATTTATTCATCAATGATTTGGAGGAAGGGGTAAACAGTGAGGTGGCAAAGTTTGCAGATGATACTAAACTGCTAAAATAGTTAAGACCCAAGCAGACTGTGAAGAACTTCAAAAGGATCTCACAAAACTAAGTGATTGGGCAACAAAATGGCAAATGAAATTTAATGTGGATAAATATAAAGTAATGGACTTTGGAAAAAATAACCCCAACTAGACGTACAATATGATGGGGGCTAATTTAGCTACAACTATTCAGGAAAAAGATCTTGGACTCATCGTGGGTAGTTCTCTGAAGATGTCCATGCAGTGTGCAGCGGCGGTCAAAAAAGCAAACAGGATGTTAGGAATCATCAACAAAGGGATAGAAAATAAGATGGAGAATATCTTATTGCCCTTATACAAATCCATGATGTGCCCACATCTTGAATACTGTGTACAGATGTGGTCTCCTCATCTGAAAAAGGATATACTGGCATTAGAAAAGGTTCAGAGAAGGGCAACTAAAATGATTAGGGGATTGGAACGGGTCCCATATGAGGAGAGATTAAAGAGGCTAGGACTTTTTAGCTTGGAAAAGAGGAGACTAAGGGGGGATATGATAGAAGTATATAAAATTATGAGTGGCATGGAGAAAGTGAATAAGGAAAAGTTATTTACTTGTTCCCATAATAGCAGAACTAGGGGTCACCCACTGAAATTAGTGGGCAGCAGGTTTAAAACAAATAAAAGGAAGTTCTTCTTCACACAGCGCACAGTCAACCTGTGGAACTCCTTGCCTAAGGAGGCTGTGAAGGCTAGGACTATAACAGGGTTTAAAAGAGAACTGGATAAATTCATGGAGGCTAAGTCCATTAATGGCTATTAGCCAGACTGGGTAAGGAATGGTGTCCCTAGCCTCTGTTTGTCAGAGGGGGGTGATGGATGGCAGGAGAGAGATCACTTGATCTTTACCCATTAGGTTCACTCACTCTGGGGCACCTGGCATTGGCCACTGTCGGTAGACAGGATAGTGGGCTAGATGGACCTTTGGTCTGACCCAGTATGACCCTTCTTATGTTCTTATGTTATTCTGTGTATCATCTTTTCCAAAAAAGCAATGTCCTACCCAGATATAAAACAATCTTTCAAAGTTGGCAGTAATGAGTTTGTCCATCATTGTAGAAAAATATATTTTATACCATTTTGCAATTGCAATCCACCTTTATCCCAACACATATTCACCAATAGTAGAACACTGAATTCATGTAGCAAAGTAAATTTGGAAATCTGATGCATCTCCCTTTATTTACATTATTCTATATTAAACTGTTTCTAATGTGGACGAAATCAAAACACATGCCCTATGTCATATTTAGTTTTTTTTATACTTCCGGCACCTATGCTCTCCCTTTAATCTATATTGTTTCACTTGAGAAGGTTGACCAGTATGCACAGCAAATAATTTTTGTGTTGTTGAAGATGCAATTTAGCCTTTCTTACTGTCTCATGAAAAAACATAACAATTCTTCCTTTGTTTTTCTGCAAATGTTATGTGCAACTCCTCTTCTATTTACAGTCTTTTGGCTGTTCACATTAAGATCTGGAATTGCCTATTCTAACATATTGGATGACAACTAAAACTATTTTTTGAAAGCAAAGGAATGAAAGGTGAGGTCTGAAAAGACTTATGAAACCATGCTATTAAGTAAACATGGTGCCAAATTCACAGAAAGTGGTAAAGAGGTCTAAAGTATGCACTTAGCATGCAAATATATTGCACATATAGCTTGTTGAATGTATGTTGCAGTACATTTTTAATATCACTCTGTGCTTTATGACTTAGATGGAATAATTTATATGTTTATTTCCATTTTTTTCATACAAATGACATTTGTGATTCCAGTTGTCTGAGTAAAACAGAGGAGTAGTACCACAACAGCCAGAGGCCAGACATGTATCTAAGGTTTCAATCTTTACTTTCACAATTGCTTGTCTTTTGAGTTATTGATGTGCTTTTTACCTTGGTTTTTTTTATAGTACTAAAAATATTTTTCATGCAAGTATGTTAAGTTTGCATGCTGCAGATGGATGGAAGTGTTTCCCTTTCATTTAACCTCAAGGGCTATCTAAGGGACATCTAAAACTTGGTGTTCACCTTACAAGTTCATTGGAGTTTTCTTGTAACCATTTGATGGCATTCCCATCTGACCCAATTACAACACACGCTTTGAGTTGTGTCCAAACTGCTGCCTTTTGCCTCACAACTGTAGGTGAACCACATTTGTGTGTCCCTATGTGATGGAGTGTTCACTCCACACTTGCCCTGAAAGAGTTAATGCAGACTGAAAAGCGGGTCAATGTATACAAATATATTTTTATGCAATGTAATATGAAAAATATATTTTCATTCAATCCCCTGATTGAATGAGGAAGCCCATCTGAGGAGGAATGAGCTGGGCTGGGACTATCAAGGCAGGAAATTGGCAGCGGAATGGGCAGCTGAGAAAGCCTGCAGTCTCTCCCTGGGAGAAAGGAGGTGCATTTGGACTGGCAAACTCAGAGAGGAGAAGAGCTCAGGGAAAGGAAATAAGGTTTAGAAGGGAACAAGCTACACTACTGGCTAGAGGATCCCTGATCTGGAACCTGGTGTAAGGATGGGCCAGCCACTGATGTAATGTCACTGCAGGCAGTGAGTGGGAAAACTGCCAGGGACTGCTGAAGAAAGACTGACCCCAGAAGGGGAAAACATGCCTAGTGACCTGGCCGGAGAGGCTGAATCATGAAGAGGCAGCAGCTGCAGCTCATGGAGTAAGAGAAGGACTGCAGTCCGTCAGAAAGAGGCAGAGAGATGACATGCTACTGCTGGCAGGGGTGTTGACCTCATGAGCTATTCCCCAGAATATCCAAGAGGCGGTGTCATCCTGGCAGGGGGTGGAGCACCCCATCACACCATACCTAGCAGGTTGACTAACCATATTTATTTTAGTGTTCGCTGGGAAAAACTTACAGCTATTCCATTCTACATCTGCAAAGAATAGAGTGCTCAGGAGATGTAAGTAGAGTGGCAGTAGCAGCATATGGGGCAATGCGCTCTGGGATATTGTTACGTTTTGACAAGACAGCTGTATCTCTGCCACTTCTTTTGTATTTAAAGGAATATTTACATTTTGCGCTGGATCAATGGGTAGTGATCGATCCAGCAGAGGTCAATTTATCGTGTCTCGTCTAGATGTGATAAATCGACCACCAAGCACTCTCCCATCAACTCCAGTAGACCACGGGAGCAAGAAGCATAGACGGAGTCAATAGGGGAGCATCAGCCATCGACTTACCACAGTGAAGACACCACAGTAAGTACGTCAAAATCAGCTATGTCAGTCATGTAGCTGAAGTTGTGTAAGTTACATCGATTCTTCCCCCCTCCCCCCAGCCCCCCAGTGTAGACCAGGCCTAAATGTAACTCCAGATGAGTCTTTTTGACACTCAGATGTCACTGGAATGAGATACTGCAATTTTCCCAGTCTTAGAATGAGACCAGAATACAGTGCCTTAAATATCCAAACACCTTTTCACTTAGAGGACACAGTGTGAGGGTGCTTGTGAGTTTTCCTCTCCTCAGAAACTGATAACTGGGAGTTCTCTAAGACAAACTGAAGTGCTTTCTTCTTAGCAAGTTTTATTTAATAGTTTTAGAAATAAACTGATGTTTATTTAGTAGCATAGAGAAAACGATTTACAAAACTGAAATCTCCTCATACCTACATTTATGCTTCACCACAAGTTATCCTAAATAGGCTGTGTTCTCTTAAGTTACAGGGAAAGATATGAACCAACTCATACTCGCTGGAAATGGCAAAGGTCCACCTGTGAACCATCCTGTTCCACTGTCATCCTACCCTGATTCCTTGAGTATCCATTTGTCCTTCCTCCTTGTCTTAACTACAGCTCCAGGGAATACAGTATCCTTCAGATTTTCAACAGGAAATAGCAAGGTGAATGGCTTTGGTATTGTTTTATGATCAAACTTTCCCATAGGTGATTCATAGGCACTCTGGGTGCTCCAGCCCTGGACCACTCCTAGAAAAAATGGCGGGTGTTGAGTACCCACCAGCAGTCTCCCTATCAGCACCCCTCCCTCCATTTTTTCTATGGGAAGGGATGATTTGGGGTATCTGCCTCAAAAGGAAGAATGTTCAAATACTCTTAAGACTTGTTGATTAATAAGTCTTTTGAGCTTGCCCAGGAAGGGGAAACCTGATGAAGGACTCCTAACTGCTACTTTAGTTGGTTAAAGTTTCTAGAGTGAGAAATTGTATGTATTTTTCAGTGAGTGGGAGATTGTGGCTCAAGGCAAATCAGAATCTGTCTGATCATCATCATAGCCCTCGTTTAGGCTTCAAACAGTGCCACTGTAAGGTATGAATAGCACCATTGGCCTTGATGTATGTCTATAAAATTTTAACTGTGCATTTAAACTGCTAAATTATGAGCTGCAGAACTTCGAGTAGTGTTATTTTGGCTCCTAGTGTCATCTTGTCTGAGATAATATGAGATTGTGTGTTTTCCAAGCACTTAAGTTTATTTATAATTGAAAAACAATTCTGAGTCATTTCCAGAATGAAATGCTTCAAGAGTATAAGCAGGCAATAATCGTAGCATGTTCAGTGAATGATAGATTTTAACTGTCACTGAAATAGATTCCTAATTGGTTATTAAGTACTTAAGTAAATAATTAAAATGGAAAAAAAAAGTTACAGAAATATTTTGATATAAAATTAAAAATGTTAAATATTTCTCCCAACTTAATTTCTATAGTGCCTACAATAAATGAGCCAACCAAAATGGATAAAGTATCTAAAATACTTTGTGCATTTAACAAAAACAGTAACAAAACTAAAATACAATCTCCCTCAAACTCTAGAGTACCAAGATTTGACCAATCATCTTGAACACTTTATTTGTATATTGTATCAATATGCCCTTTGTCTATTGGTCTTTTTTTTTAGGCCTGATGCAAAACACACTGAAACAAATTGTTGTCTCTCTCTTGACTTCAGTGGACTTTGGATCAGTTACTTAGGTCATAAGTTCTCTGAGTGAAATTGGGGAGAAAGGACCATATATACTTCCTACATGTTTACTAGCACAATTTGGGTGATTTTACATCTAGCTAATAATGATCAGTTCTGCATGAGGATTCCTGTGCAGAGATCCACGCCCCCACTTACACTGTCCTGTCAGAAAGGTGGGCTTTATTCTCCCCACCACCAGCAACAAAAAGTCTGCATGTCCCACACCCAGTCCTGGTGGATCCTTATGGATCTGTGCAATGTTTCTGTCCTTCACAATGGCTCTTGCCTTTTGTTGCTTCCCCCTTGACAATTCCACTCCGTCTTCCCCGCTCCACAGCAGTGTAGCCAAATTGGAAATGCAAATAAGATCATAGTATTTTTTCACCTAATTGCCAAGGGCGAGATGATGTGTATAACTCTTCTCTGCTCCTATCCTTCTCAGTCCTTAGAGAGGGGAAGGGGAAATGTGCTGCAGAAACAACAGCTCACTGCGTCCAAGCAAAAAATTAGACTCATACATAGGAAAATATATTTCTCCCAGGAGTTACTGCTGACTGGCTAGTCATTGCAGTTGGTTTTCTAATGTGTACAAAATGATGGGCAATCTCGTTTAGAGAACCAGATCAGTTTGCTTTCTGAACTACTTAAGTGGCACTAAGCCAAATTATTGGGTTACTAGAGAAAATATAGCATACAGTAGCCTCTAGCGATCTTGGGTTCCAGTATTTCTGATTATAACATTTTAGACAGTAAGAAGTAAGATTTCAGATCTCAAAAATATGTATGTCCGAGTGATCACTCTATTCATTCTGCTATGGCATAGGCACGTGTAGTTGCAGTCATTAGTTATCTGTTCTGGGGAGATCCATTGTCACCTAAAACCATAATGCTAATAATTTACATTACCCATCATGTTAATGTTTTTTATGTGCATAAGGTAATTATCATAAACATTGCTCACCAAAACTTCTGCCGCTAGCAATCAATCTATTAAACAGATGGTGCAGTGACAAATTAGACAAAATACAGGAATCATGGAAGGCTCGTGGGAATTTCACATGGATGTTTACAGGACACTGATAGTAGGATGATAGTGCCTTCTGTTGCAAAGAGATGTTTATTTTGTGAAAATAGCTTTAGTGTTTATCTGAGTGCAATCAACTACTCTCAAAATATTAAGAAAGCTCTCTGAGACATACAAGGCTATGTAAGACTGGGGTTTTGATGGGAGTTAGCTGGTTGCTGTCTATAGACTGGGAAAACAACTGGAAAAACTGGAAAAAATTATATCTGTACTTCTAAAGGAAGGTGTGCACTTACCCAGCCTGTGGACCTGTGTAACCAATGGCTTCTTGTTAAATCCTAGTCTGTTTCTGTGCAAGTAGCAGCTGTAGCAAAGAACGTTATTTTTTTCCCCTATACCTGGCAAGATAACTGCAGGCTTTTCTCCGAGGTGTGGCCCCTGCCACTTACCTTCCCTTGTCCCATCAAATAGAATGTTATGGTCTCCACCTGGGACTATAGCTTGATGTCATTTGGAAGCTGAAGTAGAATGCAGAGGCCTACTCTGAAGCAGTGCTTCACACTGAAAGCACATTACATTGCTGCTGTGAGATCTGCAGTCTGTCTGTTAATTTTGAGGCATATTTCAAGGTATTGGTTTTCATCAGTAAAGTCCTAACTCATAACTGACTCAGTTACCTAAGAGACTGCCTCTTCCCATTTGAGATACCATCATAGTGGCCATCAATGGAAATCTCTGAGATGGCGTTCCAACCCAAGTTTAAATGGGAAGAGACTCTTGGAAGGCATTTAATGTAAAGAGTTTTCATTTCAGGAAATAGTTTGTATCTGTAGGTTTCCATTTCATAGATTGGTATGAAATTCATATTAGTATGAAATTCAGATTGGTGGATGTTTTTAGTTATGGTGTGAAACCCTTGTTTTATCTTGGATGTTGAGCGGTGGGTAGGCGATTTGGGACTGAAGAGGGATGTGGATTTTCTTGTGAGATGCTGCCAATTTTGCTTCGTTGACAAGTTTTATTGTAGTTTTTTGGGCAATCCAATTTAAATTTTACAATTTACATTCAACATCTGTGTTGTATGGTTTCAATTTTAGATTAAAAAGGGTTTCTTGAACAAATGCAGGAACTATAAATTACAGTGAAATACATTAAATATTTTAGCATGTCTAATATAGATAGTGGTATCTATATTTTGAGAGAAAGTGCTGTATTTATAAAGTATTTACAAAGAAAAAGTATTTATAGGGAAAAATTCCATATTAATACTATATTAAGGCTGAGATTTCATTCATGCAAAAGTTAGGACATCTAAGAATGAAGGCTTAACATGTCAGTTAGCTGTGACATTTGTCATAAATATAAATTTATCTTAAGTGTTTCATGCACAAGGTGGAAACAATATGAGGGCAGGTTTAAATTTCAGATACCATAATTCTGGCTTTTCATATTTTCAGTGAGTCTGTGCATGCAAATGCACATGTGCATGGTATTAAAAATCTTTATTTTATAGCTGATCTTCTAGCACTTGTATTAAAACCTAAATAGAGAGAAATTTAGTATTATACACAATTATAAATTTGGTCTATAGAAGTCCACAAAGCTGTAGGGACAAAACCAGCTACCAGTCACTTTCTTCAGCTTTAATAAGATGAGAAAGACTTTGTAGCACTTTAGAGACTAACCAGTTTATTTCAGCATAAGCTTTCATGGGCTATAGCCCACTTCATCGGATGCATAGAATGGAACAGAAGTAAGATGCATTTATACACACAGAAAGCAAAAAATAAACCAAAAACGGGGGTTGTACATTAGCATACCAATTCTAAGAGTCTGTTTAATTTGGATGGGCCATTATCAGCAGGAGAAAAAAGTGCATCCGATGAAGTGGGCTATAGCCCACGAAAGCTTATGCTGAAATAAACTGGTCAGTCTCTAAGGTGCTACAAAGTCTTCCTCGTCTTATTTACAGATACAGACTAACATGGCTGCTAATCTTAAACCTTTCTTCAGCTTTGTGATTTTGAGCACATATTGTGGTTGATATTTTTCTACTCTTCATATTCCTCTTCAGTCTTTTCAGTTGATAGTATCAGTAAGACTTATATCTCATTTTTATGTACAGTTATCTGTTGTTCTACATGTAGATGCATATTTTGTTTCAGTTTTCCTATCAAAGCTTCAGACAACATTAATATTTTCTTTTTCCCTTCTATTTTCCTCTTTTTAATATCTTAATTTTGAGTTTACCTTAGATTATTGTGAAGTAGTTTCACAAAATAATACATTTTGAAATTTCATCTATTTTCTGCTTCAATTTGCCTTTTTTGTAAGAGTAGATTGAAAAATATCTTAATTGTAGCTGTTGATATACTGGATTTTGGTGTCTTTTGTGAGTAGTTTTATTACATCAAGTGATCTAAATACATTGTCTCCAAACAACTGACTAAATTTTGATATAATTATAAGTTCCCAAATATCCAAACTTTGCAGTCCTTTTATTGGGGTTCAATTCGGTATTCTCTATTATGGGCATTAGAGATGGTGTGTAGGGGTTAGCTTTCTAAATAGATAATCCCAAGTTTCAATTGTTGCTTTTATAAAGGGCAGTTATGTTGGTTTTGGACCATAAGATTTCTTTATTTCAGGATCATAGGTGTTTTATTGCACAACAATGAACTTGCTCTATCTCCATCCAGTGCTTATTAGTGTTTGATGTTATCCAGTACACAAAGTTTCTGATCCGACTAGCTTGGTTATAGTGCTTACTGTTTAGTAAAGCCAATCCTTTTTTTAGCCATGGCCTTTGTAAAGTAGACTGTTTAATCCTGGGTTTCTTCTTTCCACAAATGATTTGTTTATCATTGATCTGAGATTTCCCTGGACTAAAACTAGTCTTTGAGTTAATATATTCATTTTAACTCTCACCGGTCTGTTTAACCATGAAATCATATTTTGACCAATTGTTCAGAGCTGCTTTGATTTTCTTAATCAAAGGAGTATAATTTAATATATGTCTTGCCATTTTTAAAAAATATGTATCCAATGTATCTCAGGGAAATAATTACCAACTGTATTTGTAATGGTCTTTTATATTGTTTGGTGGCTCAGAGCACAGACCTACGTCCAGGAGCTCTGACTTGCCGTGATTTATTTTTAATCCTGGCATTTTGCCAAAATTTAAGATTTCCTCTTGCAGTTCTAGTGGTGTCTGAACTGGATTTGTAACAAATACCAAGACATTGTCTGCACAGAAGGTTAATTTGTGTTGCCTGTTTGCTTTGGTAATTCTGTTCATATTAGGATTATTTCTGGGTGAATGACTCTATTACCATGGCAGAAAGAAGAGTGATAATGCGTGTTCTTGGCTTGTACCTCTGAAAATGGGGGGATTTTTGTGTTATCTATTTACTCTCACAATAGCATAGTGGTTGGAATATAAGACAGAAATCCAAGTTTGAAATTTAGGGCCTAAACCAAATGTTCCTAGAGAATCCATTTACTCTGTCAAAAGCTTTTTCTGCATCTTGTGATAAAAACAGATGGAGCCCATTGGTAGAGTTGCAAAGAAGATATGGTCTAAAACTCTGAACATTATCTACCTGTTTAATAAAGTCCTATTAGGCTCTCTTACTATATCTAGATAATTTTTTCAGGCTATTTTCTAGGACTGAAGCATAAATGTTTGCATCTTGATTTAATAAGAAAATGGCCCTGTAAGACCCAGAATTGCATGGATCATTACCAGGTTTGGGGATAACTACAGTTTGTGCTTCTTTCTAAGTATGCTGAATCCTTTTTTCTTTTGATATTTTTCTGATATTTGTTATTTGTTGTCTTAGCTGTGATGTAAAAATTCCATCAGAACCAGGGGATTTACCGTTTTTAAGGGACTCAATGACCTCTAAGACTTCCTCTGCTTTTAATATCTTCCTGCATGGCTTCTAGGTCTGGGTGTTCTAGGTTTAGTATGTTAACTTTAACTATATATTTCCTTTGTCATCTTATGGTCAACTGACTGTAGGGAGTGAAACCCCTAAAGCAGTTTGCAAAAGCCTAAAAAACTTAAAATAATCTATCACTTCTGGTATCCTTTTCTTAATAGTGTGTTGGGAGGTAGGGGAAGGGAGTGTACATCTGATTGCCTGTTTAGCTTTTTCTATTGTAGCAAACCTAATTTGACTCTGGCCTCTATTAACTGTTAATATATTTAATATGATTGATTTTGATGGGGTTTTTTTTGATTCTTTGACCTTACTGAGTAATGTTTGCATTCCTTTTTGAACATAGCATTCTTTGTTAACTAAACTGCACTCAATCACTTCTTTGAAAAGTTTTTTTTCCTTTAATGTAGTCAGCATTGTTTTCCTTAAAATATTACTCAATTTCCTTTTTGTACTGTATCTTGAATTCTTTTTTGGTCATATAAAAGTAGGAATATTTAATCTCCATTTTTTTGTTTAGGTGTGTCTTCCCAGTCTCTAATAAGCCAGACTTGTTTCTGATCTGACAAGGAGATGCAACCTTGCTATGCTGACATTGCTATATTAAGAAAGATCTAGAGATTAGAATCATAGCAATTCTTGGATATAGTCTATGGGATATTGAAAAGAGAGAATAATATTTTTTTTGGATTAATACACTTCCAGGAGTCATACAAATCATGTTTATTCATTAGAGAGATTAATTCTGTGCTTCATTTTCTATCTTTCATCTACTGCTATCAGACCTATCTATCCTCAGTTCTAGAATACCATTATAATCACTTTGATAATAAAATATCTTCTCTAAAACCTTCTGCTATCTGAGAGAATTTACTGAAAAAAGAAATTTGACCTTGATTACAAATATAAATATTTCCTAACATTAGCATTCTATAACCAACTCTATTCTTTATTACTAGACATCTGCTTATATTACACACACCACAACCTTTAATTAGTGAGGTATATGTATCTAAAATGTATATGTATATATAAATTTTATATATGTATATATAAAAAAGGCAATTCCTTTTTTTATTTGAATTTCTTGGAGAAACATAGGGAGTATGGAATCAGTTAACTTTGATGTATTTATTATATTCCTCTTTAAGGTGCATTTTTTGTGGAAAGCAGGTATCTGTGGCCTCATCTTTAAAATCTATTTTCTTATTAAATTAGTATTAAGGTCACTGGTATTTATGGTATAGAATGTAATCATACTAGCTATGAGAAAGAGAAGCAGATTGTTAGCTGGCAGATAAAATTGTATGAAGTAAAATTAAAACCCCACTTCTAATTATTGGATTATTTACCACTGATTTTTTTTTGAATAATACTTTTAATTGAAAACCAAACATATTATTTAGGCCCATTGTGCACTCCTGACTCTCTCCCTCCCTTGATCCTGTTTGTCAGGAGCCAATCAAAAACAAAACAAACAAACAAACAAAAAAGACCCCAACAAGCTGCTATGAGTTACAAGCCAGAAACTAGCCAACAAGCAACTCACAAGCCAATTAAGCCAAAAACAAGACCAATTTCAGTATTTTTTTCATTGGTTTGGCATGCCTGCTAAAAGAGTTTAGGTTATGCCCATCTCACGTGTGCAGAACATGCCTCTCCTCCAGGAGTTGGGTTAGGGGTTTTAATCACAGTGCTGTTGTCATAATCTGTTATGGCTGGTTGCCCCTTCATTTCATTCTTCCCAATTTGGACTATGCAAACATAGGGAGGTTTTATTTTGGGGGACACCATCTCCCTTCCCAAAACGTCATCCACCAGATGCAATTGGCTCTTGAGAGCATGGATGACCATTACTTAAGATGGAGCTCTTCTTCCACCCTATGTGGTCCACACATCCACAGTCATGGCTCACCCAACTTCACCACCACTGAGGAACACTGCCCTCACTTGTTACCCAAGCAGGGGCCCTTCTCAGGTACTAACAACAGGGACAAGTAGGGCCCAAAGCTCATCTTGGCAGGGATGACCACATCATGAAGTAGAGCACTTACATAGCTACTACCCAAATTTATTAGTGACCAGTAGTAAATCCCCGGAAGTGAATGCCTTGTCAGTCAATATCGATTTCAGGATAAAAAAGCAAACAGCTGGTAGTTTTGAGATGTGAATTCACAGCAAATTGTTTGTTCACTTACATATTGCAAAGCACTCTAATTTCATTTTCCTCAATGCTTTTTGATGGAAGTTCTTGAACAGAAGTAAGACTCCACCTGAACTTGTCATACAATATAAATCCCTGTTCAGCTGCCCTGAGTATATGTTTTGTAATGATGTGTTTTACCACCTCCCAGTAGCTATGTGGCATGTCTGTTAGGTAAAGTTATGGGTTTCTCCTCCTCCACTGGTTGATTTATTATGAATAGTTATTCTAATATTAATACAAATTATTAATTATGTAGCACTTTAAAAATGTTTCAGAATCCACAGTCATCCTGTAATTTTTTATGCACTTGTGGTGGGCTTATGGAAAACTAAAGGTGAGGTCACCCAGGCTAGTAGTCACTTTAAGAGAGGCATGTATTTCTGGATCTAGCATTCTGTCAGCATTCAATACTTTTATAAAAAATTTTAAAGATATATGGTTTTGCATCATTCATTAGATTGCTCTAGATGCTTATATTGAGATATATATGTACACCTCAGACAGGAACATTGGAGCATTCCTGGGATTTGGTTTAAATTAATTCAGATTAAGAGAATTTCCTTTAGATTGCTTTGAAGTGAAAAAGGGTCAGGAACCCAGCTAAAATATGTTCATGTTCATGTCAGGTAACAGCTTTTCAAATTACCTTTCAAAGAACTGAGTAAATTTGAATTTTGATGATGGAAAAATGCAGCTCTGCTTTAGTATTGGATAAGTAGATTCATGATTTTTTTCCCTCAAAAGAATATTTTTCTCCTTCTGAGGTGAGCAGACAAACTTTGGGAGAGTTCCTAACTCTCACAAAACTGCTGGGCACAGTCTGGCCAGCACAGAACAGACTCAAGTGACCAGCTAAGGATTCATACTGTAAAGAAAACCTTTAAGCAGTGTACGGTCAACTATAGACCTCAAGGGTTGTTTTGGGGGAATAAGAAGTGTTGAGATATAGCTGGAATGCTGATATGATCTGGCAGTACTTTAGAGTGACCAGACAGCAAGTGTGAAAAATCAGGATAGGGGGTAATAGGAGCCTATATAAGAAAAAAACCCAAAACCTGGGACTGGCCCTATAAAATCGGGACATCTGGTCACTCTAGTCCTTACAGGCTATTGTTAATGGCTATGTATTAAGATAGGGACTGAGTCAGCCCCTGGCAATGGCATACATCCCCTTTCCCCTCCATTCTATGCTAAGCACAACCCTTCCAATGATCGGGCCCTTTATTTCCATACTTTGAAGTTATCGCTGTATGCTTTCTGTTCTTGAAGTAAAAGAACAACTCACTTATGAAACACTAGCTCAATAATACGTGTTCTGAAGTGATCTAAGTTCATGCACATAATTTCTAATTACTCATCATAACATTTAAAATAAATTCATTTGCCATGACAGGGATAGCACTATGCTGTGAAGACATAAGAAGACAGAGAAGACAGTCTTTATTTTTTTACTGTAACATTCCGTTAACACCTATCCAGCAGCACACATTTTTTGCTTTGACACCAATTAGGCAAGTTATAGTTCAGCAGTAATTCAGCTGCAGAAGTCTAGTACTGTACCAGCTGAAGATGATGATAATAGATTATTTTTGTTCTGATAAAGTCATAGAGAGTATTTTAGAAAATCATGGACTCAAAAGATGATTTTCACCTTTCTTATCAAGGTGTAAATATGGTGTGTACTCACTGAAGTCAACAGAACTACCCCATTTTGATACCAATGTATGTGAGAGGAGGATCAAACCCATTATCCTCTGCATTTATAAATCACTTTTTAGCTGAGGATCTTGAAGTGCTTTATAATTAATTAATTCTCACACCGTCACTGTGAGGTAGGCAGGTAAGCATGAGTATCCCCATTGTACAGAAGGGTAACCTGAGATAGTGAAAGGATAAGTGACTTTCTCAAGATTATGCAGCTAATTAATAACAGAACCATGACTAAAATCCACAAGTTCTGACTCCCAGAATTCTGCTTTACCCCCTGCATCTTAATTTTTTATCACAAATTTTAAAAAAAAGACAGACATATATTCTGATATTAGCACTCTTATTTGGGGTTCAATGAGTTTGTTTAATATATTAACCATAGTTTTTTTTTCATTTTAAAATATTACATTATTTAAATTACTAAGCTTGGAGGGCTACATAGATTGTCAATTTTAGCAAATGAAGGCATGAACATGCAAACTTTTAGGTACATGAGTAATCCATTTGGTGTCACTGGACTGTCTCACATGTATAAAGTTACTTATATGCATAAGTGTTTGCAGGATCAAGCCTTTAGGGGGTACAATGAAGGGAAGAATTTACTTTATTCTATTGTATCTTGCCAAGACATGTTTAAGTCTTGTTGTTATTTCTCAGTCTATAAACCAATTTACTCACCAAGTGCATACTGGCAGAAGGCCATCAGAATGCAGATACTTGCATTCCTTAAATGCCAGAAGGGGATGGTCCACATCAAAGGTATGGGATAATGTGGGCTATGGTTAGGGTCGGAATGGTTTGGAGGCTGGGGCTGGGAGGAGTATACTTTGCAATGTTGCTATGTCTGAAGATACTTCTGAGAATGCCATGAGATGTTCAACATAAATTGTTGGGCAAAAGTCAACATGGTTTCTGTAAAGGGAAATCATGTCTTACTAATCTTTTAGAGTTCTTTGAAGGGGTCAAGAAACATGTGGACAATGGGGATCCAGTGGACGTAGTGTACTTAGATTTCCAGAAAGCCTTCAACAAGGTCCCTCACCAAAGGCTCCTAAGCAAAGTAAGCTGTCATGGGATAAGAGAGAAGATCCTTTCATTGATTGAGAACTGATTAAAAGACAGGGAACAAAGGATAGGAATAAATGGTAATTTTTCAGACTGGAGTAACTAATAGTGTTCCCCAAGGGTCAGTCCTAGGACCAATCCTATTCATCTTATCCATAAATAATTTGGAGAAAGGGGTAAACAGTGAGGTGGCAAAGTTTGCAGATGACACTAAAGTGCTCAAGATAGTTAAGACCAAAGCAGACAGTGAAGAACTTCAAAAAGGTCTCATAAAAACGAAGGGATTGGGCAACAAAATGGCAAATGAAATGTAATGTGAATAAATGTAAAGTAACGCACATTGGAAAAAATAACCCCAACTATACATACAATATGATGGGGGTTAATTTAGCTACAGCTAGTCAGGAAAAAGATCTTGGAGTCCTCATGGATAGTTCTCTAAAGACATCCATGCAGTGTGCAGCGGCAATCAAAAAAACGAACAGGGTGTTAGGAATCATTAAAAAAGGGATAGAGAATAAGATGGAGAATATCTTATTGCCCTTATATAAATCAATGGTGCATACAGATGTGGTCTCCTCATCTCAAAAAAGATATACTGGCATTAGAAAAGGTTCAGAGAAGGGCAACTAAAATGATTAGGTGTTTTGAATGGGTCCCATATGAGGAGAGATTAAAAAGGCTAGGACTTTTCTGCTTGGAAAAGGTGAGACTAAGGCGGGATATGATAGAAGTATATAAAATTATGATTGGTGTGGAGAAAGTGAATAGGAAAAGTCATTTACTTGTTCCCATAAGAACTAGGGACGACGAAATAAAATTAATGGGCAGCAGATTTAAAACAAATAAAAGGAAGTTCTTCTTCACACAATGCACAGTCAATCTGTGGAACTCCTTGACTGAGGAGGTTGTGAAAGTTAGGACTATAACAGGGTTTAAAAGAGAACTGGATAAATTCATGGAGGTTAAGTCCATTAATGGCTATTAGCCAGGCTGGGTAAGAAATGGTGTCCCTAGCCTCTGTTGTTAGAGAGTGGTGATGGATGGCAGGAAAGAGATCACTTGATCATTACCTATTAGGTTCAATCACTCCGGGGCACCTTGCATTGGCCACTGTCATAGACAGGATACTGGGCTGGATGGACCTTTGGTCTGACCCACTGCAGCCATTCTTCTGTTCTTATGTACCCCCATTTCTTTAGATAATGTTTTTACTTCATGGTCCAGGAGACAGAGACAAGGTTTTCACCTCAAGACCATAAACATCAAGACACTTGATCATAGCCTCTGACAGCTTAAGAGACTACTTACACATGATCTTAGTTCCAAAGAGCCAAGAAGCTCCTTGGAGCTAAGATCATGTGTAATTAGTCTTTTGGCACCACCTTGAAGTTGTATTCTTTGTATTCTGTGTTATAACTGAAATCAAAATGTTTGAAAATTTAGAAAAACATCCCAAAATATTTATAATAAATTTAAATTGGTCTGGTGACAAAGAGTCCTGTGGCACCTTAAAGACTAACTAAAGTATTGAAGCATAAGCTTTCGTGGGCTAGTACCCACCTCATCAGATGCATGATGACTGCATGTATCCGATGAAGTGGGTACTAGTCCACGAAAGCTTATGCTCTAATACTTTAGTCTTTAAGATGCCACAGGACTTTTTGTCACTTCTGCAATTCCAGACTAACACGGCTACCCCTCTGATTCTTAAATTGGGCTGTGATTAACTGTGACTATTTTTTATATCTAGTTAATTATTTGATCAGTTTCCTTACCTTGTCAAATATTTTTTAAACTTTCCCTTTTTTTTAGTAGCTTACTTTTAACACAATACTATACTGCATTTGCTTTTTATTTTTTTCACCTCTGTTGCTGCCTGCTTTTGTATTTTCAGTTCCAAAGATGGTTCTATTGTATTCTATTTTCTTGGTTAAATAGTTGCAGCAATTCAATGTAAAATAATAAAATAACACTAAACTGCTGCTTCCCGCTGTTATGCTTGTTTCCCAATCGATTGAAAAGCTCAGCTCTTAATGTTGTATACTCACTGTTTAGCAGCTGTTAACAAGAGATGTTGAGATTTAAAGTTCGTGGAATGTTAGATTAAGAGACAGGTTTTTCTCAGTGACAGTTACTTACGTAGAATTTACTGCCATCCATTAATAATGGGTGTATGATTGAGAGCTTTTAATGCTCAGATTGCTTGGTTCTGATTTACTGTATTTTTTAAAAAATGGAGTTCTTGTAATTCTGTGTAGTGTCAAGAATCAGAGGGGTATCCGTGTTAGTCTGGGATTGCAGAAGTGACAAAGAGTCCTGTGGCACCTTAAAGACTAACTAAAGTTTTAGAGCATAAGCTTTCATGGGCTAGTACCCACTTCGTCGGATGCATGCAGTGGAAGTATCCAGAGGCAGGTATAAATAGGTAGGCAAGAACCAGGTGGGAGATAACAGGGTTAGTCCAATGAGGCTGAACCAGCTTGTTATCTCTAATCAGGGAGGGTGAGATGTTCCTCTAGCAGCTGAATTGGAGGTGTGAATAGCGAGAGAAGAGAAGCTGCTTTTGTAGTTAGCTAGCCACTCGTAATCTTTGTTCAATCCTTAATTGATAGTATCAAATTTGCAAATGAATTGCAGCTCTGCAGTTTCTCTTTGTAGTCTGGACTTGAAGGTTTTTTGCTGCAAAATGTTGACTTTTAAATCTTTTATAGTGTGTCCAGCGAGGTTGAAGTGCTCTCCTACAGGTTTTTGTATATTGCCATTCCTGATGTCTGATTTGTGTCCATTTATTCTTTTTTGTAGGGACTGTCCAGTTTGGCCAATGTACATAGCAGAGGGACATTGCTGGCACATAATGGCGTATATTACATTGGTAGATGTGCAGGTGAATGAACCAGTAATGGTGTGGCTGATCTGGTTTGGTCCTGTGATGGTGTTGCTGGTGTAAATGTGGGGGCAGAGTTGACATCGAGGTTTGTTGCATGGATTGGTTCCTGAGTTAGAGTTATTATGGCGAAGTGTGCTGTTGCTGGTGAGAATATGCTTGAGGTTGGCAGGTTGTCTGTAGGCCAGGACTGGCCTGCCTCCCAAGGCCTGTGAAAGTGAGGGATTGTTGTCCAGCATGGGTTGTAGATCACTGATGATGCGTTGGAGAGGCTTTAACTGAGAACTGTAGGTGATGGCCAATGGTGTTCTGTTGTTTTCTTTCTTGGGCTTGTCTTGCAGCAGAAGGCTTCTGGATACACGTCTGGCTCTGTTGATCTGTGTCCTTATTTCCTTGTGCGGGTATTGTAGTTTTGAGAAAGCTTGGTGGAGATCTTGTAGGTGTTGGTCTCTGTCTGAGGGGTTGGAGAAAATACGATTGTACCTCAGTGCTTGGCTGTAGACAATGGATCGTGTGGTGTGCCTGGGATGGAAGCTGGTGGCATGAAGGTAGGCATAGCTGTCGGTAGGTTTTCGGTATAGGGTGGTTTTGATGTGGCCATCATTAATTTGCACCGTGGTATCCAGGAAGTGGACCTCCTGTGTAGACTGGTCCAGGCTGAGGTGGATGGTGGGGTGGAAGCTGTTGAAATCATGGTGGAATTCTTCCAGAGTTTCTTTCCCATGGGTCAAGATGATGAAGATGTCATCAATGTAGCGTAGATAGAGGAGGGGCGTGAGTGAACAAGAGCTGAGGAAGCATTGTTCCAGGTCAGCTATAAAGATGTTGGCATATTGTGGGGCCATGCGGGTGCCCGTAGCGGTGCCACTGGTTTGGAGGTATATATTGTCACCAAATTTGAAATAATTGTGTGTGAGGATAAAGTCACAGAGTTCAGCAACCACTTGTGCTGTGGCATCGTCAGGGATCCTATTCCTGACAGCTTGTATTCCATCTTTGTGTGGGATGTTTGTGTAGAGAGCCTGTACATCCATGGTGGCTAGGATGGTGTTTTCTGGAAGATCACCAATGTATTGTAGTTTTCTCAGGAAGTCGGTGGTGTCACGGAGATAGCTGGGAGTGCTGATGGCGTAGGGTCTGAGTAGAGAGTCCACATATCCAGACAGTCCTTCAGTGAGAGTGCCAATGCCCGAGATGATGGGGCATCCAGGATTTCCAGGTTTGTGGATCTTGGGTAAAAGATAGAATAACCCTGGTCGGGGCTCTAAGGGTATGTTAATTTGTTCCTGTGTTAGTGCAGGGAGTGTCCTGAGTAGACGGTGCAGTTTCTTAGTATATTCTTCAGTGGGATCTGAGGGAAGTGGCCTGTAGAAATTGGTGTTGGAGAGTTGTCTGGCAGCCTCCTTTTGGTAGTCAGACCTGTCCATGATGACAACAGCACCTCCTTTATCAGCCTCTTTGATTATGATGTCAGGGTTGTTTCTGAGGCTGTGGATAGCATTGCGTTCTGCTCAACTTAGGTTGTGAGGGAGGCGATGTTGTTTTTCCACAATTTCTGCCTGTGCACGTCGGCGGAAGCATTCTATGTATAGGTCCAGACTGTCATTTCGACCCTCAAGAGGAGTCCATGTGGAGTTCTTCTTCTTGTGCTGCTGGTGGGATGGTGTCTGTGTATCAGTGTGTTGTTCTATGTAGTCTTGAAAGTATTCCTTGAGTTGGAGACGGCGAAGGTAGGCTTCCAGATCACCGCAGAATTGTATCTTATTTTTGGGAGTGGTGGGGCAGAATGAGAGTCCTCGAGATAGGACAGACTCTTCTGCCGGGCTGAGTGTGTAGCTGGATAGATTGACGATATTGCTGGGTGAGTTAGGGGTACCACTGCTGTGGCCCCATGTGACAGGCTGGATTTTAAATAGCTTGCAGTCCTTTTTCTTTTGTAGAGCGGTGAAGTGTGTAATATAGATCTCTTGTCTTATTTTAGTAAAGTCTGTTTGTGTGGAGGGTTGGTTGTTTATCAAGGTCTCCAGGTTGTGTAGTGTATATATGAACCTTCAAATTTCCCATGTTATGCTAACTTAGGTTTAATTCCTCCAGCTTGATTTTCATATATGCAGAGCTGAGTAGTAGTGTTTTGTCTCTTGGGGGGAAAAAAGTAGTGTGTGTTGTTTACCTGATCTCTCTCTCTCTCTCTCTCTCTCTCTCTCTCAATTTTATTTACATTTTAAAGGTATTAAAGACAAAAAACGCAGCAGTGATTAATATGCCAACAATAATAAAAAGGGAGAAATGTGAACAATCAGTGATATATACCAGTGATGGAGAGAGAAAGTATATGATCAGAAAAATCTTCCTTTGATTGCTGTATTTTTATATAGTTGTTTAACGTGTTTCAAGATAAAGGTGGAGGAGGAGGACTCATCCCTATAGGTAATAAGGAGTTAAAGAACAAGAAATCAAATTGCATGCCAAAGACATGGGCATAGCTAGGGGGTATTGCCCCTCCCCACAGACTACAAGCCTTGGGCAGGTGCGGAATTTGCCCTTCCTCAATGCAGCCCCATTGGCCTGACTGGAGCTGCATATTGAATTTTGTTTTGTAAATTGCTTTTCATGTTTTGTTCTGACTTGTTGTTACAGACTTCAGAATGCATAATCTTTTTCCAATCCACGTTTAGAAGGATTGCTTTTTCCCTAGAGCAAGCGGCACATAAGGCAAGGAACTAACAGCTCTGGCAATGGAAAACTGCAGTGGAGCTCTTGCATCCAGCAATATTTCTTCTGCCCAAATAAAGAGCCACATTTATACAGATGGTGACACACTGTTGACAAATACCTTATGGTCAACACTGAATAGTTCGTTGTGTTTTGTATCCATCACTGGACCAAAGAGGCACTTCTGGGAATGGGCATGCTAATGGTGTGAAATGTTGATTGGCTCATGCTATAATGTCAGGTGCCTTGGGAGAATTTTACTTCTCTGAATGATTTCACAGAGCAGCAATTCAGTTAGTATTTTGAAGGTACTTGTATGTATTTATGTGACAGCTCATCTTTAAGAGTAAGCTGCAGTGGAAAAAGAAGTCTTAGCATCTTGAAGCTGAGTTGTTGAAATAGTAATAGGAAGAACTCAGTTTCACATAAAACTACTTCTTTACTACGTGGTCAGTGAGGGCGGGAGCAGGGGAGGTGCAGCGAAAGAGAATGAGCTACTACAACTCCAGTACAGAGAGTCCATTATTGTTAACTATATTATTTATATTGTGATCATATCCAGGGACCCCTTTCAGGATCAGAACCCTGTTGCCCTAGGTATTATGCATACACATATGAAGAGACAGTTCTTGCCCTGATGAGCTTTTACAAATAATTACTCTAAATACTCTGATCTATTTGGTAAGAACTAGTCCTTTAATTTCTGAGGTATGGAGTCTCTCAATGTCCGTAACTTGTGGGGTAAAAAGGAAAAGGCTGTATTTTCTATTGTATTTTTATTTCTTTTATGGATATTTGAAAACATTATACTGGATTCACAGGTAGCACAGTACACCAATTTGAGTAACTTTGTGTTGCAAATTCCCAGAACTCTGAGAAGAATGCAACCATAAGGATTTAGACTTCCTGTCTTTACCAACCAATATCAATTGCAGCTATGACAGAATATCTTAGTTCCAGCAAGGTACATCCCACATGTAAATTAATGGATTTCCAAATACTATGATGAATTTAAATGTGTATTTATTCTAAACAAGCGTTATTCACTATGTGTACACTTTGCATATCCAAAACATATAGTCATATGCAACTTTTGGTATATGAATGTGATCCTGCAAACACTGACCCACATGAGTAATGTTAGTAGATTGACCAGAAATCCCGATTTTATAGGGACAGTCCTGATTTTGCGTTCTTTTTCTTACATAGACTCCTATTACCCCCCATTTCCTGTGCCGATTTTTCACACTTGCTGTCTGGTCACCCTAAATATTAGGCACATGAGTACTTCTACACACATGTGTAAAGCTGCTCATGTGCACTATCAGTGTTTGCAAAATCAGGATGTTACCATGCAACTTACATGAACACTGGGAGTTCAACTACCGGACAAGGTCATCTATAGTTGTAACAAAATCCTCCAAACCATTAACCAACAGAGTCTCAAAATATACTAAGCACTGTCCAGACTTGGAAAGATATAGCCCTAGCCAAAAACAGCTTACAGTCTAAAGCCCCAATCCTGAAAATGCTTGCTTACATGCGGAACTTTACATGTGAACAGTCTCATTGAAGGCAATGGAAATACTTGGATTAGTAAAACTACTCTAGTTTATAAGTGTTTATGGAATCCAGCCTTAGAAAGATAGCAATGCTACAGTGGCTCACTCCTTTTATATGTGCTATTACCTGTATGCTGAGATTTTCAAAAGTGCTCAGAGTTGGCTGACTCTACTCCCATTGAAGCCAATGGGAACTTTACCATTGTGTTCAATAAGAACAAAGTTATGTCAATGTTTGAGTGTGTTCAAAATTCCACTCTAACAGTACAAGTTTGATGACAATCATATACATTTGAAAGTAAATCTGATTACATTTTAAAATCTTTACCCACCGTCTGCTTTTGGCACTTTTGGCGTATATTTCAAACGATGAAATTAGACTACTCAGTGTCACTTCTGGCTCATTCTAGCCTAGGCCATTGGGTCACTGGTTTTGGGTTTTCTAAATGACTGGTAAATGTTTCAATTAAAAAGAAAAAGTCTAATTGAAATATTTGAATCATTTACTAAAACATTTGCATTCAACTTAGACTTGTTAGCACCTCTGATTCCCTAATTTATTTAAAGAGCCCACATTTGTGGCTAATCTCTTGTGGATGTTACTGGACTATTCATTTCTCTCAATTTATTTTTCTTTCATAAATCTTTTGACTGAAGCAATTACTGTTCATAATACCATAATGGGAACAATGAGGAGAAGCACGGGGGAGGGACAGTTTGCAGGAGCTATAGCCACCCCTAATTTGCTTTGGCCACCCTATAGCAACTGTTGAAGGTAGAGTGGAGAGTATATGGTGGCTGCTGGCCAGGCACCTGCCTTCAGCAGCAGCATAGGAGTAAGCCTGGAAGTGGTGGCGGCACCCCAAAACAGCCCCCAGATTTGTGAGCTCAGCTGAGCCCTCCCCATCACACACACATCAATACGAGGCAGGTGCATTGCCTGGGAACAGCCAGTGATCTTATTAGTAGTTTTCCCAGAAAGTCCCCCAAATTTGGATAATTGCATATTTATCAGATGAACTACAAAATGATTTCTGCTCCATTTTTGTGATACTTCTAAATGTTTTTTTTTAAACAGGATTTGCCAGACAATTTCACTATCATCTGTCATGATTCTTCCTAGAATGACAAGGTGGGTGAAGTAATATCTCGTATTGGACCAACTTCTGTTGGAGAGAGAGAGAAGCTTTTGAGTCACACAGAGCTCTTCTTTAAGTGTGGAAAAGGTATTCCAAACATCACAACTAAATGCAAGGTGGATTTAAAGGTCCTTGTTTAGTATAAGTAGTTAGCACATATTCTAAGGATTATTCAAGGAAGAGTGTCCCAACACCTCTGCAGTCATAGGACAAAAACAGGGCATTGTAGTAAGCCAGTGTCTTTATAAGCCCATGATTTTGTAATATCTAGCAGTTATGAATTTAAGCCGCTAGGCTTGTCTTTTGAAAGTGTTGTGCAGGGTTTCCTTTGAGGATGAGGACTGATAGATCAGACATAGTCATTGCTTGATGAAAAATGCTCACCTTCAGCTGATAAGGTGTTTTTTGTCTTTTATCATTTTCCTGTGTGAGTTCAGCAAGAGCATAGTGATTGTCTGGTTTCACCCACAGAGTAGTTGTTGAGGTATTTAGTGCACTGGATGAGGTACACCATATGCTGTGATAAGCATGTGTAGAATCTGGATCTTGCAAGGTGTGCTGTGAGGGGGAAAGGGCATTGATTATTGTAGCAGTGATATGGCTGCAGATTTTGCACCTGTTGTTCTACCTGGGTCTGGTACAGCTTTGAGTTGGTATGTCCTGTTGTGCAGGGAGCTTGCTTGAGGTGATGAGCTTGGAGAGGTTAGTTGAAGATGTCCTCACATGCTAGTTGTGATGGGTGTGACTGGGGAAGTGATAATTAAGCCATAATATATGACAGGTTGTGTTAGTATGACTATGCACTACAGAAAGAATAATGTGTGAATTATATCATTGCTCATCCACAGAAGTATATTATTGGGGGTATGAAATGGTCTTGTACAATTATGATTGAAATGAAAAAGTATGGAAGTATTTTTTAAAGGAATGTATTATTATTTTAAGTCCTTCTTCACAGGAAAAACCCCATGAGACCTGATCCCTCTCCACTAAAATTACTAGATATTTTGTCCTTGGTGTAAATGGGCACAATATTGAGCATGTTTATTTCACTGGGCTATTTGCGTCAGAAAGGACTTCCAGATTTGGTCTTGACTTAATTAGAATTCAGTGAAAATATGAAATTAGAATAAAGATATAAAGTCAATTTCCTGCTGCAGGGTACCTCAATGAATTTTTAAGACCTACTGCAGGTTTTTGCTGAACAGTCAGAGAAGAAGACGTAATTCTTTTCCCCTCCCTCTGGACTAGCAGCGGCATTCAACAAAGCTTCAGAGGTAGCTGGGCTTCTGTAGTTTTAATACTTCTAATTTACCTTCTTAAGTAAAAGCAAAACTTGAAAGCAACCTAGCCACCTCTGAAGAACTGTACCACGCAGCGGCTGGAATAGAACAGGAACACACTGTGTTTATGTTTGAAGTAAGACACATGTGAAGTACTGTTGATTTGTGTGTAGCCAAACTTCAAAGAAGAAAGCCATGTTTCTCCCCACCTGGCCACTGCAGTCTACAGCACTTTAGAATCAGGAAGAACGCTTTCAAGTTAAGTTTTTTGTATTTAAAAAGATGAATTGGGATCACAGACTGACTCCCAATTTGACTTTTTAAACACAAATGCAACTTGAAAGTTACTCAGTGCTCTTTCCATCACCTTCCTATTTTGCTCACTGTCACAGTGGCCTTCAGCTTTTTCTTTTATATTTTAGTTTAAGTTAAACTCAAATCAGACTTTCCCAGCCACAAGTAAAAACTTGAAGCGGAGCTGACTAATGCACTGTCAACCATGGCTGATGTCCTACAGAGGCTGGAAAATCAAAACTTCCTATAGGAATATTTTTTAAGAAAACCAAATAGTTGTAGTCTTGAAGAAACAAAGAAAGTCTGGTTTCAATGGAAAGCTTTTATTTAATTATTACATCAAAACCACTGTGGATGAAACTGGATTTAGTGCTTACTCATAGCATATCTAAAAATCTGTCATGTCTTCATGTCTCTCTAGTCAACATCCTCCATCCTTTGCACTTCCTGGTAGAAACATTCAGAGTCACAATATGCAACAAAGCTATTTAATCACTTTGGGCCTGCGCCAACTCCAAAAACAGCCCTTCCATTGACTTCAGTGTGAGTTAAGTTGAACCTTAATGCACAATTTTTTCACATGTAATAGCATGTGCAACTGAGTCATTTAGTTTATTTTCATATTAGGTTAGGGTTATTTCCCTACAGTAAATATACAAATGAATTGTCTAGTTGAGTTTAAACTATCTCAAGCAGTTTCTACCTCTTCTTCACTTCTCTGGGCATTGATCCACAGCCTAATAGATTGCACTGCATCTACTTTAGCAACTGATCAGTGACTTAGAAAAAAAAGGCAATCAAGGTTCTTTGGTTTGAATCTTGTTCTGTATAACCCATTTGGTGTATTGCTCATGATTCTGTTATTCTCAAGATATTTACTTACACTTCCTTTATATGTATTCCATTATTTAATTTAATATTCTGTCTTTTCTTTTTAGCAGATTGGTGAAAAGCAAATCTGGTATCAATCTTCCACTTTTCCATATCGTTTCAAAAATAACCACCAAGAACTGTTTGGTTAGTTCTTGACCTGTGCATTGCCCACTAGCATATCTGGAGGCATAAGCTGCTTGCCCATGTTCTGTGCAGGTAGAATGCCTCCAGGAACTGCCAACGATATCATGCTTCTAAGTACATCTCCAAAAGGATCTGTAGTTTAAAGACATAATGTGAACACAGAATTTACCACACTAAAAGTCTACACAATGAACTATGTCTAGTACTGATAAGTTTCTGAAGAGTTTAAACTCTACATATTTACAGCTAACTCTTAAAGCTAAATCACAAACACCCAATGAAATACTTACCAGAAACCATTCAAATTAACACAGAAATTAGAGTTCTCTGTTTTTGTGCTTTCGGTTTCCACATAATTTCCTTGTACCTTTTATAAATCAAGTTTCTGAAAGTTATTTAGAGTAACCACCTCAGAAGTCCCCTTCGTAGATTTCTTTCAATCTTACTTGTGCTCCATGCATTTTTCACTTACACCACTCTACTCCCTTGGATTCTGGTACATTTGTGTTGGAGCCTGCTGCACTGAAGTCAATAGAAGCTTTACCATTGACTTCAGTGGTTGCACAATAAAGCACTTAAAGAATCCAGTTAGAGAAAATGTTATATTTAAAGATGGAAAAATATGCATGAATACTCAAGAGAACACATTAAAGTTGCCTAGGATAAAATGCTCCCCTTTTTACTGGTGAACAATTTTATCATTTTGAATAGGAATACAGACGAGTGGAGCTTTAAAAAGAGTAAAATGAGATTTATTTTTTTCAAAGCTTGTCTGAAGCAAAATAGTGGTAATGGCATTTTTTTTTTGGTGGGAAACTAACACATTTTTATTTCTGTCTTTTGAATGTTGACTTTCATTTTTATAAATCATGGCTGCTTGCCTTGTTTGTTGTCATATATGTTTTTTTTTTAAAAAAAATGGGACTTTGGAGCAGAATAGATACCCCTAGGGTCTTTTTAGATTCTCTCTCTGGCTGAAAGGATGGTACAGCTTCAAGTATATCGTAAGGTGTCCCTGCTCCCTAGAACTCCTTTTGATTCCTTTTGACACTGCCGTGAGATTCTGATTGGTTTCCCCCTGCCCTGCTGTCTGGTGTGACTCACAACCAAGAGTGCCTGTTTCAGGACAAGCGACAAAGAGTCTTGTAGCACCTTATAGACTAACAGATTTTAGGGATCATGAACTTTCGTGGGCTAAGACCCAGTTCATCAGATGAATGTTGTGGAAATCTCCAGAGGCAGGTATAAATAGCAGGCAAGAAAGCAAGGTAAATTCAATCAGGGGAGTGAAGCCCACTTCCAGCGGGTGATCTGGAGGTGTGAACACACAGAGAGGAGAAACTGCTTTTGTAATTGGTGAGCCATTCACAGTTAATATTGAGTCCAGACCTGATGGTGTCGAATTTGCAGATGAACTGGAGCTCAGCAATTTCTCTTTGAAGTCTGGTCTTGAAGTTTTTTTGCTGAAGGATGGCTGTTTTGAGGTCTGCTATTGTATGTCCAGGCAGGCTGAAGTGTTCTCTTACAGGCTTTTCTATATATTGCCATTCCTAATATCTGATTTGTGTCCATTTATCCTTTTACGTAGGGATTGTCCAGTTTGGCCAATGTACATAGCAGAGGGGCATTGCTGGCACATGATGGTGTATATTATATTGGTAGAAGTGCAGGTGAATGAACCAGTGATGGTGTGGCTGATCTGGTTAGGTCCTGTGATGGTGTTGCTGGTGTAGATATGTGGGCAGAGTTGGCATCGAGGTTTGTTGCATGGATTGGTTCCTGAGTTAGAGTTACTATGGTGCAGTATGTGGTTGATGGTAAGAATCTGCTTCAGGTTGGCAGGTTGTGTGTGGGCGAGGACTGGCCTGCCTCCCAAGGCCTGTGAAAGTGAGGGATCGTGGTTCAAGATGGGTTGTAGATCACTGATGATGTGTTGGAGAGGTTTTAACTGAAGACTGTAGATGATGGCCAGTGGTGGTCTGTTGTTTTCTTTCTTGGGTTTGTCTTGCAGCAGAAGGCTTCTGGGGACACGTCTGACTATGCTTATCTGTTTCCTTACTTCCTCATGCGGGTACTGCAGTTTTAAAAATGCTTGGTGAAGATCTTGTAGGTGTTGGTCTCTGTCTGAGGGGCTGGAGCAAATGTGGTTTACCTCAGTGCTTGGCTGTAGACAATGGAGAGTGTAGTGTGTCCGGGATGGAAGCTGGAGGCATGAAGGTAGGAAAAGCAGTCGGTAGGTTTTCAGTATAGGGTGGTGTTTATGTGACCGTTACTTATTTGTACTGTGGTGTCCAGGAAGTGGACCTCTCGTGTAGACTCTCCAGGCTGAGGTTGATGGTAGGGTGGAAGCTCTTGAAATCGTGGTGGAATTCTTCCAGAGTTTCTTTCCTATGGGTCCAGATGATGAAGATGTCATCAATGTAGCGTAGGTAGAGAAGGGGCGTGAGTGGACGAGACCTGAGGAAGCGTTGTTCCAGGTCAGCCATAAATATGTTGGCATACTGTGGGGCCATGCGGGTGCCCATAGCGGTGCCACTGGCCTGGAGGTATATATTGTCACCAAATTTGAAATAATTGTGCGTGAGGAAAAAGTCACAAAGCTCAGCAACCAGTTGTGCTGTGGCATCATCAAGGATACTGTACCTGACAGCTTGTATTCCATCTCTGTGGGGTTGTTTGTGTAGAGAGCCTGTACATCCATGGTGGCTAGGATGGTGTTTTCTGGAAGATCACCAATGTACTGTAGTTTTCTCAGGAAATCAGTGGTGTCACGGAGATAGCTGGGAGTGCTGATGGCATAGGGTCTGAGTAGAGAGTCCACATACCCAGACAGTCCTTCAGTGAGAGTGCCAATGCCCAAGATAATGGGGCGTCCAGGATTTCCAGGTTTGTGGATCTTGGATAGTAGATAGAAAAACCCGGCTCGGGGCTCTAAGGGTATGCTGATTTGTTCCTGTGCTTGTGTATGGAGTGTCCTGAGCAGATGGCACAGTTTCTTAGTGTACTCATCAATGGGATCTGAAGAAAGTGGCCTGTAGAATTTGGTATTGGAGAGTTGTCTGGCAGCCTCCTTTTGGTAGTCAGACCTGAAGATGACAACAGCACCCCAGGACAGATTGTAAGAGAACAAGGGCAGATACCCCAAACAGGTAGTATGTTCCATAATTAGATTCCATCAAGCCAACAATAAATGTGAACTCCTGGATCACTATACCAGTCTTCAGGGGTGGTGTAAGGATATTTTTCACCCTAGGCGAAACTTCCACCTTGCACCCCCACTCCGATGTCCAGCCCCCACCTTCCTATGGCCAAA
>ML677333.1:46409283-46422072 GCA_007922305.1 Dermatemys mawii | reverse complement strand
GAGGCAAAACTGGCAGGACAGGGTGGGTTGTTGGGGCAGGGTGTGCACGGGGGAGAAGGTAACTGGTCTGTGGGTGTTGGAGGGGCTGGCACTGGCTGGGGGAGGGGTACCTGGGTTGTCCCACGTACACCATTCCCCAGGCCAGGGTCTGGACCTGTCCACCCCCCGGCACTCTGCGGGCCTGGGACACTCCCGGCGGCTCAGCTAGGGACCTTGCAGGCGGAGTAGACACCTAGCTTCTCTAACTTCTTGGCCCAAAGAGCAGAGTGCAGCTGAGCCTTCTTCCCTGCGCCGCGGGCAGACCAGGGCTCCCCACTGCCCCCGGGGCTTTCAGCGGTGGTGGCAGCAGCAGTGCATGCCAGTCCGCAGGCAGCCAGCCCCCAGGGCATGCGGGGACTGGCTGCCTGCGGACCAGACTCCACTGCCGCCACCGCTGAAAGCCCCAGGGGCGGTGGGGAAGAAGGTGCAGCTACTAGTGTTAGACCCTCTCCTTCCCCACTCCACTGCTGGCTGCTTCCCTGGGAGCAGGGACTGGCCGCGCCATGGGCGGCCCCTCTGGAGCCAGGAGGCCGGGAGCAGCATCAGTCTTATGCTCCGCTGTTGAAAAAAAATCGGGGGGCACCACTTTTTGGCTCCCCCAACCACTTGGCACCCTAGCTGGCCACCTAGTTCACCTAGTGATTGCACCGGTCCTTACCATGGAGTCACAGACAGTCTGCTTAGATTCTCCAGACTATCATACCACCCAGACAAACTGAAATTTGTGATAAAAGGTTATTAAAACTAAAAATCACATCACATCAGGTTTCTCCCAGTCCCAAGGGACCAGTCACTTACCCAGATTAATTAGTATTCGAGATCTTATATCAAAGACAATGCTGGCAGTCAATTCTGAGTAAACTAACTAAAGGTTTATTATCTTAAAAAAAAGAGAGAGAGTTATTGAGGGGTTAAAGCAGGTAAAATACATTAACAGCTGAATCAAAGTTTATAAGTCCAAAATGATAGAGATGTAGTAATCTGCTAATCTCCCAAATGTCTTTTCAGGGCTACCCAGAACAACCGTGGAGACCTCCATCTCATTCAGTTATTCTGTCCTGTTAGAATTTAAACTGTTCGGACATCAAGGATTTTCCTTTGAATCAGTACTTATAGCTTCTTCTCCAGATAACAATCTGATAAGTGTTTTCACTCACGCAATGGCCAACTGCTTTCAATGTAGCACTCTTCTTCATTTCCCTTTGATGCGATAACTCGATACAGGCATATATATGTAATGTAAATGCCTGCCATTGCATTATAATAGGAATAGATAAGTGAAAACAATACAAGTAACATTCCATTAGTTTTCATGAAGGTTTAGCATCTAAATACACTCTTACATTACTTTGATCTAAGGTTATTTAATCTCCGGGCATGTTTAATGTAAATATAATGTAATAGTAAACAACAGAATATAGATAAATGAAAACAATACAATTTATATCTCCATTAATCTCTATTAACACACAAGTGAATTGGCCTGAATATATATTAATACATTTAATATCTTTGTGTATTCACATACAAATGAATTGGCCTATGGCTTTGGCCTAAGGTGGTCTATCAGTGTCACACCTCCAAGTTCCAGACCTGCCATTTAGTTCGCAAGCAGGCTTAGGCCTTTTGCTACCTTTCTGCCCTCTCAATCCAGGTATTTTAGTGTGATCTCAGCAAGGCTTTTGAATGTTAGCTTTGGGATTATACTGGGTCTCTTGCAATGCTTTAGATTTTATCAGATCACCTCTTTGGTTGAGGAAAGAATTTACCCACGTTGGAAACTGGCCTGTCAGTCTAGGTTTTTCTTCTTCCATAAGGTATCAGAGAATCTCAGTTAGAGATTCATAGAAGACTTCAGTTTATTTATGAATATCACAGTTTTATACCAGGTATCCATTATGGCAATGGTTAGTTAACTCAGCCATTTACTATTCCTGAATCCATGTGTAGGGCCGGTCATCATAAATTGAACAGGGTCTTATTCTGAGAATGGAGTAGGGGGAAGGAAGGCTGACCAGATGTCCCGATTTTATGGGGACAGTCCTGATTTTTGGGTCTTTTTTGTATATAGGCTCCTAATACCCCCCACTCCCTGTCCTGATTTTTCACATTTGCTGTCTGGTCACCCTAGCGGAAGGATATGTGCTTCAATGTCACACAAAGAGCAAGATGTGCCCCAGTTCCTCACATGAGGCTCTGGTTGTCTGGGGGACTTAACTGGTGAACCATATCCCATGGCTTGGATAAAGAGCCTCCAGTCTTTTTCCTGTAGGTGACTAGGATCTATAAGCCCAGCTGCCTGATAAAGCACTGGACAACACTACAAGAATGTTAAGGTTAGTATGTTTTCCCAGTTGACTATAGTTGTGTCCATGTTCAGATCATATTAACCGTGTCCATGTCTTCCTTACCTTCATTAAATAAACAAATAATGAGAAGTCAATGAGAAAAGAAATACTTTAAGCCAGATCCTCCACTGGTGTAAATAGTTTTATCTTCATTGACTTCAGTGAAGCCCTGCTGATTTATACTGGTCGAGGGCTTAGTCCTGCAGTTCTTAAATCCCAGGGAGTTTGCCTGCTTAGGGACTGACTGAGGTTAGCTGGCAGAAAGCTTCTCCCCCCGCCACCCCCCGCCAACTCAACATAAACACAGATAGTATTTCTCATGTATTCGTAGTGTTCAAATAATTGTTTCATTCAGCCTGCTTTTTGCTACTATTAATAGGCTTATGTCTGATTATCAACCATATGGGAAGGTAAATGACCTCATTTGTCCTTGTCTGAGTTGAGCAGTCTTAGCAAACAGAAGTATGGGATTGTCAGCCTTCTATCAGTAATACTTTTGTTTTAATCCGTATCCCTTTATTGTTTCTCATGTATTAAAACTCCTCCTTGGTGACTCTAGAGACATTGCTGAAGTCTGTATTTTGCTATTTAAAGGTTATTCCCTTCTTACTAGATTACCAAAACCTTTAAAATGCAGTCCTGCGTTTGACTCTGCAGGACATATATTTTAGTTTTTGTAATGCTTAATTTGAATTGTCATGAGCTTGCTTTATCTTCCCTAATGTTAATTAGAAACTATTGAAGGGCCTGTCCCCAATGCCTATTGAAGTCAATGGAAGGTGTTTCAATGGCTTTTCAATTGAGCCTTGAGATTTTTGGTGGGCACAACATAATTGCTGGAAAAAACTTTGATGAAAACCTCTGGCTTTCAAACAGGTCAAGTGCACATGGGAATGGATTCCTGATTAAATATTGTAAACCTATTTTCATAGCTTGATTTCTAGGAAACAGTTCTGTTCAACACTTTTTTTTCTTTTGTTGACTTCAGCTGTATATTTGAGAATGGATAGAGATGTACATATCTTTCAATGGAAACCTCTAGTCTCAAATGTGATACCATAAATTATTGGTTAGCTGTTGTCAATGACTTTGGCTGATATTTCTAGAATTAAGTAGCCTCAAGGAATTGGACTGAATGTTGTAGCTGAGGAATGACAGCTAGCTTTTTTTTAGAAAAAAAACAACCCATCATCAATATATCGTGTTCTCTCTCTCTTCATCATGTTTAAACTGAAACTCTCCATAGGTATTGTTGTATATCTGCTAGATAATTTAAAGATATTCTTAGAAATTCCCTGAAATATTAGAGATAAAATGGGTCATCTGCTGGGCAGGTATATGTGCTCCCAGCATAGGTATATGCTATTGAAATCTGAAGGGATATAAATGTTATCAAAAATACTGTTGTAAATTAACTTTGCTTCTCTTTTTAAACTGGAAAGCTTCAGCTCTTACATACAAATTACTTCTAGTTTCCAAAAACACAAGGTTGACACTTGCTAATTTGTATGCAATGCAACAATTCAAAAGATGCTACTGAAGCATTGGAAAGAGGAAGATTATTAGATCATACATGCTGAAAGGTTAATTATTTTTTTAAAAAAGGTAACGAGTTCACAAGCAACTATTGAGAACCTTATCAGGTATCCAAAATGGTAGATACACTCTATAAATACCTATACTAATAACAATAATATTAATATAATTGGACTTTTTTAATGACTTCTGCCTGACACTCTTAAGGTGCTTTATAGATATGAAACTAATGAAAACTCACAATTGCCACACATCCAGCTAAACTCAAAAGCTTAGTACACTTAATTATTTTGTCATATACTTGTGAAGGAAGAGTGAGGAGGAAAATACCCAATTAAAATCAAAGAAAAAACCTAGAAGGAAAACATTTTCTAGAAAATGTGAAAACCAAAGTGCATTTTTGTTTATGGAATAGGACTCAGACTACTGCCAGTCACAGTAATGAGTGTTATAGATTACTTCTCATGCAGCAGCAAGATAAAATATGTATTGTATATTCCATATCTCCTTATTTGTGTGTTACTTAATGGTTCCCCAGTACAATGTCATTGGTCCAGCTATACTCTTTCCAGAAAGATTCATTTGCTGCCTTAGTGTTAATCAACATTGCCGTCTACATCATATCCACCCGCTATTCCTTTGCCATGCAGAGGAAGTGGTGAAATATGAAACTGATTTAGACTGACATTGATAGGGATAAATAAGAGTGTGAACTAGCAGCCGCTAGGGTATTTTGTGTCTTCCTGGTGGGCAAATGACTGCCGCCATGCTGCTCACCAGATTGAAAGAAAGATAAAGAAGCAAAGTAGACTATGTTGCTCCAATCTAGTCTCAAAGGTGACAAGACCTCAAAGTACCGTCAAAGTATTTTGTTTCTGTATTTCTTCATTCTATTGCTTTTATATTTCGAGTTGTTCAAAAATTGGTGAAAATAACTGTATGAGCTCAGCTTGAAGCAAAGCCAAAGCCAGGTCTTGGAATAAGCTCTGATAAATCCTGAAGCAGACGGTCTATGGCTCAGTGATACCACTGCTCTTTTACTTGGAATCTCAGTTGTTAATATTGTGTGGGAAAATATACTTTTAACCTTGTGGTGTCTGCATTTATGAAAAATTTTATAGTGAAAGCTTTCTATAAAGCAAAAACTGGAGTGAAATGGAATATCTCTTGGTCTAAGCATTTATGGTTTTAATCTCTGTAGTATCTAAGTGTCTCACAATGGATTTTATCCTCTCAACACCCAGTGATGTAGGGAGTCACTATCCCCATTTTACAGATGGGAAACTGAGGCACAGGGTGGATCTGGTGCCTTGCCAAACATCACATAGGACATTTGTGGCTCAGTTGAGATTTGAACCTAGGTCTCCTGAATCCCAGTCCAATGCTCAAATCTGAATCATAATGTAGATGATATTTGAGGAAATTCTGACACTCTGCTTGGTGAGGTATTCCTTTCAAATCAACACACCTACTTACAGAGGAAGGTGCTATCCAGCAATCTGCAGCTCGTTTACATTGCTATAGCTCCCCTGAAGTATACCTTATTTCCAGTCTGAATTTGTCTTACTACAACTCCCTACAATTGGATCTTGTTATACCTTTGTCGTCTTGATTGAAAATCCTTTATCATCAAATAGCTATTCCCTATGCAGATATTTATAGATTGTGATTGTTGCCCCTTAACTTTTCCATTATAAACTAAGTAGATTGAGTTGTTTGACTCTTCTACAAGAAGGTATATTTTCAGTGGCTTTAACCATTCTCATGGATCTTCTCTGAACCTTCTCCAGTTTATTAACATCCTTCTTCAACTGTGGACACCAGAACTGTATATCATGTATTGGATGTCATATTTCTGTACCATCGCACCAGTGCCAAAAACAGAGGTAATAGAACCTCCATACATATTTCAAAGTTTGTACATCCATTGTGATCAAGTCCTTCTCTTTCTCCAGCTAAATAGATTGCACTCCTTGATTCTGGCCCTGTAAGGCATGTTTTCCAATCCTTTAATCATTCTCATAGCTCTTTTCTGTACCCTCTCACTTTTGGCCACAGTGTTGTACTGGGAGCTCATGTACAGCTGTTTATTCATTGCTCACTGTGAGTAGGGGTGGCAGAATGTCATCGTATGATAGAAACATAGTAAGAAAGTTGACCATGTTTATACATTTGTCCCAGTAACTCATGATTAATCTCTCTGGCAATCAAAATACGAGTCAAACAGACAAATGGGTTTTCATGTTTTACAGTGTCCTTAGATCTATGAAGTGACAAAGAATCCTGTGGCACCTTAAAGACTAACTAAAGTTTTAGAACATAAGCTTTCGTGAGCTAATGCCCACTTCGTCGGATACAAGCAGTGGAAGTATCCAGGGAGCAGGGATAAATAAGAGGCAAGGGCCAGGTTGGCGATAACAAGGTTAGTCCAATCTGGCTGAACCAGCTTGTTATCTCTAATCAGGGAGGATGAGGTCCTCCTCTAGCAGCTGGTCTAGAGTTGTGAACACCGAGAGAAGAGAAGCTGCTTTTGTAGTTAGCTAGCCACTCTTAGTCTTTGTTCAATCCTTGATTGATGGTATCAAATTTGCAAATGAATTGCAGCTCTGCAGTTTCTCTTTGCACTTCGGTCTTGAAGTTTTTTTGCTGCAAGATGGTGACCCTTAGATCTGTAATTTTGTGTCCAGCGAGATTGAAGTATTCTCCTATAGGTGTTTGTATATTGCCATTCCTGATATCTGATTTGTGTCCATTTATCCTTTTTCGTAGGTATCCATTCCCTCGACATGGCTGCCATTTACTGCCTCTGGGGTGGAACACAAGCTGCATTTCCTCTCCCTGAACTACCTGGGGTCCAGGAACCATTGGATACATATAAGAGTATCTGCTGCCCTGCCCTTAGCCTGGCCTGCCTCATCATACTCACTTTGAGAGTATGCACTGGACTATGTGGCACCATGACAAAGACCCTATTTGTGGAGCATAGGGATGCTCAGCTCAGTCCCTGTGTGGGGCTAATATTACATGGAAGGATTTACACTAGTTCATTGCACTATGGGTGAATTTCACTCATAAAAGACTCCTAGCATGTTTGAGGCACAGCATCTACTTTATTACTAAAATTACAGAACAGAGGTCTCTTTCCTCACCACAGTTCACAGCACAAAGCCCATTTGCTTGGTCTTTGTATAGGAAGAGGTGAATTTCACCTGATTAGAATATCCATTCCAATGATTTTTGATGCCATATTAGAGTAATTGCGTATGCAAAAACATGAAAGGAATAACGATTCAATTACTGTTGTTGTTAAAGTAATAGCCTACAATTCCCATAAAATTTGGTCCAATATAGAGTAGACAGTAACGGTAATGAGTTTTACTAACTTCATTCAAATCACTATCAGGACTCTCTCTGTATGTTTTCACTCCTGATTTTGTACACCACAGTGAACACAGTTCTTCTGTCTCAGGCAGTTGCATCCTCCAAAATTGCTTTGCACTACTACTTTCTATAGTTGTCAACAGTTTGTGTCAAAAATATATATTATATATATAATTTGGCACAAACTGTTGACAACTATAGAAAGTAGTAGTAGTATATAGATAGATAGACTGATTAGCCCTCTTCTGAGGCCAGATCATGAGACCTATTGAACAAGAACAGAGTTGTCTATAACAAACATTATAGACCTATAACTTTGGAGCTGCATCACATTTAGGGCAAAAGACTCCATTTGAACTATTTAACCCTTTTTTTATCCAAGTTAGAACCTTATTCTGCTCTTGCATATGAGGACACATCAGTAAGGATACCACAATAGGATATTCTATGCATTATTTAACATGTGTATTCAGTTATGTGGTGATCAGCCATATGGTCCTTATAAAGTGCTCATGTCATTAGGGGAGGTGCGGCTTTGGAAAGGCCATGCAGGGGAAGGATACTAAATCCGGATGAGATTGGGGGCGAGGGGAGAACTTTTCAGGGAAAAATGCAGACCCAACAACACCAAAAGGTTCTGTGAATTCATGTCGGTTTCACCAAATTATTCATTCTGGAGGAGAGGGGGCACTGACATTTTTAAAGGGAAACATTTTGAGTTTTCATTTAAAATATCCTATGTGTCAAAATTTCCTTCAATTTTATTTTAAAAAATACAAAAACTTCACAATTACTCAAAAATCTAAATTAAACATTTCATTTTGTGTACACTAAAACATTTTGTCTTACCTGAAACATTTCCCCTTATATTCTGGAATTGCCAGCAAACCAAAAAATCAGTTCTTCTCACAGCTTTAATGGACACCCTCTAGAAGCCATGGCAAGGAGAGTTTTAGTGGTGATTGGTGGATTCAAGAGATACAATACATCACTGCTGGATCCATGAACCCAAACCGAATATCTGTAGTCCCAACTCCTAGGCTTGGGAGGCCAGTATTTGGAGTTTGCATGTTTGTTCCAATTTCCCACCTGCATGGGTAGTACGCTAGGCTGACACTGGATTTTAAGGCAACTTCCTGGTGCAGATTGCTGCAGATTGATGCCCATGGATCAGTGCAGAAGGCTTAAAGCATTGTTTTTTCAGATCATGGAAGTGGAATTATTTTTCTCATGCATCTTTGCACAGAATCCTTATCCTTTGCACAGAAAACTGGCATGGATTTATGTCAATTTGGGCCACCCCCATTACATCCAGTTTGCATGGGGCTGCTAGGGCTAGCCTTTTCTTATTCTATATGAGCTGCTGAAACCAGCTTAGAAAACTGCACTGGATTAATTTCTACTGAGTAATTATTTGGATTGCTATTCTCCAATGCTGTTTAATTTTTAAGGAAATAAAGGTGTGGCCTGAATTTCTCTCATTCATTTGATGTTTGTGTCAATATCTTGTGTATTTTTATGTTTAAAAATCTGGCAAGTCAGTTAATAGTTATGAAAACACTTTTTTAAAGTATCTGCTTAAAATATATTCTACAAATAAGGGAGTCTGCTTATTAAAATCACTTTTGTCCAGCATTCATTTTAATCCATTTAAAACAAGATTGTTGTGCCAGCTTTTCAGTTAGCGGCCTCCTTCTTTTCACTCAGAAACCAGGTACTTAAATATCAAACTGACCTCAAATGTTGGTGAAATGAACCTCATGCACATTGCATGGTCACAAATACAGAACCAATTAAGGAGTGAGTTGAAAATTTGGAGTGGGATTTTCAGAAATACATATATGTCTTAGAAGCACAAGTCCCACCGAAAATCAGAAGGACTTGTGCTTCAAAATTACATAACTGCCTGGAAAAATACAGCCCAGGGCCCTTAGTCATCATATCTGACACCTGCAACTCAAACTAGCTGACAGCTCCTTCATAAAATCTTTGAATTAACTACTGCGAAAGAAGAAGTGATTGAGTTTAGGGGAGAAAATTTATAAAATACATATTTTTTCCAATTGTCTGCACCATATTCACATCTGGAGCCTTAGTAACCCAGTCCTGCTCTTTTCATATACAGTATAGTGGTGTGGAAAAAAATCTCCTTTGATCTCCCATGTGTAGCCTTCAGTATAATCATGGCCTAGGCCCTGTCCCATACACAGTTGACTGCAGGATCAGAGCTGATGTTAGCTGAAGAAGAAAGCTGATAATAATTACAGTGCAGCAAATATTGGAGTGCAACAGTATATACAAGAAATTGCAAAATGAACGCAGGTACTGAGCTATTTATCTGGAAATGTAAGATGAATATGTAGGCGGAGATTGTTTTGAATATGCAAGTTCTATGAATTCATAGATAGACATGTATTACTCCATCCTTTTATCTGTCACCTGTTCCTATTAAATCATTGTTTCTCTGAGACAGCCAGTCACACTGTACACAGAAGCAGCTGTCAGGTTAATTTTTCAGTGTTCTATTACTTGTATTACACTTTCCTAGATAACTTTTTAAAATTCAGGTAATTATGTTTTTATAAGTGTTTTTAAAATGAAAAAGTAGCTTATCACAGAAAATATCTAGGACAGCTTTTTTTTTTTTTTTTTTAAATAGAGCCAAAGTAACTTCAAGGGTTCATATTCTTTTGGAGTTGTATGTAATTTGTATTTTCTGATACCCTTGATTCATTCTGAAATATTAACATATACCTCATTAAAAATGAGAAACCACCAATACATTTTCCATGCAACATTGAGAGGTCACAAATTCCAATTCTGCACTTAGACGTGTATAGCACTATTGTATAATGGATCTCCTATATACCAATACTTTGCACTTAGAAGGAAGGCACCTTATATTCCGAGGATCTCAAAAACATATTACAAACTTTAATGATCTAGCTTGGGGAAGCCGTGTGCAATGCAGATTATGCTGCCCTATGAGGGCCCTGCTGCAAAGCCTGGCATAGGGTGTGGTCAGGGGCAGGAAGAGAATGTTGGAGACTGGAAAAAATGGAGTCACAGAACATAAAACTCTGAGGATTCTGGATGACACTGGTACTCAGAGGAAGCCAAGGACAAGCTGCTATAACTTAGGCAGCACTCCAGAGCTACATAAACTATGCTGGATGACTCATCCTGCCCTCTGATGCTGTAGTTTTTCCTTGGCTTTTAAATACATTTTCCATTTACCAGAAATAAAACACAAGGTTGATAATTCTACTAGCTCTATAGAATACTTGAATGGCTATCTTAAATGAATGCAAGAGGCTGTGTACAAAAAGTAAGGAGGACTGGGGGTGAGGAGGACCATACCATTTTTCCAGTCTTATGTATCGATGTTTGTTTTCAAAGCCTTTCATATATTTAGCCTGCAGGGTTCCAACTGTTTGGAACTTTTTACTTGAGAATAACATTTTGGCAAGCAATTTTCATAAATGAAATCTTCACCCTACTGAAGTCAATGGTAACTTTTTTGCATTGAATTCAACTTTCACCTTTAATTTTGGAGTTTTCTATTGTTAGTTTCTACCAAAAGGCTATTTTTCTTGAGGTTGAGGATGGGAAAGGAGCTTGTGCAAAAAATGTTTCTATTGATTTTGATAGACAAGGCCAAAAATCAGTGAAACCACTGTTTTTTTAGGAATATGAAAAATGATTTTTCCCTTCTATTAAATTAATGGTACCTGTTTGTCATAGTTTAATAGTAATGTCCTATGTAAAGCTGACAAAATAAGTGACACATCATCAAAACTCAGAATGGCAAACAAAGACAATGGGCTAAATTCTGCAGAGTTTGCACAAGTGCAGTAACCAGGCAGGGTGTATGGGAATGAAATAAGGAGTCACAGCTATGGGAAAGAGGCCAGCATGACATGTTCCTGGACCCCCAGATGGATTTGGAACGCAGCATAAGAGGAGATGTAAAACCTATGCAGGAAGCTTTAAATTTCTGTATTTGATTTGCTATCCAGGACTGTGGCTGTAAAGATTGAAATGTTGTTATGAGTGGCCACCGGGACAGATTAAGGCACGTGCAATACGGGCCCAGGCTTATAGACTCAGCTCTTTAGAGCTGTATCACAGAATCAGAATCTCAGCTGCCAAAGTTTCAGGAAAAAGGTATGTTTGTAGCTCTCATGGATGTAAAGAAAATCTTAAAAATCTGAAAGGAATTTAACTGATGCCTGGCAGGTGATGATGATCCTTGAAGTGGCAGGTCTATGCTGTGAGCATGGGGCAATGGAAGTGCCATGTGGGGTGGGTCTAGGACTGTGGATTACTTGAATGCATCCCTGGATGGGCAAATAGTGTGCCAGCCATTAGATGAGAGACAAAGCAGATTTCCTGGGCCTGAGGACACAAAGGAATAGTTTGCCAATTAACATCTTTATGCCAAATGTCACTTGGTATTAGAGCTACTCATATGTCACTTAACAAACATACATTGTTTTATGTTTGTTGGCCAGGAAAACAGGGCTTCCATTGTTTGTGTGCTGATAAAGCCTGTCGTCTGGAATCAGGCTCTAGCTCACTCTTTTGACTTAAGACGATGCACAGTAACTCAGTTAATATGATATATGTAGAACTACTAACCTGGTTTATTGGGACACACTGTATGGAATCTGCTGCATTTGGAAACATGCATGCATCCAAATGAAGCAGACTCCATATAGTGTATCCCAGTAAGCCAGGTTAGTGGAAGAACTAGTTTATTTATAGACACTGCTAGAGCCACATACTGTATTTGCATGCTATTGTTGCAGCATTTATTTCAATTATATTCCTGTATTTCCTGATTAGTCTTTCCTCTAATCCCGCACCTAAAAAGAATGGTCTCCCTCATTTGTCTCTAGTTGTGTAGCTTCATCTAGATATCCTTCACAAACGGCTACAAATTAGTGCTGGGTATTTCGGGCTCTGAATAACAATGGTTGTGTTGTAGGGAATCTATGTGGCCTCTAAACCTTTTGTCAAATCTCTGAGATCTGTTTACAGGCCTCTCAGAAGTGACAAAGATTCAATTGTGAACTCAGGCAGGATAAGTTATATCAGGAAATGGGAATGGTACTTTGCAATCTATTCCTTAGACTGCAAACTCTTTGGGGGCAGTGACTGACTTTTGTTGTGTGATGTACTGTGCTCAAAATAATGGAGCTCTGATTCTTGATTAGGGCTTCCAGATACTACTACAATACCAAATAAGAACTGAGATCCATTTTCCATACATCTCCTCAGCTTCTGTTTCTGCCATGAACCATCGATGTTTGGTTTAATAGCACTGTCAGCACCATCTGTTACTCCTATTTTTGCCTTGGAGAGTGGCTAACATCACTGCTGCCAATGGGAGTAGGGTTGTCAGGTGTCTGGTTTTCAACCAGAACATGTGGTTGAAAAGGACCCTGGTAGCTGTGGTCAACATCACTGACCAGACCGTTAA
>ML677333.1:46299882-46409273 GCA_007922305.1 Dermatemys mawii | reverse complement strand
ACAGGAAGCCACTGAGGAAGGGGAATGTAGTGCATGAGGGGTGGGGCCTTGTGGAGGGGGGGAGCTAGGGTGTTTGGTTTTGTGTGATTAAAAAGTTGACGATCCTAAATAGGAGTGCACTCCAGTCAGGTGGAACTGAGTAAGTTTTGCTTCCCACTTTAGGCTTGGTGTTGGGTGCAGTTTTTTCCTCAAATGCTTGTTAGTACTGTGGGAGATAGACAAGGAGTTTTGTCTCATCCTTCACCTTCATATTTCAGGTCAGTATCTCTTCCTTAACGAAAGAATCTCATGTCTTCAGATACTCTTATCAAAGCTCACAGTTTTGTTCTCCTCCAGTAATTAACACATCACCTCCCACTCTGACAACCTGAATCGGGAAAGAAAAATAAATACAGATCTGTGAGTGACCCTAGTATTCTCTCCTTCTGGATACTATTGTGAACACATTTACCAAAGTGTAGCAAAGTGGGCCGCCAGCTTGACTTCCTTATGAAAGACTGGCATTGTATGTTTTCTTTGTTCAAAACTGCAGGTGCTCTCTGGCACTGAAAAGAGCCTGTGATCTGATAGCTGTGTGTGTTTTTTTTTTCTTCCACATTCTGTGATCATGGCCAGCTTGCATAATACAACAAAGGTGGAAGATTGTTGCTGTCCCTGGGCTTGCTAAAAGTTACAGACCTGCTCTTTTGACCTTTAATTTCACCCAGTTTGATTGCTCAAGGAACCCTAGTGTGCGTTCTTGGAGTTGGTATGGTATTTTGCTGTTCAGTTTCTTGTAAACATTTTGAGACGGACATAGGTTTAGAAGAGCCATAGTTTTGGACACTTTCCTGCATTAAAGACTAAAGAACTGCCACAATAAAATAAAAATCCCCCAAATATACTGTCACTTATATAATATTCTACTACCTGGATTATAGGGACTGATGTGTTATAAGAATAATTAGTGTGACTTTGTCATCCTCTGCCCTGCAGAATGCTCAGGTTATGAAATCACAAGCTCACATCAAAGGGACAGCAGGACTTTGTGGACTGAGCACAGGAATGGGAGTTAGGAATTCTTACACTATGGCTTCCCTGTAGTGTTAACTCAGGTGATGAAACCCCAGGTCTGAGTACCCAGATTAGCCTCACCTAGATGTGAGCAGCCACAATGCAAAGCCATATTCGATTACTGTGTCTTCACTGTGTCACTAGGATTCTAGGGCATACGCCATGGTTCTTTGTGCCGCAGTAAGCTAAGTCACACACTTATTCTTTCTGGTGAACTGTGGGGGAACTTACCTGTCCTGAGGCACACAGGAGGAACTATGGGAAAAGCACTGGAGGAGTAGCATCAGTCAAGTAGTTAAGCCTGAGTCCCCACTGCAAATAGGACATAGCAATGTAGCTTAAACTACCGTCATACCCATTGACTGCTGCTCCTTCTTGTAGTTTTCCACTGTACTGCAAAGAGGAGAAGTGAGTAGTTTGATCTAAAGGACAATTTCTAAACAGACCCATACCCTGCTCTCAAAAACAGAAAAAAAATCTCCATTAAGACCAGTTGGAGCTTTCCAGCCAAAGGACTATAGCATCTGGCTCCATATACGTATATAAACTATTCTCTTACTAAAGCAGGCTTCTGGTAATATGTTTAGGGTGGCCAATTTAATGAAGTTGGAACTAGAGCTGTGCAAGAAACAATCTTCCTATCCCATGGGATTTTTCTACATCTCAAAATTGTTTCCAGTCCCAGAATGGGACACTTTTTTTTTTTTGAGATTTTGACAAATCAGTAATTCAAACATGTTTTTTGCTCAAGTTAGTTGACATATTTCATTTTAATTTTGAAATTGGAAATTTAACCTTTTTTCTATATCAATTAAAATTTTAAATGAGTCATTTTGAATAAAACCCCAAAACTGTGTTTTGAAAATGTTGAAAGAGAACGTTGCCTATTTAAAACCCCTTTTTAAAAAATATTTTGAATTGGAAGAGATTCATCTAAACTGACTCACTCTTGCAAACAGTTTGTTTTGATGTATCATTTTCCAATGAAAAAAAGTTTTGTCTGAAAATTCCCAGCCAGCTCTAGTTGGAACCTTAATGTCTGCCTTTTCTGACTTTTAGTTAGTTGTGCTACTTTGCTGCTGGGACCAGCTTCTCATTGGCTCTTACCTGGTGCGGAGGGGCAGAGTAGTGGCTTTTACAAGGCGGCTTATATACAGGCCCATACACACTTCCTGGACATGAGACAATTGTAGGCCCTGTGCCAGAGGTGGAAAACATCCCAATAAGATGTGGGGTTTCTGAGGAGCAGTCAAGGAATGTCACACTCTTTCCTCACACAGAGTGTGCTAGGCAGTTAGGGTGCAGTTTCCTCCTCCATTCTGCACTAAGGGAGAAGTTTTACTTCTCTATGGCACGGTCCTTCCCCTTAGCTTCCTGGGGAAATGTAACTACATGTCATTACCTACATGGGGCTATGACTTAGATACAGTGAGCATATAATTACTGTAATATTATAAAAAAACAAAGATCTTTTCTGAGAATGTGCTGTTGTCTGCTTCTCATTAGCCTACTGTCTTCTTTTCAAGTTCCACTGATATCCACTCATCTTACCATTCAGACATTGAATCGGAATTATTGTTGCCAACTCCCACGATTTTCTCCACCAGTCTTGCTATATGTGGTGTTTTTTTCGTAAAGACGCAGCTCTTGGGGGCAAGTGATTATGTTAGAATCTCGGCTTTTGTTTAAAAACAAAACTTCTTAGCCCTCATTGTTGCAGAATAAAGCTTGAAAAGGAGCAAAGAATCACACTTGTGTTATTTAAAAAAAAAAATCTTATTTTAGGGGGCCTGACTCATGATTTTGGGGCCCTTGAGATTATCTATGAGGATGTACATGTGACACTTATGTCCCCTGGTGGCAGCATGTCAGATGACCATCTCCATAGATCATAGAGCTCCTCGTGTCGGATCTGTTTGCCCTCAAGGAGCACAAATATGTATCTAAAATATTCGGGCAACATATCTGTAGGTATGGATCTAGTAACACAGTCTGAAGATTTGCATCTTACATGACACACAAGATGAAGGAAAGTGGCATTAGACTTTGCTTGTGTCTGTCCTGGTGCCCCAAAGGAAATGCAGTTTTAGGAAGTAAAACATTTCAATTGTTGCTAGCAGGGGGGTTGCTTTGTGTTAATTGCCTTTTTTTTTTTTTTTTTTTAATTCCAGGTCTGGGTACAGAAAGCAGCAAGATTTGCCCTGAAGCAGAAAAATAGTTTTGTTCTCATTGCAGTGCCCCTATAATGTTGTGATGGAACTTTAAATCTTGTCCGCAGCCCAGCTGTCAGCATGCTGGGAGGAGAGCAGCACAAAGTGGAAGAAATAATAAGCCTTGCCATGCAATCAAGAGTTTCCCACTGGAACCATATGTCACATATATAAAAGAGGGCACGTGGTAAGTCTTTAAGATGCTGCAGTATTACTAGCCATCTTAATGGAAATTAGTTAAATTTCATTGCTGAAAACAGCAGTGGTCCTAATTTTCAGCTGTATTTTGATATTGTTTGTTCTCTAGTATTCTTAGTAATAGGCTCTATTCTGCATTTCAAGCACGCCCTAAGCTTCTATTAAATCATTGACTTAGGAGGAGTTGTGGAGTAGTTAGTATGCGAAGAAATGCAAGATTGGGCCAGTGTCAGTGTTTGTGGAAAGCAATCAAATTACACACCACCTCAAAAAAATTCTGTGCACTATATTTTTCTTAAAAACCCAATTTTCAATGTGTAATTACATTAATTTTAATTTTCCAACTCCCTTCCCTTTGCTGCCTATGTTCCCTCTTTTTTCCTTCCTAAAATATTTTTAAGTGAATTTATTTTTACAAAAAAGACTGGCTTAAAATGAAGTACTATGACCCTTCAGTAAAAATAACTTTTCTTGTTGCTCTGTAAATGGAGGTAAGCCAAATGGCCTCTGTCTTTCCCTCTTATTCATTTGAGATGTGTCCATACTGTTTAACAGACACAGAAATGATGTGAGTGCAACTCTGGTAAGCAGATGTTAAAATACATTTTTTTATTCTAATGCTATATTTTTAAGACTGGAATTGGTGTGAGGGAGAGTGGTCTTGTGGTGAAAGAGCTGGGGGTCAGGAGATTAATAATGATTTGTGCTATGGTAGTATCCAGAGGCCAACCAAGAACATGGCCACCTTGTGTTAATCACTGTACAAACATAGATAATTGAAATTCCCTGTCCAAAAGCACTCTAATCCCACCTCTGCACGGACTTAATATATGACTCTAGGTAAATCACTTAATTTTGTGCCTCAATTTCCTCACCTGCAAAATAGCTATGATAATTCTCCCATGGCTCTCAGGGAGGTTGTAAGGCTAACTGATAATGTCTGCAAATTAGTTTTTGGAGTCTTGGGGACTATACAATTTTTATTAAGGTAATTTATTTAAAAGGATTTATTGGGAAGAAAAACCCATGACCACATTTTTTTATAAACAGGAGGGGAAGATTTGTGGAGCATTAAAATAGTGGTTGTGTGAGTGGGAGAGGGAAATGTGGAAATGCTTTGGGGTTTTATGGAATAATTATCCTGAAGTCCAAATATATTATACGCCTCACTTCAGCTTCAGAATGCAATGCCCTTGATTATGCTGAATGACAGCATGAAAAGTCCAACTGGAGTCAACAAAACCATTTGTGGAGTAATATGCTACTCATTGTGAAGCAGGGTATCATGATCCTAAAAATCCTCTGAAAATGTAGGTGCCTGCAATTGATCAGTGACCATTAAGGAATAACAAGTTTAATAAAAGTCCATAATGTTCTGTCAACCTCTGCATGCATCCTTAAATCACTATATGGCCATTTTGTTTGATTTATACATAGGCTTTATTTATCTTGACAATAAAACCCTGACATTTCAGCCTCTAACGCCTTCACATCCACATAGTGATTCACTAGTGTGCATTGGTTCATATATAGCATTTTACATTCAGTCAAGCAAGGGTGAGGCATTCCCAGCACTTCTCAGTAAATTCTAATGCTCAATCTCTCATTTACTCATCTTTCTATCTCTGGCCTGACAGAGGTAAGGGGGGCACAACCCTGAAAAGATTGGGGATCATTGAGCTAAAGTATAGGACTGGGGACAAAGCAGCAGCGGAGTTTATCTTTATCTTAATAAAAGTCATAGGGTCAGATTCTCCTTTTTGCTTATATCAGTTTAACTTCATTGACCTATACTGAGGTTGCAGCATTTGAAAGCAAAATTTGACCCTAAACATTAGAACTGGAAAAAGCCAGTTAGCTCTCCCTGCCACATTTATTTACACACCAGGCAATTAGTCTTTTCCCACATCCCTTGGGAGATTAATCCAGGCACTAATGCATCTCACTGCCAAGAAGGTTCTCTTTTCCATAATTTTCCCCATTGTTCCTAGTTATAAACCCCATCATTATAGTAAATAGATCCTCACTTTCTTTGAAGTCTAGACCTTCCAAATAAATATAGATTGTAAACATGTCATATTGCCCCCTTAATGGTTACTTACATAGTTAGCTCTTTTATTCTTTCCCTCCAGCCATTTATATTGCTTTTGTCTAAACTCCACTCGACTTGTCAGTATCTTTCTAGAAATGAAGTGTCCAGAAACAAATAAATTGGGAGGGGCAATGGATCATAGAATATCAGGGTTGGAAGGGACCTCAGGAGGTCATCTAGTCCAACCCCCTGCTCAAAGCAGGGCCAATCTCCAACTAAATCATCCCAGGCAGGGCTTTGTCAAGCCTGACCTTAAAAACCTCTAAGGAAGGAGATTCTACCACCTCCCTAGATAACCCATTCTAATGCTTCACCACTCTCCTAGTGAAAAAGTTTTTCCTAATATCCAACCTAAACCTTCCCCACTGCAACTTGAGACCATTACTCCTTGTTCTGTCATCTGGTACCACTGAGAACAGTCTAGATCCATCCTCTTTAGAACCCCCTTTCAGGTAGTTGAAAGCAGCTATCAAATCTCCCCTCAGTCTTCTCATCTGTAGACTAAACAATCCCAGTTCTCTCAGCCTCTCCTCATAAGCCATGTGATCCAGGCCCCTAATCATTTTTGTTGCCTTCCTCTGGACTCTTTCCAATTTTTCCACAACCTTCTTGTAGTGTGGGCTCCAAAACTGGACACAGTACTCCAGATGAGGCTTTACCAATGTTGAATAGAGGGGAACAATCACGTCCCTCAATCTGCTGGCAATGCCCCTGCTTATACAGCCTAAAAGGCTTTTAGCCTTCTTGGCAACAAGGGCACACTGTTGACTCATATCCAGCTTCTCATCCACTGTAACCCCTTGGTCTTTTTCTGGAGAACTGCTGCCTAGCCACTCGGTCACTAGTCTGTAGCAGTGCAAAAACAGTGTTGGATCAAAACAATCTTTACCATTGCATCTAACTATGAATAGCTGGATGTTTGTTACAGGGATTGACACCGTAAAATTTAATGGTGTTAACAACTAAATCATTATTCTTCATAGTGAGATGAATGTTTCAGTGAGGTAACTGGGACAGTTCACACCTTTTTCTACTTCTCTTCCTTTCCCCACTTATTCTTCCAGCTCATAGCTCTCTCAAATCCCTGCTTGCCATAATTATTTTGGGCCTAATGTTTCCCATCTCTACTCACATTAAACAGTACATTACTTTGTAAGTAGTCCCATGTTGATTTTTATTAAAAGTACATGATGCCTAAGGGTGGTGGAATTGGGGCCCGTGTAAGAACACCTAGCAGATGGACACCTGCCTCATCTCCACTCTTACCTTATTATTTTGAGGATTGGTCTCTCAAAAGTATTTTTGCTGCTAGTTCATTTTCCGATTTCCAGGCCTCACTGCTTGGACAGTGCCCATGAGCCAGATGACTGACTGCTCTTACAGTATGTCTATCTTCCACCACACAGTCTCAGTTATTTATTGATTTCAAGTCCAGTAGGGATCCTTCCGATTATCTATCTGACCCCCTGCATAGCACAGAATTTTCAAGCCCACAACTTCTAGCTGAGTTACAGCATATCTTTTAGAAAGACTATTTGCAAGCAATAGCTTCTGGAATGTTGTAGGAAACATAACAGCACGCTGATGGAGTGATAGAAAATGATAATGTTTGTGCAGAATTTTGCAACGACTTATTTTGATGACATTCACAAACACTTGAGTATTTTTTCTTCACGGTGCCCTGCCCTTGTGGCTACTTCAGTATTCTGTCCATCTCCTCCTTGCTGAAATCCTTTAGCCAAGGCCTTGGCTCTTAAAACACATTTTTTGTTTGCTTTGGTATTTTTGAAATCAGAATTAAAACTCCATATGACAGACCTGAGGCAATGTTCTCTTTTCCTGCTCTCTGATTCCCAGCTTGTCTTCTACACAGCAAGTAACAGAATATTCACAAGCACAGCTCATCTAAAAGCTGGGGTTAATGTGGCCCTGGTAGCAGCTCACCACAGCTGGATCCTCTACTTTACAACCTCTTCCTCTCAATATAATTCTGTGCACCAGTCATGTGTTTTATAAATTTAGCTTCCATGAGTGGCTCTTAGACTATTTGACTAAATCAATTTGACATTGCAGCATTGAGTGTACTGTATTACATGGATAACCTGAGCTCTTATTTTACCTTATTACTCTAAAGGTTCTTTCAGTATTAGCATTTCCATGGGGAGTCACAAACACAATGTGTATCAGCATCAATTCAAGCGATCTTGCTCTGTTTGTCATCATGCTTTTCTCTAAATTGTCCTGCAAACAGCAGACACAACAGAAAAACAGCTATTCGCAATAATCTCCCTCTCAACTACTACAGCAATCAGGTTCCGCCAAGCAGGGAGAAAATAAGCAGATATAGCCAAGAGCATGGAGCTGAGAAGTAGAGGCAGCATTCAGTTAGTGGAGTCAAAACTCCACTAAAAGCTGCCAGGTATAACCCTGCAGTCTCTTTTCTTCTCTTCCAGTGTATTTCTCACATACAAAGTTCAATGTGTAAATGTTTCATAAGCTTTGGTTCTATCTGAAGTTCTTTAACCCGTAAACTTTGAATAGGGTTCCCAGATGAGGGATTTAAAAAGCAGAGTAAAAATTCTAACAGTATTAACTTCCATTTTTTTTTGCCTTGGATATTGACCTTTTCACTCAAGCCCTGAAGTGATCACTTGGCTGGATTTACCCTGGCCATACACAGGAGTAATAACAATGTCCTAATATAAGATGTGGAATTATATTTTTCTCTCTCTCTCTCTCTCTCTCTCTCTCTCTCTCATTTTAATGGCGATGCTAAGCCATGGGAAGATTCTGTGCCCTATAGACAAATGCTTCCACGCTAAAACATCTCTTCTTCCAGAAAAAGACAAACTACATTTACTTATACAAATAGCAATGGTTGATAAGTGTTGTACACAATGAACACATGATAATAATGTCTTCTCCAAAGTACATGACAAGGGATGGGAGAACTTCCCAATAGTGCGCAGTTTGGATTTAAAAATCTTTGGATTTGTAAGATTTACAGAAAACTGACATCTGATAATGGCTGGATAGGCAGAGAATTGCAGTTACTGTGATGCACTTCAAATTGTTCACTGAGCTAAAATATCATTTTATTATAGTCACTCCATCTTCCCTTCCCACCCCCACATTTGTTTTACCCACCTGTTAAGCCTTGTCTTGAAGACTTTGGGGCAGGAGCTGTCACTATATGTTGTACAGTGCTTAGCATGATGTTGCTTCCACTTGATCTAATAAATAAATAAATACACGAGGGCTGTTATTTCCATTATCCCAGCTGTTGCTTACTGAAAATAGAAAGGAAAGTGTTGAGAAAGATGGACTAACATCATTTTCCACTCCCCTCTTTGAACACTGTCCTTAACAGGATGAAAATATCACAAGGAGAGTTTATCATGGGAGATGCCTCCATTGCTGTATGATCTGACGTCTCTCAAAGCATCGTACATCCTTGCTAAACCAGATGTGCAGAAGTGCATACAAATTTTATACAATGAGGTAGATATAAAGCTTTGGGTTGAGTTTTGGATCTAAATTATATTGGGGACTGTTTCAGGATTGAATGAGCAGAAAAGTGACTTAAGATTGTCTTTCCCCTTCCCCTGACCTCCTCTGGTCCTGTGCTGAACAGAGTTCAGATGGATCCAGAAACCCAAGAGATAGGACTATGATTGGAAAATGGACTTAAAACCCAGGAGGCTGGATGACCTCCTGAGGTCCCTTCCAACCCTGATATTCTATGAGGCAAGAACTGCATCTCAAAAGGATTAGGCACTACAGAACATTAGGAGAAATGCCTCTGCAGGCAAATATTAACATGTAGAACACGATCGCCAAATGCAGCACTTCTAATTCCACCACGGCCAACAAAGATGGAGTCAAAAAGGAGAAACATTGCAGGGCACAATGTTGGAGAGACAGGTAGCTGTGCCTGGATAAAGCATGTAGCTTTTTTTGGTCCTGAAATAATGTTAATATTCATATGAATATTCAAATTACTAGGTTTATATGATGTGTAAAGGACTGTGGAGAACAGTTCCTGTAGCAAAGAAATACCCTGCAAGTGTCAATATAAATTCCATGGTATGGAAAAGTAGCTACAGGTCAAAAAAAGTTAAGCATATTATTAGGTTTGGGAAAAACTTTAATGAAAAAATGGAACTTTCTTCAAGTGGGAGCTGGTGATACACTGCTAAAATAGTTTTGTCAAACCATTGTCTGAGCTGTATTTGGCCCCTTATTTTTTGATGCTCATTAATCTTAGATTTCTTGGTTCACATGACTGTCTAGAGAGTGACTCATTATTATGGCCCTGATTCAGTATAATAATTCAGCATGAGCCTAACTTTGACTATGTGAGTACTCTTGTTGAAGTGGACTGATATCACGGGGAGTATTCAAAAGGTGGAAGTCAGTCATGTACTGTTTGACATTGAGCCAGAAAGAATTAAGCAACTTGCAGGCTAAATGACCCCAATTCTATCTTTGAAGATATATTAGAGAAGTATATAAATGGAAATTAGGGCCATTCCTTATAAATAGCTAACAAAGCCATGTTAGCTAGACTAGAGCTTTGAAATGCAAACCTGTATTGTTAGAGGTAAATACTAATTGTATTTGTTTACTTATCTCATTAGATGTTAACCATGTAACCAGATTTTCCTGTCTACTACTATATTCTGTTAAGAACATAAGAACAGCCATAATGGGTCAGATCAGGGGTGGCCAACCTGTGGCTCCAGAGGCACATGTGGCTCCTCAGAGGTTAATATTCAGCTCCTTGCATAGATGCTGACTCTGGAGCTGGAGCTACAGACACCAACTTTCCAATGTGCTTGGGAGTGCTCTCTGCTCAACCTCCTACTCTGCCCCAGGCCCTGCCCCCACTCCACCCCATCTCCCAAACCTCCCACCCCATCCCCCGAATGTGCTCTGCCCTTCCTCCTTCCCCCAGAGCCTCCTGTACATGCAAAACAGCTGATCATGGCAGGCGGGAGGCATGGGGGTAAGCGGGAGGTGCTGAGGGCTGGAGGGAGGAGAGCTGATGGAGGGTGGCTGATGTATTACTGAGAGTCTTCAGCAATGTACATTGAGAAGGGGCCAGAATTTACCAGACTCAGGTTGGCCACCCCAGATCAGATTAGCGGTCCAGCTAGCTCAGTATCCTGTCTTCTGACAGTGGCTTATGCCAGGTGCTTCAGAGGGAATGAACAGAACAGCTAATCAAGTGATCCATCAAGTGGTTCAGAGATCAATAGGGAATTGTAAGAATTAGATGGAACTTGGGTGTAATAATAGAATTGTCTTTATTTCTCTTTGACGTTTTTGTAAACTGTCTATAACCTACTTAATGGAGAATTACCAACCTGATGAATGCAAGTAATTTCCTCATATACCCAAGAATAGGTTTTACTTCAAAGGCACTATTCATGACCTAAGGAATACCTGCTGTCAAGAGGCCTTCCAGAGATCTATAAAAGAACTCAAAAGAACTACAAAGGCCCCAGCATCTGTATCTCAGATCTGCTGAAGCTTCAGAGGAAGACTGAGTCACAAGACTGGGGTCTCCAGCTCCACTCTGGATCACCCTGATATTGGACATGGACCATCTACTGGGACTATGATCTAGGAAACAAATTCTTAAGGATTTTGCAAATCTAAAGCTCACCATCTCTACTATGAAATGGACCTAAAAGAGTCTGATGCATGGCTATATGTATAGTGATCTTTTAATCAATACTTTTTAAATAAATCTTAGTTTAGTCCATAGGAATTGGCTATAAGCATATATTTGGGTAAGATCTGAAATATTCATTGACTTGGTGAGTAATGTGTCTGATCCTTTGGGATTGGTAGAACTTTTTATATTATGAACAAGATTTTCAGTAATCCTCATCATATTTGACTTGGCTGTCTGGGTGGGATCCCAGGGCTGGATTGCTTTAAGAGAGCTGTGTTTTTGGATTCTGGTTAACTGGTAAAGTAATGTAGAAGTTGTTTTGTTGCTGGATTAGTAAATCTAATAATCATATATAACCCCCAGTTTTGGGGATTGTCTTCCCCATTCTTTGCAGTTTGCCCTGATTGAGCAATCTCAGTGTGACGCTCTTAGGATGCCAGTCACAACTGTATTTAAGTTTCTTGCTATATTAGGGCCTATTTAAATACCTATTTTCAGTAAAACAAAGTAACTGTGTGTAAACAATAATACTGTTACTTGTATCATTTATTTTATATTCTCCCATGAAAAAGAAATGTGGTAGAAAACTAGGGAGCTGGGAACAAAACATGTAATTTAGGTGACACACTGAATAATGAAGAGCAAATAGTAGAAGTAAACACTGTGCATCCCATGTGTTGAAAATTTGTTTCCATAGACATTTTGTTTGGGGCATAGCTGAGAGTGATTAATTTATTCACAGAAAGTGGGACTGGCTAGCAAATGTATTATGAACAAGGGAAAAAGCGTTAAATTCACAAGATGATTTATCCCCTACAAATAATTCAACCAAGTTCAGATTAACTAAGGCCCATCCTATCAAGAAGGCAATGGAGGAGAATGGACTTTGTGTCATCTTCATCTGCTGCCAGTCAGAGGAAACTGGTTTTAAAAAGTAGGCAGTCAGCCTTGCAAGAAATAGGCATTGCTCATAAGCTATCTTCAGAGAATATAGTGAGAAGGCTCTAGACTAGAGGAAAGAAAGGAAGGGTATAGAAGAAAGAAACAGGACTGAAGAGAAGCAGGAGACAAGACAAACAGTGAAAGGAGTATCTATAAAAATATGAGGGAAAGGAAGAGAGAAGGGGCCTCGGAGGAACAAATAGAAGATGAGATAAAGGGAAATAAACTAAAAGGAGGAAGGTTAATCAAAATGAAGAGAAAGTAGAAAAGAGAATATTATATCTGAACTAAAGTCCTTAGGGCCAAACTTCTGGTCCTGTTGAAGTTAATGGAAGATTTTTCCCATTAGCCTCAAGTGGTCAGGATTTAGTCCCTTAATTTCATGTTTTCAGTCAAAGTGTTTAGCTGTAGATCAAATAATGTTTTCAAGCAGAGCTTCTTTAGCATTTTATAGAACAGGATACTTCTGAAGTTCTTCCACATCCACTTATAATTTCCTATTTGATTAGAGTACTTCCTTCTGATAAAGTATACTTCTATGCAAAATAGAAGTTTACTCTGATGGTGGAGTCTGTGTTGCTCCCTTTCTTGGAGAAGTATCTTTTTCTGGTCAATACATGGCTTAAAACATGGTATACTTAGCCATTTGCCGAGTCAGATTTTTATCTCCATTCTCTTATTTGATTCATCTCTATTTGAATATTTCCATTGTCTACATCAATCAATCCTGAAATCTCTGGCATTTATCACATGTGGAGGTTTAAATTACTAAGCAAGCACTTAGGAACCTGTATTTTTGATTCTGAAGTTTCCATCTTGCTACTGAATTTTGCTTTCACTTTCTCCTCTGATATATAGCATAGTAATCACTATACTCTAGCTGCTGTAATGGTTCAGGGTCATCAATCAATGACTGTTCAGTCCAATGTGGTGACTATAGCGACTGGCATGAGCAGTTACTTATCAGAGTGTAATAGACTTGTCATGCTGATTGATGCAACATGATGTGTGATTGGATTTAAGGTCAGGAAGTGCTCAGCAATGGTTAGCATGACAATTTTGTTGCATCAGAATGAGTTGCAGCCACTACCAATCTCACACTGGGATGTGCTCTCTTCATATATAAGTTTATACATTCACACTTTCCAGAGGTATTTTCAAGGGAAATAGTGATAGTATAATTATAAAAAAGATTCACCTCTAGGATCCTTTAAATGGTCAATGTATTCCTTTGCTAGAGTGTGGCAGCAGTATGCATGCCTGGAAGCAGAAACATAGATATCAAGGGAGTTTAGGTGCCTCTTGGATTCAGTTGGAATTTGAAGATCACAGGAGAGCCTAAATCTGGGAATTACGTGACTAAACTCCAGATTTAAGTATGTAGAACTTTGATAAATTGAAGACGGCTCAGAGAAGAGCCCCAACAATGATTAAAGGATTGAAAAATATGCTTTATAGTGACTGAGCTCCTTTAGTCTATTTAGCTTAACCTTCTCTTTAATGGGCAATTTGATTAGTGTCTAAGTACCTACATGAACAAATATTTAATAATGGTCTCTTCGATCTAGCAGAGAAAGTTCTAACACAATCCAACGTCTGGAGCTGAAGCTAGACAAGTTCAGACTGGAAAGAGGCACACATTTTTAACAGTGAGATCAATTAACATTGGAACAATTTACCAAGGGTCAAGATGGATTCTCCATCAATGACAATTTTTAAATGAAGAGTGGATGATTTTTCTAAATGACCTGCTCTAGGAATTATTTTGGTAAAGGTTTCAGAGTAGCAGCCGTGTTAGTCTGTATCCGCAAAAAGATTAGGAGTACTTGTGGCACCTTAGAGACTAACACATTATTTAAGCAGAAGCCTATGAAAACTTACGCTTAAATAAATTTGTTAGTCTCTAAGGTGCCACAAGTACTCCTGTTCTTTTTATATTGATAAAGTTCTATGACTTTTATTATATAGGAGATCAAATTACATGATCACAGTGATCTCTTCTGTCCTTGGAATCTGTAAGTCCGGGGTTTAGCTAACTTTGTGGATTGGAACCTATGAAGATAGAACAGAGGCAATTCTAGAAGGAAACATTGTGGACAGACAAACTCAGGAAGGAAGCTTAGGCTATGGGTTATGTTGTTTATTGTTTTATGAGTTACTAATAAAGCCAAATCCTCGGGAAGGAATGAGTTTTGACTAACTAGTCTGTGCTCTGTTGATGAGGTTGGGATGTGGCTCGTTCACACTCTTTAAAAGGCCTTATGGATTTAAGAGAATGGATAACAATTCAAAGATGTCCATCCGGGATTTCAGGTTTCAGCAGCCAGATTTGATGTTTGGATGATGATGTCAGTTTAGTTCCATTACTCATGTCCATGTGGTTTATTGGTATTATATTAGCTTAAAAATTGTTCTGTTCTTTTCATTTGTGCCAAGGAAAGATTCAGGTAGTCTTTGTAATGCCTCAAATGCCCTGCTTTTTATAGAAAATTTTTCTTCTTGGACAGTAATGTCACATTGGTACCATATATCTCCTTACTTAATGACACCCATTGACACACATGTACCAAAAAGGATTACCGGTACAATGATAAAAAGGAAAGTATGCAATTTAAAAACACTTGTAGATGTCAGCAAGACATATTGTATTACAAGAGATGCCATGGGGATCAGTGGGTTGTCAGAATATATGTAATGTGAGAGTATAGCCCACAGGCACTATGTTTTAATGCAAGCTTTGACAGCTATAGCACCAGTGGACCAGCTCAACAACAAGGGAGTCAAATCAAGAGAACACAAGAACCAATTCTGCACTTGACCCAAAAAAAAATGACAGCCAGACAAAGGCTTATATAAAGCAATCCAGTGTCCTTCCCTGGAGCAAATGCAGGAACAAATGCTTGACATGGAATGGTTTTCTTCGAACAGTGATTCTAATTATGTCTGGCATGGGGGTAGGTAACAAACAAACAAACAAAGCAGAAGGTCAGCAGACTGATAACAGGAATAATGTTGTGAATAAGTAGATTAGCTTTTACTGGGTTAAAAGCATCAGAAGTAAGAACCAGGTTATTTCTGTAGGACAGCAGAAAAATCTGAGGTTGGCATCAATAAGCATTTTCCCATGACAAATTATCTGTAGTACTGACACTTGTCCTTGAAGAACCCTTCTGATGGGCTGAGATGACTGCTTTCTCTATGCCTTCTCATGTTTACTTAGTAATAAAATGTTTGCAACTATTTGTACAAAGGAGAGGAAGGACTGGGAGTTATATGATCATCCAGTTAAGGATTGCTTAAGCCTAGACACTGAAATCTGCAATTACTGTGAGGAGCAGTTGGCTCTTGAATTACACTTAGGTTCGGTGGCAGTGAGAATACAGAAGCTCTGAGTGTACTGGAAATGGGAACTATCAGGAGCCAAAAATGGGCAGTTATTCTTTATTTTCATGGAGTTTCAGAAGTAAAGAAACTGAATGCCTAATCAGGCCCTCGCGCTATCTGCTCCTTACCCTGGATCACCATCACTATCTGAAAGTCTGCCCCTGGATTCTTCCACTGCATGCATCCGACGAAGTGGGTATTAGCCCACGAAAGCTTATGCTCTAATACTTTAGTTAGTCTTTAAGGTTCCATAGGACTCTGTCACTATCTGAAAGCTGATACTGTTTCTCTCACCTGGATCAAACCATCTTTATAGGGAGTGCAGTTGCCTCAATTTTTGGATGCTGACCTTGAGATACCAAATTTTGAGGAATCCGCTTTTAGAAATATAAAGTCTGCTGCATTTTGGATGAACCAGTTGCACTTGTGATTCTCAAATATATTAGACTACATCACTTCATTCTAAAGGGCCATGAAAGGATAAAAACACTGAATCAAGGGAAAACAGAACGAAGGGAAACAGCAGTATCCTAGTGAGGATAATGCTGTTTCATGTATTCATAGCAATAGAAAAGGAGTGGGGTAAACAGAAGCACAGATGGAAAAACAGGTGAAAAGCATCTAGCTACAATGAGGGGGTGAAGCCCTCCAGATGTGAAGATGGATGCGTTGAAAGGAGATATCCTCTGAGAATCTGGATGAAGAAGGGAATAGGCATATGGCTACAATTGATGGAAGGACTCCATCCAGAAAGCTGAATCCAAGAGTATAATTTCTACACACTGCAGGAAGTATAGTACAGCAGATGAGTCCCTTCAGAGTACTGACTGCCAATGGGCTGTAAGGGAAACAGAAAGAGGAGGTAGAACAGAACAGACAGAGACAAGGAGGAAGAGGTAGAAACAATGAGAGGGAAATGACAGAGAATCTCCATCTTAAAGCTCATTAGTCACACAAAGGAGAGACTGCTTCAGCTTGCATCAGTTCAGACACTCAGAATGTACAGGAAAGATAAGACTTGAATTGCTTCTAGATTTTAAAGGAAATAGAGAAAAGAAGAAAAGCAGGAAAATGGTTCCTCATTTTCTGGAATTAGATATTTTTCAGAATTGGACCTATTTTTTCTGATTTTTTTATGAGGGAGATCACAAAACATTCTGCTTCCCATCATCCTCACCTTCTCTTCCCTCCATTTAATTCTGCATTAATTACAATACAGTCAAACCTCAGAGATATGCACACAGGAGTTATAAATTGTCCAATCACACACCTCATTTGGAACCAGAAATACACAGACAGCAGCACATAAAAAAATACCATACTGTTGAACATAAACTACTAAAAAAAAAATAAAGGGAAAGTTTGACAAAGATTTGCCCAGGTAAGGAAACAGTTTCTGTGCTTGTTTCATTTAAATTAAGATGGTTAAAAGCAACATTTTTCTTCTTTAGAGTAAAGTTTCAAAGGTGTATTAAGTCAATGTTCACCTGAAAACTTTTGAAAGAACAACCATAACATTTTGTTCAGAGTTACAAACAACCTCCATTCTACTGTACTCCACATCCTTCCTATTCATTTCCAGTCATGTTTTTACTCCTCAGAGCTATTGGGAACACAAACAAAAAGCCTGACTACACCCCTCAATTAGCTAGCCCCAGTTCTTTAATTTATTTCAATAGGTGGGGTCTATAGTTCCTGCACGTACAAAATGAGACCACAGCTCTGCAAAAAGCCCACAAGATGCTGTGGACCAGACTAAGAAACCCTTAGTAATGCTGGTGAGTAGTTACTTGCATTATTGGCCAAATTACAATAGGACTGTATGGGTGACTGCCAATGAGTATAAGAAATCTGTCTCTTTGTTTCCCAGAGATTCCTGCAGCATTGGCTTAAAGATAAGTCACCCATGAGGCAAAAATGTTGTGCGTTGCTGCCTGTTTCCCCAGCCAAGGAAGGGCTGAACACCACACCCACATCTCTGTCAAACCCTTCCCTCTGGGCACAGTTTATTAATTCAAGTAAAAAAACACTGTGTAACACACCATCCTACCTCAGTGTAGGGAGATGGCTGCTTGAGGTCCCTTTTATGAAGCTATTGCCGGCCCTTGATGAACATAATCTTTAGGGGCTCAGAGGCCTTTCACTTGGCATCTCTCTGCTCCCCTTGGTGAAGCATTCTCTCAAGCTCTCTTCTCCAGGATCAGTTACAGAAACCAACCTGCCTCCTGAAGCTCATCTCCCCAGCTGAGCCACTTGCTGGCTTTTATATTCCCATGATCCTTTTCCAGCTGTGTCTGGTAATCAGACATACCAGGCTACTCCTCCCCGCATCTCCTCCACCGCCAGCCAGGCTCTTAAAGGGGCAGACCATCTGTTACAGTTGCCTTCACCATAAATTTTATTTTTCTGAACAGTGCATTGTCAGAGGCAAATACTATGCCTGAAATCCTGGTTGTATTGAACCCAATGGGAGTTTTGCCATTGACTCAGAATTTTGTCATTGAACCAGAATTATGTTTTCAGTCAAAAGGATACTGCCTAAAGATAAACATGCATGTGTGCACTTGTGCATGAGTTAATAAGAACAATTCAATTGTATCCAATAGTTTAATATCTCTTAGGTAGCCACTAATCTTTTCTTTTTCTTCACTTATTTTTCTCAGTATCATTCATAATAAAACTTAATGAAATATATCTTTAGTGGCACCCAGGAGACTGACAACTTTTGATGCAAATACACCACCATGCTTATGCATTTTGCATTGCTCAGAAACACTTTATATGTAAATACAAACTACATAGCATACTATATAGTATTTGTCAACACAATGTCAAGTTCTTTTATGCTATTGAAATTTACAGCTATATTTCTGTCCATATTTCAGGGTAGGAAAAACCTCCACAATTAAGATTTGCACAGCTACACAAAGCTCAATGCATACAAATGCTGGCCAAAAACCTTTCCGTTTGTTCCAAGAATTTGACATTGCACTGCTATAAGATGGCTATTAGCTGGAAGAGCATTCTGTGTATTCACGTGAGCACAAAAAGCATTTGATTTCTTTTCAGAATTTCTATATCCAGCACTTCCAAAGCAAGTGGTTTTGAAGTGCTGGATATAGAAGTCACTTGCTACAATCTTAAGTCCTGGTGAATATAGTATGGCAACTGGTCCTTGTTTTTGCAGAAGATACACACACTTAAGTTTCCTGTACAGTCACAGAGCTGGAATATGGCCAAACTGGGAAGTGTACCCATATTTTGTCAGAGTCTGGTGCCTTAACCACAGGACCACCATTTTCAAATATTGGAGGCATAGTAGTACTATTAAAAATAAGCCCATGTTGTATTTATCAACTGATCTAAATAAAAACCAATTCATCTAGAATTTGGGTCTTAAGTATTTATAGCTAATACAGGTTTATTATTTAAATATATAGACCACATCCGGCAGTCCTTATTCAGGCAAAACTACTTTTGATTTTAGTGAGAATTTTGCCTAAGCAAGAACTGAATAGAAATTTCAGAAATTGGCCTGTATAATAAACATACCTTATTTACAAGCCAGTTAACTGTCATCATTTATTACAAAAAAAAATCTTACTTTGTATGTATACGAGAAGATACAGTTGTGCAGATCGTGTTTCCAACTATGTGTCTCATCAGATTGGGCTAGTCATATTAACTTCTGTTACACCGTTTGTCATAAACTTATAAGTTTTAGGCTTACAACAATTCAAACAGTAACAGCTAAATCTAACAGGAGATGGAGAATAATACTTAGCATTTCTTAGATTGCATTTGTCATTTTCAGGGATGTTGTACATTAGTATTAATTACAATTTTTTCATTTAAAAAAATTACATTTTTTTAAAAATGTCTTTTTTCAAATATTTATTTCTTCAAATATTCATTTTTTTCAAAATGCATGCTTTGTTTGAACCGAACCAAAGTATTTCCTCTAGCATCAGTTCAACATCAAACTGTATCTGTCAATCTGCTGTGATACCGTATGGGCATTGTACTTTGAGTGTTTTATGCTTCATTCTTTACTATGGGCTGGGTGCCATAGCAGGACTATATCTCTACAGCTGGGCACAATAATGGAATGGCTGATACAAGACTCAATTAATGAAGAATTAAAGGAAGGTGACATAATTAATACCTTTGAAAATTAGTTTATGAAAAACAGATCCTGTCAAACAAACTTTATGTTTTAAAGGAGATTACAAGTTTGGTTTATCAAGGTAATACTATTGATGAAATATACTTAGACTTCTGTATGGCATGCGACTTGTTATTGCATAACATTCTGATTAAAAACTGGAAAGACTGAACATTAACATGGGACACATTAAATGGATTAAAAGCTGGCTGACAGGTCTCAAAATGTCATTGTAAATTGGGAATCATCATTGAGTGTTGTGTTTTAGTAGGTCCCACAGGATTGGTTCTTGGTCCTTTGTATTTTAACATTTATATCAATGACTTGGAAGAAAACAAAATCATCACTGATTAAACTTTGCAGCACATATAAATATTGAGGAAATGGTAAATAATGAAGAGGACACTGATAGCAACCAATCAGAACATTCTGTATGCTGTGAGTAAGCAAACAATATGCAGTTTATTATGGCCCAGGGTAAAGATATACATCAAGGAACAAATAACACAGGGCATATTTATACCATAAGGGACTCCATCCCAGAAAGCAGTGACTGAAAAAAACAGGGGGATCACGGTGGGTTATCAGGTGAACACCCACCCTGGATATTTCAGTCCTTGCCAACTACCTCCTAACACATAGAGAAGTGTCGAATCTAACATACAGATAAAGCTCATACTGAAGCTAGCAAAAGGCCAACTACAAACTCATCTATCTAAACCTAACATTCTAGATGTAGCATAGTCTGGATTCAGGTCAGTTCACAAAACTGTACCCACATGAGTGGCACTGATGGATGATCTCTTGTCAACGGATAGAGGACAGACATTGATTCTCATCCTGCAGGACTGCTCTGCAACATTTGACTCTGTTGATCATTAGATTCTGCTGTCTTACTTAAGAAAGATGGTAGGGGGTTCAGAGTAAAGAGCTACAATGGTGAGTGATGATGGGAAGCTGCACCTTAACTACTAGGCTACACACTTGTGAAGTTTCATAAGGATCAATTCTTTCTCCAGTCCTTTTCAACATCTACAGGCAACCACTAGATGAACTGGTCAGACAACTTGGACGCAAGTGCCAGCAATATGCAGATGATACAGAATTTTACCCATCTTTCTCCACACCAGTACCATCATGATGGATGAGATCAGCTTGAATGAAGAACAATTGGTTGAAGTTGAACTCAAGGACAACAGAGGTGAGGTTGATGGGCAGAGGAAAGTGCTCTGAAGAGCTTAGACCTACGATGCAGTCTGTGTGGGTTAAGATACAGACCCACAATGGGTCAATTCACTTTGTAGTTTGGAGTACTCTTGGATTCCTCACTGACACTGAGCTCTCACGTAGCAAGATCCATGAGTAATACTTTCTACTGACTCCATTTGGCTAGGAACTCCATCCCATAATGGTGGATGAAGACCTGGCCTCATTTATTCATGTCACCTTCATCAACTCTTGGCCAAATAACAACACTTCAGTATAGCTGAACATGAAGCCTTCATCACTTAGGAAATTCCACCTAAAATACAGAATCATGCAGAATGCCTCATCAGCAACACAGTCTACCATGAGCACATCATATCTGTCCTTCATTCCCTATGCTGGATTCCCATATTGAATCAAATTGATCAGATTGAATCAATCCTTATCTTGAAGGTGCTAAAAGGCCTGGGCTCAGGATACCGAAAAGACCTTTTAAAGCTCTGGAATGAAGACAATGGTTGACACCTCTGCTCCTCTAGCTCAAGGAACTCTCAACGATAAGAGTAAAAGTCATTTATGCACAGTCAGAACCTGCTCCGGGGCAATCTGAGACTGTGCAAAGAACTTCCCCAGGAATTAAGCACCATCACAAATCTCATTACTTTCTGCTCCAAGTGCAGTGTGACCTTGCCTTATCTAACATAGACACTAATAAGAAGCATTCTACCCAACCGAGACACCTCATTGGTTTTGATTTTCCCTGTGGAGAGAGAATGAGAGAATATACAGCACATGAGAAATATGTAGTCGTATGGCTTAATGTACTGCTGGATGGCACTCCAGATACTATGGTGATAAGTGTGGTATAAACACCTAAATAGAACACAACACAACAGAAAAAAATCTTCATAGAATCATAGGACTGGAATGAACCTCAAGAGGTCATCTATTTCAGTCTCCTACACTCATGACAGGACTAGGTATTATCTAGACCATTGCTGACAAGTATTTGTCTAACCTGATCTTAAAAATTTCCAAAGATGAAGATTCCATAATCTCCCTAGGCAATTTATTTCAGTGTTTAATACCCTAGCAGTTAGGAAATTTTTCCTAATATTCAACCTAAACCTCCCTTGCTGCAATTTATGCTTCTTCTCCTATCCTCAGTGGTTAAGAAGAACAATTTTTCTCCCTCCTCCTTGTAACAACCTTCTACGTACTTGAAAACTGTTATGTCCCCTCTCAGTCTTTTCTTTTCCAGAGTAAACAAACCAAATTTTTTAAGTCTTCCCTTATAGGTCATGTTTTCTGGACCCCTAATCATTTTTATTGCTCTTCTCTGGACTTTCTCCAATTTCTCCACTTCTTTTCTGAAATGTGGTGTCACATGCTGCACACAATACTCCAGATGAGGCCTAATCAGCACAGAGTAGAGCAGAAGAATTACTTCTTGCATCTTGCTTACAACACTCTTACTAATACATCCCAGAATGATGGTTACTTTTTTTGCAACAATGTTATACTGTTGACTCATAGTTAGCTTATGGTCCACTATGACCCCCAGATCCCTTTCCGCCATACTCCTTCCTAGGCAGTCATTTCCCATTTTGTATGTGTGTAACTGATTGTTCCTTCCTAAATGGACTACTTTGCATTTGTCCTTATTGAATTTCATCCTGTTTACTTCAGGCCATTTCTCCAGTTTGTCTAGATCATTTTTAATTTTAATGCTATCCTCCACAGCACTTGCAACCCCTCCCAGCTTGATATCATCCACAAACTTTATAAGTGTATTCTCCATACCATTATCTAAATCATTCAGGAAAATATTGAACAGAACTGGACCCAAAACTGATTCTGTGGGACCCCATTTGTTATGCCCTTCCAACATGATTGTGAATCACTGATAACTACTCTCTGGGAATGGTTTTTCAACCAGTTTTGCATCCACCTTATAGTAGATCCATCTAGGTTGCATTTCCCTAGTGTGTTTATGAGAAGGTCATGCGAGACCATATCAAAAGCTTTACTAAAGTCAAGATGATCTTAAGTCTAGCAGACAAAGGTATAAGAAGATCCAGTGACTGAAGCTAGACAAATTCAGACAGGAAATACAGTGCAGTTATTTAAACAGTGACTCTAATTAACCATTGGAACAATTTACAGTGGTCATGATGGAATATCATAACTAGAAATTTTATATTCAAAGCACATTTTTTTCCTAGAAGATATGCTCTAATTAAATCAGGAATTAATTCAGGGAAGTCCAATGGCCATGCTATTGAGGTGGTCAGAACGGTCCCTTCTGGCCTTTTAATCTATGATTCTATTAATCTACTATCACATACTATGGACTCTTCTCTGATCAAGATCCCCTCTGAACTTTTTGTTCCATGAAAAATTTTGCTTGTTCAACTTTTTGTCCCTTTATGGGATGAAAATAAATGTTGTAACACTGGAATTTCCGAAGGTCAGCTATTCTGGTTTTGGCTCAGCTCCATCTGTAATTGTTACCATGGTTATGAGCTAGTAGCACTTTTAATGTTTTCATGGTATTGGTGACACTGCTAGGTTCCATGGTGACACACCATCAGCAGCATTAGATCACAAAGGTGAGAAGAAAGCCCACAGGAAATAGGAGACACCAAGGAACAGCAGTAGATGAAAGGAGAATAGGATTGGGTGGGTAAGAAGTGAGCTGGGCAGCAGTTGAGGGTACATTGGGATTTGGCTTTGTACTGGAACTTTGTTGCATTTGGATAGCCAAACAACAGCAGTCACCATGTGCCTCTTAGGCCTGGTCTACACTAGCGGGGAGGGTTGACCTAATATATGGAACTTCAGCTATGTGAATACTGTTCCTGAAGTTGACTCATCTTAGGTCGACTTACCTGCTGTCCTCACAGTGGCAGCAGTCGACAGCGGGCTTCCCCGTTGACTCTGCCTTGCGCCTTTTGGCGAGCTGGAGTTCCGGAGTCGACGGGAATGCCTCTGGGGAACGATTTATCATGTCCTGATGAGACGCGATAAATCAATCCCCAATAGATCGATCTCTACGTGTTGATCCAGCTGGTAGTGTAGACAAGGCCTTTGTAGTACAACATTCACAACAAGGCTGCAATCTATTATGTTGTGGATCTGGCCACAGTGCTCCTTTATCACATCTAGATTGAAGTACACTCATTTATATAATCTCTGGGAGATATTTTTATCATGTTAATTGAAGCCTTATTAAAGTGCACAAGATACCACAGAGTCAAGTTAGATAACTCAGAAATTTCAGTGGGAGCAGAATTCACCTGCCTGTATATTAATTGTTGTTATGTAGGGTTAAATTATCACATCACTTCTTTGGCTATTCAGGGGAGTACGTGGAAGCTACAGTTGGCCAGCCATGTAGGAAGAACAGGGGTTGCTCTTTTTTATGAGCAAGTAGGCTAAGAAAAGAGAGGGAGTAAGAAAAGAGGGGGAGCGCAAAGAACCTTGGCTTCCTCTCCCACATTAATAAGCCAAACACGCTGGATCGCTGGTATGGGAGTACAGAGCATTACCTGCAGGCTAGAAGAAAGGGCTGGCTGTATCATTTTTGGCTGTCCCAAGCCAAAAAACAAACAAACAAAAAAAAGTGGTTGCCTCAAGATTGACCAGAATGTCACCCTTTAGAATGTGCCACCCCAGGCTAGTGCCTGGAACTGGCCCTGCCAGCAGATGAATTGTTGTAACAAGATTTTAGTATGAAGTTGAGTACTTTGTTAGTTGTTCACATGGATTTATCATGTATCCTCCTGTTTGAAGTAATTTTTGCACCTCTCTAAAATTTAAACATTAGTAGCTGCTGAGAGGAGATATAGATTGACCTGAGGAGAGAGGTGTCTCCTTTATTGCTAATCATCCTGTCACATCACATTATGGGCCTTTCCATCTTACTATGTCAGCATGGTAGTCAATAAGATGCAACATAAGATGCCATGACAGTTAAAACTAAAGGTGAACAAACACTGATCAGATACTTGCTGAAAATGAAGTTGGTTAAATCCAGAAGACACATGGAAGTGTCATGGCATTCACTGGCCTGGCAAACAGGATAGCTCACTACACATTTATTTTCAATATGCCCCCCAGGTATTGTAGGAAGCAGGCCAGTTCTGACATGATAAAGGAGCTAGGCTGATAGTAATTTCTTTTAAATTAATACCATTGTGGTGGTGGGGGGGGGGGGATTTCTAGAACCCCAGTTTGAAATCTACATCTTAAATTGAATCAGAAACTTTTTCTTAAACTCTGCATGTGTATTTGAAATTAGTATTCTTGAAAGGTATAAGAACAAAAGCCCTATAACGTTCTCTGTTTAACCCCTGCACTGACCTAGCACAAGCAGTAATCATGTAAGCTTTCCCCACAAATGTGCCCCAACTATGACAGGAGGAGCACTTCTAGAGGTAAAATGGGGGATGTGGTCTTATTGGAAAAACATTGTGAAATATTGGAAAAACATGGAAAGTGGACTGGATCAGGCTAAAGAGGCTGTGCTGGCTGGCAGCCAATCACTAAGGGCCTGTGGGGAGCCAATCAGGGCCAGGCTAGAGCCTCCATAAAGGCTGCCTAGTGGAGGAGCATGCAGTCTTCCCCAGACCTTCAAGGGAGAAGGTCTGTCTTCTGAGCTAAGGAGACCAGAACCTAGGACAGTGCGATGTTGGGAAGGCCTGGGGGAACAGAAAAGAGCTCCAGCCCAATATGTGCTAGACTGCAGGCCATGGCTGGAAGGGCCTAGAGGGTGCAAAGGGTCAGAAGGTACATGATCCATGGAGGATGGACAGATGAAGGGAGAGAAGGAGGGTGGAAAGGCTGCCGCTAGAGGGTCCCTGGGCAGTGGGCAGCCCTGGGTCCCCTGCTTTTCCCCTACTGCTGCACCTGGCTGTGGAAGAGTGGCCATAACAGACTGCAACCTTGAGCAGAGGGGGCTAAACTTTGGGGGTTGTGGTTGCTCACTGTAGCAGGAGTGGGCGGAAAGACAGTTAAGACCCTCCTCCCCATAAAAGGGGGTGATCCTGGACTAGTGGGCATTGCTGGAGGGTAGTGTACTGAAGCAGACAGGGGCTGTCTGGAAGCGGACACTGCTGAGCAGAGAGCAATGCGGGTCTGGATACCGACAGAGAGTGAACAATGGATGGGACACCACTGGCAGAAGGTGCTCTGCCTTGTACAGAGCTAATTCCTGGACTAACCAGTGGGAGGCACTGCAGTGGTGAGAGCCCCAACTCTGTCACAGAGGATTATTATTTCAGACCCTTTATACACCATTGTTATACAAATACATCGTACTGATATGTAGAAAGACACGTAGAGAGCTAAAAATCATTCTCCGTGCCTATTCAATCTTTGGTATCTCTGCTGAGCTCTGTAGCAAGACTGCTAACTGATGTCAACTGTGATGTCACTTATGTTTTGTTGTGAGGTAGATTCTTGCCACTTGGGAATTGGACTGAGACTGATAAAGTCATTTCACATCAGTCATCAAACAGCCATCAGGTGGGGAGGGAAAGAAACATTTGTAAATAACTAACCAGAGCTGCATTTGTTCTGGCAGGCTAGAGATGGGATGCACTAAAACACAGCTGGGTCTAGTCCTGTCTCCTGTCCTATGAATTTTTTTCAGATATCAAATTTTCCCAGCCCAAATTGAGCCAAAAATCTGAAAAAATTCACAAAGCAAAATAATAATAAAAACATTGATTTGGGGCTATTCAAACATTTTTTAAAGATAACCACTAGCCATTTCATTTTGCTTTCAGCCTTTCCAGTTCAGAAATATCAAAACAGGAAGTTTTGACAATTTTAAAACCATTTTTTTTTATCCAAATGTGTTTCGAGTTGGGAGATTCATCAAACCAGACCTGTTTCATACTCCAGTTTGGTTTTGACAAATTGGCATTTGTCAGCATAATCACAGTTTATCAAAATATTTTCTACCAGCTCTAGTCTATGGCCTGTTATCAAAACCAAGAAAGTTTAATAGTTACTCAAAGTATTTAGTTTCTAGTGTGGGTTTCGATGGGTCAGTGGAAGGTGCATTCCCAGACACAAAGCTAACATCAACCTCTTGCTCATCTCCTCCTGAAATTAAAAGGAAAGCGTGCATTTTACATCACTTACTAAAACTCGGGTATTTAACTTAGCCTGGAAATAATGTTGGCTGGACCTCTGCCCTCTAGTCATGAAGTTGAATTGCTATGGCCACTGAAGTGCACTCACTAAAGGATATAGAACCAGATTCTCTCCTGAAACTGAGCTCCAGTTGGTACATGAGAGAGGATGGATCCAATTATATTGCTCTGATCCTGAGAGGTAGATGTGCTTCACAGTCTTTTATGCTTGTTGCATTATGCTCTAAATTGGACCCTTTATGGGCCAGTGAAGGACAGATGTTGTCCCCACTGCTGAACCACTTCTACTCTGCCATAATCTCTCTCTTCCGTGGGCATGTCCCCTGATGTCCCCCTATAGCTCAGGGATGGGGGAGCAAAGGCACAGTCTTGATCTGTCACATTTATCCCCAGCATAATTGTCACTTGGGAATTCATAGTCAGATTACAGACTCTTTGCATCATTTGAACAGTGCAAAGAGGCTATAACTGCCTTGAGAATCTGGCCCTTAGTTGCTATCCATGAAATACTGGTCAAAACTCTCAGTCCTTCCCAGAAGGGGCATGATTCTGGACTCAAGATCCTGATATGGTCAATTGGGCAAAGGGAAACCTGTAGTGGGAATCCCAGGGTCTCTCTCTTGTTACACTATAAAACCTTTCTCTCTCTCTTCCCCCCCACCGATTAAACAGATTTTATAAAATTTGAGGGGAAAAAGTTCCTAGCAAGCTTTCTTGACTCCTTTATTAAATGAACGAACAACCAAAACTATCTTGAGCAATTTGCTATTGCCTTTTTCCAACGAGTCACTTGACAGCAAGAGAATGTTTTACAGCGAAGATTGTCTACTAAACAACCTAATCAAAATATTATTAAACAATTACACTGCAGTAGGCTGTTTAATGAAGTGTTTTCAGTGTGGTTTGAACGTTAATAGCAACAGTGTTAAAATGCTTTGTGCTCTGTGTATCAAACAGCCTGAAGTAATGGGAGCTGACGAACAGCCAAATAAAATCTTGAAGCACCTTTGACAGACAATATACTTGTGCCAGTCTAAATCTTGTCATGCATTGTTATTGAGCAGGGAAATGACAAAAAGCAATGTAAAGAGCTTCCACATACTGTATATCATAGTTAACTCCATGATAGCTGAGGGCCTCCCAGCTTCCTCCTTGTGGTTGGCCGGTGTGCTGACTAAATCTGAGTAGGGATTCGAAGCTACATGGAGAGTGAAGTGTTTAGATTTCTATACAGATTTAGAAATACTGTACTTCTGAGCTGTTGCCTAGGGTGCTATGTCAATGTGTAATTTACACAGGACTTTCTCCTGAGGGGATCTGAGATGTTCGATGGGAGTTAAATGACAGGAGAAATGCATTGGCAAATGACAGATGGACATAGCTGATGTGTGCTGATTCAGATGTCTCTGGGAGCACTATGGCATTGGAATGTATTTTTTTTGTTTTAGGGAGGGGCCTGAACCCAAATCCAGTCAACTCCAAACTGCAGGGATGTGGGGGGACATTACAAGATCATGGCCCAAACCACAATCCTAAATTCATTATTGTGGCTATATCAGTACTAGAACGTTGAACTTGAACTGAGTAGGCAAGTTGATGGAGTGTCAAAATCCTGACCCAAATCCAGATTTATATATCACTTTCATGGGAAGAGTGGACTACAAAGATAAGATGATCCTGTGGCTAAAATACAAGAACACGAGTCAGGAGATTTGTGTTATGTTCCATTCTCTCTCTCAGACTTTCTGTGATCTTGTGACTTACCCTTACTGTGCCTCAGTTTCTCCATCTGTGGATTGGAAACAATACTTCCCTTTTTGTCTGTGGGTTCTGAAGCTTAATGCATAAATTGATAGAGGTGGTGATTTTATTATTTAATATCATTAAAATTATTTAATAGCACCTGATTAATTATACTTTCTATTTCACACATTGCCTAGTGAGAATGATGAGTCTGAGGGTCCCCTCCTCTGTTTCCCAGAATGCCTGAACTTAGGAATGGCCACTGATAATTACTGTTCAGCAGATAAGCTCTGTAGGAGCCCATAGCCACTCAGTAAGAAAGTGGATTTCTTAAAGGCTGTATTGAAGCTTCTCTCATAAAAGTTTGTCTGAATTTTTAAAAATGATAAAAACTGCTAGACTGAAGTATTATTCTTCATAGCTATTGACAATAGAAGTTGGAACTATTTTTTTATCTGTCTTCCTCACCTCAGAAAAACAACTGTGGCTATTCTCTGTTCTAAGCAGCATCTTCTATTACTACCAAAATATATATTTTCCATTCATCTTGAAACTGTTCTCTAATAGCAGAGAGACAGCCCTGAGGGGATGATTACCAGGAGATAATTGGGTAACACACGCCTCAAATCTGAGGCATGGCTTGGCTGTGCTATGCAGCACATCACCCCAGAGATGTGATATAGACTATGGAAGTCTCTGTTTCCAATTCTACCTCATTGGCTCTGTGTGCCAAAACACTCATGTACACTGATGGATACCTTTGTGTCTGGCATAATCTATGCTTCCTAGTCCTCCAGCACAAGACCCTCCACAGGAGTTCTATATATACTGCATGAAGTAACATACAATGTTTATCCTTCCCTCCCCGTTGTTCCCTTTTAATTCTCCCAGGACCTTTCTCAAATGCCAAACTCTCTCAGTAATTCACTGTCTCTACTAGCCACTCCATGAATTTCCCTGATGTTGTCCTAGTCCTTCTCATGCTTCTCCAATACTACTCATCCACCACATAATCTTCCTGGCTATTCCCCTGACTTTCACTTGACTTATGTAATAAAGTGACAGAGTAAAGTCAAGCTGGGAGTGATCTGTACATCTCTGCCTGCTGCTTTCACAGCCTTGTGGCCTTAACCCAGCACGGGAGAAGTTGTTTTCTGAGTGGCTGGCTTAACAGAGGCTTGATGACAAATACCTCTCCCCATTCAAGGATATAGCTACTACACTTGTACACCACCTTTTATTATGTGATTTCCTCCTGAAGACAAAGGGGAATTATCTTACAGGAGAGTGCAAGGATTTCCTCCCCTGGGAAATCATTTTGAAAATCCATGGTATTTTGGGCCTTTCAGAGTAAAAGGAAAATGGTTTACAGAAGTCTCTTTTGGAGGCAGGGACAGTAATGATCCCAGAATGGCATGACTTATCAGTCTCCAGAGATGAGATGTATCTAACAGAGTAGGAAAGAAAAGTCCTCCCAACTCCCCATCACTTGAAACAATTCATCACTAGAAACATGATTCAGCAAATGGAACACATTTTAAAGTATATTTTCATTTTGCTTCCTTTTTTGCAAACCAAAATGCAAATGTATTACAGTGTGGTGCAACATTTGGCTACAGAGTTTGGTTTGGATTTCAAATACCCTGAATTCAAATACACCACAAATTTAAAGACATGCGCATCTGTGACTTATATCTGGTCCTGTCTCTAGTTTAGATTACAGAAATTAATGGGACAACTCAGCACTTCTGCAGTCACTTTGTGCTGATTCAGCTAATGAAAAGCACCTCAAAGGAGCTCTAAATCCCTTCTGATGGCAGGAAAGAAGATCCAGAAATTCTGGACATTCCCAGTACCAACCTCTGCCAATTTGTGATTGCCACAACCCTTGTAGGAGCTGTGTGGGAAGCACAATATTGGTAAAACTAGTGCTTAAAAAGCTCTTAAAATGTGTTGAGGGGGTAGGGCAGGGTGATGACCGTTCATTGCTTAGGGGTGCAATACAAACCAGTGAGGGATTATGTTACCACTTGCCCTGTAGCTCTGAGTCCTTTAGAACGCTTTCCTACTGGAGCATCCAGCCTGGGATGTTCACAATCAGCCATAGCCGCCGACTCCATGGGTGCTCCGGGATTGGAGCACCCATGGGGAAAATTAGCGGGTACTCTGCATCCACCGGCAGCCAAGCTCCCCCCACTGCCACCCCCTTCTTACCTCCTCCTCCCCTGAGTGTGGGGAAGGCGTGGAATCGGGTGGGACAAGAGCGGTGCAGGGACGAGAACAGGAGAGGCCACGAGCAGGAGAGTCAGGGTCGAGCACCCACCAAGCAGAGGGGAAGACGGCACCTATGTCTAGCCTACAAGAATGAAGGTCACACCCTGAATTGTCTATGTGCTAGACATCAGTAGTTCAGCAGCTCTGACCCCAGCAGCCTGTCTACAATCTCCAATTTCCACTAATATGCACTGCAAAGTCCAGTCCTCTCCTGGACAGTTCTAAGAAATAATGTTAATTTGTTCCTCCAAAGACACAAAACCACATCACAACTTTTTAATTAAATTGGAGTAATTACACTTTTCCATTTAAACACAGCATTGAGTTGGTTTATAGTAAGAATATAACTAATGTGTTAACAAAACTACATAGGTTTAGTGATGCCAGGAAAAAAGAATAAAGTTTGAAAGGGTTACAAGTAAAACATGCATCTAAAAATCTAAAACAATATATCAAGACACAGGCTTTGTTCAAGGTGATTTCTTTTACCAGTCATTCTCTTTTCTATCCATGGCTGACTGTCCCTCAATCAGGATCTTCCTGTGCAAAAAGTACAAGATGCTGGCTTCCCTTGTCACTCAGATGAAACATCTTTGCCTAAGCAGGTTTCTCATGTATAGTCAGTTCCAGAGATTCCAGTGCCCCCATGGGCTGAAGGACCTATCATTCTCAGCTTGCAAGAGCACTGTTCCCTTTTGTCTGTCTACTAATGGGCGCCAAAGATGGCATCTGTCCTTGCTTATATTTTCCAAAGCTCAATGAATTTGTATCAGGTGGCAGGATGACCTCATGCTGTCCTTTCCTTCCTGTGGGCTTCCCAACCCACCTGTATGATTTCTATATAGATTGGGTATCCATTGCTTCTAATTCAACTATGCTTAATTTACATAGGAGACATGTAGTTAGCTATGACATTCCCACCTGTCTGGACAGGTTGTACAGCCTAATATCAATGAGTATTCAAAATTCCTCCTTACATAATGTTAATACACAATGTTAACATAAAATTTCACAATGATATTAATCAACAATGTGTCATTAGCTTTCAGAAAAGACTTCACTATGTACACTTTTAAAATATAGTAATATTGTACACACAAACAGTTGATTCAATTGTTTATCACTTTACAGTCAGCCTGTGCTGCCCCCCTCATCTTTATAGAACAGTAAACCTTTGCAGTCTATTCTTTGAAATTTAAAAATCTTTCAAAAAACTTTGGAACTAATCCAGGTAGGGAAAACACATTCCTTTGTCTGAGGCAGTCCTGTTTACTAGTGCCTTGGCATGCCTGGTTTGAACTCATTGTAATAATTATTCAAATACACATAATTCATGGAATAATATTAATGATCATGAGTTATTAGTTTTCAAATGATACCTCACAGGGCATATTTTGTACAAAGTTTACTACAATATGTAGGATTTTAATAAAGGGGTGCTTAGTGTCACAGGGAGGGAGAGTCTATTAAAATCTGGGAGCAGCAGCTTTCATAAGATAGTGCTTACAGTGCAACCCTCAGCAACTCGGGTCAGTTTATCATTTTGTTTTTGTTTAGGTCTGCAACCCCTTATGCCTCCCCCCTCTCATACACACAAACTCTTTAAACACTTTATTAGCTTGCACCAGGGACTCTACGTACCACATGATACCTAATTACAGGAAATGCAAATTATTTCCTTTCAGTCCTTGTTACTAGTGAAGAGAGGACTCTGAGCCTATGCATCTTTGAAAGCTTGGTGGTGAAGGTATTGAAAAGGATAGGAGATAAGGGACCCTTATTTTTTCCTTTATTCAACTGTAAAATATTTTAATGGAGTTGAAAAGTTTAAAGGAATACTCCTAATTTTTCTTGGCAGTTTTCTTGACTAAGATAGTGGAAATATTGACATTTAGTTCCAGTGAGTTGACTGGATTGCTGCTTTCACACCAAAAAATAAAAATAAAAATAAAAAGACATATAAGAATAGTCAATGTTTGTATTTTCCCTTGCACATAAACTACTGATTGTTCTGTAATGGCAAAAGTTGTTAGCCAGTAACTTTCCACAGGCTATTTTCCCCCTTCTTCTTTAGAGCTGATATCTTCCATATTTTGTGTTCCTTATTGAAATTGTGATTATAGCCTCAGCTCCATTTTTCAGAATGTCTGTGGAAATGACTATAAATTACTAAACGAATAAATGCAGAGTTCTTTGAAAGGTCTGAAATGTGGGGCCGTTAATGTGAGTTGAAATTTCACTTTCAACAAGTAGGTGTTACTGAAGTTTTGTGGTCCACAGTGCCACACAATGTAAGTACCTGTAACTCTGAAAGGACCTACAATAATTTGTGTTGAACTATACTAAATAGAAATATATTTTTTCTTTCCTTAATTGCATTGGTTTCTAAACACATTTGCTCCAGGAAAAAAAGGGAAGAGTGATTCCACTGAGCCATGTGATTAGAACAGAACATTTATGTTTTAGTCATTTGGCTGCTTTGGTAACATTCAGTAAACTTAGTAATTTAATACATTTAAAAATAAAATAAAATATAAAGTAATAAATATATTCTAACAAAGCAATCTAAAAATAACTGCCCTGCAAGATCTGACTAGGCAGTGTTCTGGAGAATGTCAAAGACTCGTAACTTTCCTTCTCTCCTCACCGCCCCCCCCCACCCCAAAATCTATTAACCTAGGTTCACCTAAACAAAATTTCCAATGGAGCTTTTGTTTCTGGTTGCAAGACTGAACTGTCTAATTGTCCTGCTAGGTGTGAATTATTACACTGCATTTAATAATTCTATCTGCTTGTTTTTATTCTGTTAAAAAGAATTATATATCCATTTTAAGAATGATAAAAGCAAAGAAGTCTAGATAGCTAGCTCATTCTATCCTTTGGCCATCTCTCTGGAAAGGCAGTACAGTCTGAAAGTAGTAGCTATTTAGCTACCAGTAATGCTCTGATCCAGTATCAATTACTGTAACAAGCTGGGTGAACCACACATTCATTCACCTGATGCTTCCATTCATCTGTTTTGTTGCCAGGTAACCGAAACAGTATTGTTAGGTTTGCATGCTGGGTATTAACTGCTGTCACACTTGATTATTTTTTAATGTTTTGAAAGTGAATAAAAGGCAAGGGCCAGAAATAGGATATTTTTTTCTTTCAGATATGAATATTTGTAAGATCATATCATATATCATCAAGAAATCAGGTTCTCATTTATTCTACTGATACATGAATCATAACACAAATCATACGGCCTGATTTTTACTACACTAAACATGTCCCCAGTACTTTCTTTATACTCTAAAACGGGAATCTGCACTCTTGAACTGTTTGTTTCATGCTGTCGTATGCAATAAACCTTCAGTACTTAGTGCATGACATCATCAGTCTCAGATATGGAACACAGGTACTATGCAGATGGTATCATTAGATGATGAATATTCAGAAGAGTAGAGACCTTGCTTCCACTTTTGTGGATGCAAAATATTGCTACAAAGCTCTGAGTAAGTGCACCAGCATTTAATTTTTTTGCTCATGTCACAGATCTTATCAAGCTCTCCCTGTTAGATGTTAGGGAATTGAAACACTGAATCCCTCTGCTGGGGCTGGATAGAATTTAATCACTGTACCTGGCTCTGGGCCTTTAGGAATACACTCCAGGTGCAAACCTCATATCTAATACCCCTTCAGCAGTGGGACTCCCCTAATTCAATTGCCTAAATCCTTACACTAGTGTTGTCATCACCATCTGTCCCAGCAGCATTTGCACATTCCCCAAAATCCCACTGAAGTTGGGAGCTTTCTGATTTACAGTTTACCTTCAGGGCCACATGGTAGAAAAAGCCAACAGATTCATAGACAGAATTTTCCCAGGATTCTACAACATCATTGTTCTTTACCTAAAAGCATGAGAGATACACCAGAGGATTCTGCCTACGCCCAAAGAACTCTCCAAAGTTGCAAGAAAACCGAGACAAGGGAAATGTGCATAGATGTGTTTATTAGTTTGTCTAGGTCTGTGTATCTAGGATCTTTCCCCTACAGCTCATGGCTTGTGTTCCAAAATATAGAGACTTCTCTCCCGCAGATATCCTTTTCTAAGCTGGGATGGTCCTGCAGTTATACAGAACCCACCCGCCTCCCCTGCTACAAAAGCATGCCCCTCTCTTCTTTTCTCCTGCCTAAACTGTTGTATCCTTTGGGGCCGCAGTTTTAGGAAGAAATCACTTGAGACAGAGAGGTGTAAATCTTAAAAGCAGCCATTTTTGCCACACACTGAACTAACCAAGCCAGCCAAAACTGGCTAGGCTATCTCCTAGTAATCTACCTCAGTTGCCATGGCAACAATAAGGTTCTAACACCACGACAACCAAATACACAACACAAATTTACTGTGTGATTCTGCGAATTTTCCCCTGACCCACACAACCTCTCTGCTTTTTAAAGGTTAGCATCAACACCCTAAATTCTTTGTTCTGCATTTGAGGGTTTTCTACTCGCTAAATGCCAGCCCTTGTAGGAAAAAAACTAGTTCTCCTAAGCTTCAGCTAACTCATTGTCCCAAGATCCCATTACTGCTATTTGAATAGGTGGCCATTAAGTTTTAACAATTCACCATTGTATCTGGTCCAAGAAAGTTACCTTTTTCATTAAAAGGTGGGAATAAATGGTCCGTAATACTACAATGTTCATAATAATTTTACAGCATCAACCAGAATTCGTAAAGATTCAGGCAGATTCCCCAAATCATCACACTTCTTCAGATACATGTAACTGTGTGTGGAAAAATTCAGATGAATATTTGCAGATGCAAATTGCACCCTACAGAAGGGAGGGTGTTTCATTGAAAGTGTGATGCTATAATATCTAAAACAGACAGAGTGCTTCTCCAGATTCAAAATACCGAATCAGAGATAAACATAAGATGACCATAGGGTTGCAAAATACTCAGACAAAAGTACTTAAAAAATGTGTGCTGTTACATCTTCCTACACACATTGACCCTAATTCAGGAAAGAGTCTCTATTCCAGAGAGCACTCAAGAAGTTGCTTCACTTTAAGTCTCAACAAAATTAATGGAATATAAGCGCATGCTTAAATCCTGTCCAGAAAACAGTTAGACTTAAATTCAGTTTTAAATACATTCCTAAAACTGGGCTATAGTCATGATACTACAGGTGTCTAACACACTATTTTAAACACATTTGGTAGTAGAAAGAGTAGAAAGCCACTTTATAAACTGAATTCTGGTCTAGACATATTGAGTTTATATACACAACACATTTGATTTATGAGCTGGGTTGGAGGAGGTATGGCATTTAATTTTCAAACATCTTAACATACTTCTCTCAAATCAACAAATCACCAAGCTTGGGTTTCTTCCATCCTTCTTATTCATGTTCACATCTTCACAATAGTTTCAATTTACAGCCCTCCATGAGCTACCACAAGTTTCTTAATGAATTTATGGATTTTCTTTCTCAGTTGACTTTGGAATCATGCAGACTATTAATCTTATGTGATTCTACGGTCCATGTTGACAATGTAGAAGATATGTTTGCTTTTCTTTCTCTTGTTAGACAAAAAGAAAAAGCTTATTGGGTTTGCCTACTATCCCTGTTGACTACTTGTGATAGCAAGTTTTCTTGTCTTTTATCCCTACTCACCACTAGACTGAATGACAGTTTTATTTTCTTTCTGCCAGTGATGATGATGATTCTCTCTATAATTTCTCTTTTTTAATAATAATAGTTCTGAGACCCTTCTGGCTTTTTTTTTTTGTTAATTTCTGTCTTAGGTGTCTATTTGAATGCAGTACAGCACTCTTATTTCCAATACAGTTTTGACAATGTCTTTCATGCCAAAGTGAAAAATAGTACTTGCTTATAGAACTGTGATGTTTAGAGATTCATTGACTTTCAGTTTTTGAATTCCAGCAGGTAAACAAGATTCCCAGTAGCAGCATTTGCATCCTTATACTGACTTTTTTCTCTCTTCAGATCTGTACACTGTCACCAGTGTCTTCTGTTCTTGGACTGTAAGGGTTGTCTTTCTTTCTAGGAGTGTTTTAACTTAGTGTGTGACTTTTTACATTCCATTGCTGGGTTTCCCCCTCGCCACTTTTCAGCTTCTTCTGTTCCTCTATTCTTTTTATACTGCTTTGGATTTCCAAATATAACTAAATATCTGTAATGTTGGAGAGTCTAAATTACTCCAGACTTCTGATGCTGCTAGTACACTGCACAAGACTAACATTATTGAATTTTTTGGAGTGGGGAAGGTAAGGATAAATTGAAATATCAACCAGATGAATAGGAGCCCTATGAATTCTGCAGTTTTATGACTGGGGAATTTCTTGCAAAATTCACTTTGCTGCACAGTTCTCTAGAATCTGATCTTTGAGGTTAATATTAATTATAAAAGTACACTCAAATCATGATGATAAGCACTCTATAGCTGTTCCTAATAATAACTGTCTAGGAAATGTCTTGAGATTTAAGTAGAAGGCCTATGGGCATGTGAGTGTGATGGGGTTTCCAAGGTGCAACCTGAACTGTGGGACCACTGAGCCCTATTTCCCACCAGCTTTAAGTATCCCTGTCACACTGTGATGCTGTGACAAGCTACAAACCTCTGGCAGGTATTGCACTTACACAGACATCCACAGGCAGGGACACACCCAAATGAGTTACATTAATGCTACTCCCAGCCACCCATGGACCCACAATAAAGAGGCTTCAGCCAATTCCCTCCAGGTCCCCAGTCTTGCTCCCCAGAACTGTTTTGTCTTGCCCTGGTCAGAAGCCTGACCAGTGTAAGTTTATTACCCAGTCCACCCCTCCCTTGATGTGGAGAGGACACACACTAGACTTTGTAACCTGAGCTGAGATTTTTCCAAGCACTTCAACCAAAATACACTGTTTAGGTAATATATAAAACAGATTTATCAACTACAGAAAGATAGATTTTAAGTGATTTTAAGTAGTAACTGTAGAGATGAAAGTGAGTTGCCTAAGAAATAAAAGTAAAACCACAAATCTGAATTCTAGAAACTAAATAGGATTTGAATCAAGCACTGTCTCACCCTGACAAATGGTACAAACAGGTCACAAATCTTCAGTACACAAGCTGGAACTCTCCTCTAGCCTGAGACCACCTTCCCCAGTTCAAAATCTTTGTCTTCCAGGCCTGTTTCCAGGTCTTGAGTTGTGTGGGGGAGTGAAGCCAAGTGATGATGTCACTTCCCCTCTTTGTAGTTTCTTCCAATTTGCTGGGAAGATCTATACTTATGAGGTGGGTCGAGCAGTCTCCACTGTCCACGTGCTATCTCTGAGAAGTCTCCATTATATACAGTTCCTAAGATATGGCTGTTATGAAAGTGGATTCTCTTTAATGGGCCATCAGCACATCTGGCTACTCCATGTTTGCATCTGAAAGGCTGATTGTGGATGTTCCCAACCTCACAACATATTTCTGTAACTCACACATAGCAAAACTCCATAAGTTCACATACAATGATAGCACATACAATCCAACAGGACATTAATGGTCAACAGATCAAGATTTTTAAAATACCTCATAAGGCATTTTTTATACAAAACATATAATAACTATATGATAGTGATGAATATAGGGGTTTCAGGGTGCTGCTCTGAGGTACAGAGTGCAACAGTTAGTCAAAGACATGAGCGCCAAACTGCTGGTACAGTACACTGCACTGCATTTGCACACCTACACTGCATTTGCTGAAGTGGGTAAGGAAGACTTGAGGGCCCTGCCTGTAGTCATTCTTAGCCCTGCAGAATGGTAGTCAAAGGAGAAGAGCATGATTTCATAGGAGCGTTTTCAAAGGAACTACTTCCTGTGGCCAGCCTGCAGGCCCCTTGAAAATTCTGTGAGTGGATCATGATCATGGATGCCATGATAATGTGTCCTTGCAGACCACACTTCCTTTGTTTGCATTAAGTCTTTTATTCTTTTTCTTCTGAGCTGGCTCAGACACTCAGGAGAGAGCAGAAGTTTTCTTTTTTAGGTATGTCATTTTTAAAGTTTCTCTTCCTTATTTGTTTTAATTTCTACTGATGATGTCTCTGTACTATTATACTAATTGCTCTTTTCCAAAACTATGCTTTTTTGTCTTTCCTTAGAGACTAGTGAAGAAGCAGAGGTATGCAGAACTGCTGTTAAACAACAGCAGTTCTACTTTTATCATTTATTATAACTGTATAATTATAATAATCATTTATTTGTGTTAGGATAGCATCAAAAGGTACTGATCAAGATCAAATCCCACTGTGCTAGGAATAACAGACCTATTAGGAAACAGTCTCTGCCCACAATTGTTTTCAATCTAAAGCCCTACTGCTGTTCCCAATTAATTCAATGAGAATTTGATAATTGACTTCAGTGGGAACAGGATCAGGCCATAAATAGATAAGACAGACAAAGTGTAGAAAAAAGAAGTATCCTATTTTTACAGATCAGTAAACTGAGGCACAGAGTGAGTAAGTGACTTCCACAACATCACACAGGATGTCTATGGCTTAGCTAGGAAATTAATTCAGATCTCCTCAGTTCAAGAGCCTTAACCAGAAGACCAGCCTTCCTCTCTACAGATTTGTTTTAAATTCAGACCCTGATGCCTATGTGCAGTACCGTAAATGCACAGAATAAGGTTAATGCTTTTACCACATGCTCCCTTCCTGACTGATAGTACAGTATGTAACAAAATAAAATGTCCAGGACTAAAACATTTGGGGAGCTGACAGCTTTGCTTTTGTTTGAAGGGAACAATTCATCTTGGCTTCCTTGACAGTTATCAGATAAAATAAAATTGAAATAAATATCAGAGAAGAAAACATCTAAATCACGAGTCCTGGTTTATGTTTTGCTTTAGGTTTACAAAAGCCTTCCACTTTCTCTGTTCTTTCTACCAGAAAAGCCTGAATCTGAGGAAAATCAGGGTGATTAGGTTTAGGCTATGGGTTAGGACTATGCTCAGACTACAGTGATGACTGAGCACCACTATAAAACACGCAGATAGACAACCTCAGGATTCAGTATTTGTTGGAGTTTGAACATGAAGAGGCCAGTCAGGGCCAAGCTTATGTTTTACAAGGCCGCAATCTGCTGAAAGCATATGGGTGATTAGGCTGGAATTTCTTTTCTCCAATTCCAGTCCTGCTGATGCAGCCTCTAATAACACATCAGGGCAGGAACATGTGACCTGCAAAACTACAGGACCCTGACCTTACTTTCACTGCTCAGAAAGCTGTGGAAAAAACTGGCTAATCTGGCGATAGTTGGATTCATCTGCCCTTCAGGGCCTGAAAAAGGCACAGGCTGAAGTATGTCCTGTAGTCTGGAAATCCTGAGCATTCTTCCCAAGCATGTCAAATGGAAATACTTTAAATTACAATCTTGTTTTCACACGGCTAATGCTGTTTTGAATAGTTATCTGATGAGTATTTAACATTGGTTCACTACAAAATAAAATATTTATAATCTCATGGAAACATCCTATACAATTTCGTGGACAATAATATCCTGTCTATAGAATTTTTAAATCAACTCATAGAATTCTGTAGAAAGGGTATAACTCTCCATTAAATTCTGTAAGGAGATTTAAACATGCCCACAGAAAGAATATCACTGTTAGGTTCTATAGATTTGTAGAGCAAGTTTTTTAGAACGCTGGGTAATTTATACAGAAACCTCTTGGTTGTATCCCTATTGAAGTCTATAGGACTTTCCTACAAGGCTAAATGTATTGGGTATTTTGTAGCTGTTAATCCTTAAGAAATATCACTTCAGTGACCAATAAGTATTCATTTAGCGTACAACTGACTTATTAAATCTTAATTACATCCAGAAAGCTCTCAATTAATTAACTGCATTGATTGTAAAGTATTCAAAAGTATTGCCCTCACTAGGTCAAGGCCAGGTTAGGGGATAAAAAGAGGCTTTAATAGCTTGCCAGGTATGTTCGCTGTATGTACAGTAGTCTTCCTAGTTCCACAATTATTGCTTCTTCGCTTTCACCTAGAATATGAATAGTGCCCACTATTAGAATCTGAACTTGATTTGCTTTTGATTATCAACAAAGACACCGCTTTTCATTCTTCCTTACTACTGATGATCAATGAGACATTCTCATTTAGTGGCTTAACCATGATGTCATACTCCTGGCTCTATAGGTCTCACTACTTTTTAATTAGTGCTGCTTTGCTTGTTCCTGGGGTTTTTAAGCAGTTAAGACAGAGACATAAATAACATAAGACACATCCCAGCCAATCTGGTGATTGTAATAGCTATAAAGAGATGCACACAGTCATCAAAAAAAATTCAACCCATTAATAGAAAAACAAGTACTGATCTCAGCCACCTAGGTTAGGGATATAATGGAGAAAGAAAGAGAAAAAGAAATCTGGGGCTTGCTGAACACCTGGTAACGACTATCAAAAATAAACAAAATCTCTTGTGTTTCCTTGTTTTATAAGAGCAAACTAACGCACAGCATTTGCACACATCAACTCTAGAGTGGGTGACCAAAATATCTGCTATCTATGTATTTCTAATGCACTCATCACTTTGGAATAGAAGCACCAAAGAGACTATGTTTTAGCAAAAGTATGTCTTTTAAAAATTGAAACTGTACATCTGGTATTTCCCCTTTTGTTCAAAATTAAGCAAAGTAATATGTAGATTTTGCACACACCAACATTTAACATTTTTGAATTTAAGCCACTTTGTTTCTTAGCAGAACTTCAAAATAGTGTAAATTCTACCATAAAACATTAAATATTTCTTCATGCATTGTATAGGTCTGCTCACATGAGTAAAGAAAACAGAATTTGGCCCATTTTGTTTAATTGATGCATTTATCTAGATTTTTTTAAAATATTCAGCACACAATTCTCTCTTCTCTTTCAACAGGTGCTATAACGTAATCACCTTCATTTTCCACTATAGGCACTGATCAGCGTGTACCATACAGATAACATTTAAGGAATCTTTGGATTTTGCTTTTTAGATTGTAATAAAACACATCACAGGCAATTGTCTCCAAGAGACCAAGGAAAAAAGCAACACTACTATGCAGCAAGGTGTGTAATGGGGGTGTATAAATGCTACAAGGGACCAATCACCTCCCCAGCTGAAGCCTGTGGGTAGGCTAAACATTGCAAGGATTAAAGGTCACAGCTCAGCCAGAATATTGAGGCTGTTGGAGAGACAGAGATCCCCAGAGAAAGGTCTCCACAGGGTCAGACTGGAAGAAGCTTCTCAGACAATCCGTCAGAAGGGAAGAGAGAAGACTATCAGGCAGAAGGTACTTGCAAAGCCCTGAGGTAGGAAGCAGCTCAGGGAAACACAGTAGGAGATTTAAACAAACAAGTTGTGCTATGCTATTCAGGGTTCCTGGGAACCCCTTTTGTCCCCCGGCACGTACTTCCGGAAGTGAGGGCAGCCTGGCTTCCCTCCTTTCAGGCCTTCCTTGAGCAGGCCCTGCAGGAGGATACTCCCTGCCTGCCCTCCCTGGCTCTCTGGACCTTGCCATTGGGTCTCTGCCCTGTGAGCCACCCCCTCCACAACACCTGAGCCAGCTGTGTGACCTGCAGCCTATTTGTTATTGAGCCAAGCCTAGGAAACAGCTGTACATGCTCATGCTCTACACGCTTCATTGCCTCACCCTTGGGTCCCACCCCGACACCAAGTGGTGGGGCCTTCTATCATCTTTGGAGGATGAGGAGCCCCAGTGGGACAGTCTGGTCCCGTGGCTCTCCAGGGACATTAGTTGACAGCTCCTTCACAGAAACGTGAAGGATCTGGCATGGTTCAACTCCCTTCCCAACACCTGCCCCTTTTGTGGCATGAGGGAGACCCTAGCACACTTTCACATCAAGCGCATCAGGTTGCAGCCCCTTTTTCTGGCTTCTCCAGAGCCGTCTTCTGAGGTTCTGAATGCATTTTCCCCCATATCTTGAGCTCTACACTCATCCCAATCATGGCCCTGTGAAATTGCAACACTTCCTTGTCAACCCTCTACTGGCGCTAGCCAAGTGGCCATCCACCATACCAGGAGGAGGCTGTTGGATGGGTAGGTGCTCTTTCACTGTGGGGCATATTTCCACTCCTCCATCAGGTCACATATCCAGGCAGAGTTCCTCTGGGCTGAGATCACAAGCTCCCTGGTTTTGATTTTGATCCTATGACCTCACTCCTGACCCTGTTTTTCATTAGTTTCCCTGATCTCATTTCAGCCCTGGGCTTAGTGGCTCCTCCCCTTAGACTGGGAACGGGGTCTTTAGATGCAGGCAGGTAGTCAGGGTCCCTGGACTGGGAACTAAATGAGAGATACATAGATGGGGATACAGACTTCTGAGAATCTGGCCTGCAGTGGCAACAATAACAAGGGTGTAGGACTTTGCCTTTGTATTCCTGCCTTAACTTAGGTTATTTGGGTGACACGAGACTCATTTCAGTCCTGAAAGGGGAGAGAGACAAGTAACGCAGATGAAGATTGATGGATATAGATTCCATGGCAGGGACAACTGTGGTTCTGTGGTGGCCTACCATGTGTTAAGGGGATGAGGTCCTTTAGTTACAGAGTGTCTTTCTCCTTAAGGGCTGGAAGCCTGGGGCCAGTCAACCCTGACTACTACTCAATAGAAGCAGGGTGTCACAGCCAAGCCAGGCCACAAGGGGAGCAAGCAGGAGGTAGCCAATCCCGTCTCAAACTTCCATTTTAGTGTGCCAGTGGCTGTTAACGCATTTTCTTTAGTTCCTGCTCAACTTTTGTATTTTGCTATAAGTTTTGAAAAAGTTAAAACTCATTCAAAGACTTGGATATTACATGACTTCAGTGCTTCAGGAGAAGGGATTGTGCACATCTTTGTGTACAGCGTATACCTCCTGGCCCCAACTTTAATTTGGCTTCTTGGCACTGATGTAATTAATAATTCATGATGAAACCATAAATGGCACAAGCATGTTCAAACCTGGACTACAAACAACAGGAAAGTTGTTATAATCTCATAAAACATTCATATATTTTAAATCCAATTAGCTAAACTGAGTTTGGAGCAATATCCTAGTCTGTTAATTTGAAGGTGGATTCAGGTTTCCATATATAGATATTTTTTGTTTTGAGACCATTATCATCTAATCTGACCACTGGCATAGCGTCATCGCCCAGCTTCTACTCTGTATTCCTCTGCTTATTCATCCAAGGATTGCATTTACTCTTTTAGCCACTGCACTACTGGCAGATTGTGTTAATCGAGTTGTCTGCCATGACCCCAAGAGCCTCTCAGAGTAGCTGCCTTCCAAAATACAGACTTCCATCTGTTTATTCATTGTTCCTTGATATATGACCTTACATTGGAGTGTATTAAAAGACATTTAGTTTTAACCCACCTATTTTACCAAGTAATCCAGGCTTCTCTGTATCAGTGATCTCCCTGTCTATTTACCGCTTCATCAATCTCTGTATAATATGCAAAGTTTATCAGTATTGATTTCATATTTTCTATCAGATCACTGATTGATACTGAATAGTGCTGGGCTGGGAACTGAACCCTGCAGCACCCCACTAAAAATAACCCCACTACACTAATTCATGATTTCCTGGGTACAATTGCATTCTGAGGTCTATCAATCAGCCAGTTTTTAATTAACGTAATTTGTGTTATATTGATAGAACTACTTTTTAAAAAATCAGAATGTCATATGGTACTAAAATATTGTACAGAAGTCTGTTACATTATCACAGTAATCTTGATTGATCTAACATGTTCACTAGTCAAAGAATAAGACAACAGTTCACTTACTCTTTCCAAGGATAACAAAATATATTCCATAAGGGCCCACATCTGGCATGTTTGCATAAATGTTTTCACCAGTACATTCCATTCAAGATTTGTACTGTATTCTTTATGTTCTAATGGGCCCAAGAGAACAACATGGATTTGGAACTTGCCAAGGCAACTCATGGCATGAAAGGCTGTTTTCTGAAAATCAGAATATCTTATTATTTAATAACTATTCTGTTCATCTACCTAGGCCTTAGGGATTGCACTAGTTTATAAAAAGGAATTTTGGGTGAACTATGTATCTGTAAGGCCTTTTTTAGTGATAGCTTAAAAATATTGGCTGTTTTATGTTTCACAATGAATAGTTACATCCTAAAGAGTGGGTGCAGAGTAGAGCTGTTTGAAAAATTTGAATTAAACACTTTCCTGTTGGTAAGTGGGTTTTTTTCAAAATAGACATTTTCTATGGAAAAGATTGATTTTTGGCAGAATCTTCCACCAAGAAAATAAAGAAGAAATATTTCAGGTTGGATTGAACAGAAAAAAAACATTCTCTCTCTCTCTCTCTTTCATTCTGGCTTGTTAGCACAAAACAAAACATTTTGTGTTGAATCAGTATTAGTATCTGTGACCACATGAGGTGCTGTAGGGACTCATGCAGTGGCTCAACCTTAGAGAGAGTCTGCGGTGCATCAGGGGAATGTAGGCTGACCAGGATGGAGAGCCCATATGGGAGAATGAGGGACCAGAAGTTGTTATTAACATAAGATATTATGGTGAAAAAGATAGACACAGATTAATGTTGACTCACCCTCAAATGAAACACTTTCATTTGGACATTTTTGATCAAATCAAAAATTTTGAAATCAATATTTTTTGTTTCACTTAGTGTTCATATTTTGACATTTTCATCAAATGGCATAATATTGGAATTTCCCATAATGGAATTTCTCATCATGGAATTTTCTGTCATGATCACTTTCACACAAATTGCTTTCTGCCTTCATATTAGTTCCCAATGGTTGTTTCACCAATGCTGTTATCTCTTCTTTCACATGCACATTTTTTTTAAAAAAGACAATTTTTCTACATTTATTTTGGTAGGAATATTTAGGGAAATTGATTTGTTTATATGTGATGCTGTGGAAAGCCTGCTCCTTAATTTAGTTTCTTGTCTTGATTCAGTACCAGTCATATCATCTCTCTCACTGTTTTCCTACCTACAGATTTAGAATCTGTAAAAAATGATCAAGAATAGAACAGCCTCCCCACAAAGAATATACACTGAGGTAATGCATTAGCCATAAAATCCCACATGTAAATGAGCCTAATGATATATGGATAATGAAATGTAACAGTTCTGTTGTACCACTTCAAACTTCAAGAGGAATTTTTTTTGATGAATAGATGGAAATATTTGATTTTTGTAGCTTATCTGGACTTTTGCTGGAATTGCTCACTGTTGCTTTGTTACTGCATAAATGTTATTGGTTGAATTGTATTAATTGTTCTGAAGCCTTGTTTTGTTATGTATAGTGTGCTAGCAGAGTGGCTGTATAACGTTTATATGGGGACAATACAGTTGATTTTGTCACACGTGGTGTTAAGTGTTTTGTTCATTTTCACATGCATCAGTGGAATGCTAGGAGTGTCTGTACCTGGGGCCAGGATTAAAAATAGAATATGCTGCTGCCATATGACCCCACACTCATGTGGCATATCCACCACCACAATTTTCCTATCTTTATGGTCTAAAATATTGTACACAATTGCCCTCTATACATACTAATGATCAATGTAGCACTCTACCCAAATGAAGTAGGTACATAGCTCATGAGAAAGGAGCGATTCTATTCAAATCTGATTAAAGTTTGCATCTAATAATCTGTTTCATACTTATTGAATGCATTTGCATTTTGTTTCAGCTCAGGTGTCTGTTCCTAAGGATTTTACTCTCTCTCTCTCTCTCTCTCTCTCTCTCTCTCTCTCTCTCTCTCTCTCTCTGTGTATTGTATTTTAATCTGTGTGTATTTATTGTATATTTTAATCTGTATGTGTTTATTGTCCTCTGAGCTTCACATGTCCTCTACCCATCCTCTCACAAATGACCCTATCAACAAATTATTTCTTCCCATAGTAATTTGCTTGCAAATGAAGTCTTCCTGAATTTGGAGCTTTGACAATATGGTTTTGAAGCAAGAATTAGAATCGCTACCTAGCTGATCGATAATTACACTGCACTATGGTTTCCTGAATTTGCTTTTGCCATTTTTTTGGTTAGATCACTCTGATGGTTCCAAATAGTTTCCATAAAGATGATGATGCTTGTGCAGAATGCTCAAGTAAGTAAATGGTTGACAGCAAAAAGTCCACTTGAAAATCCTGTACAAAGGCCTCATGACATGTTTAATCATGGCATGTAAATATCTTTTAGCTAATAAAAGAAACTTTAAAGCTAGGTTCTGGCAGAAAGATTAGTGAGGTATCCCAAAGCATCTTCATTTTTATGTATTTGTTTTAGGTAATATTTACAAGTGGCGGGATTTAGGAGATAGAGTGCCTCAGGTTTATACTGTAAATGAAACAGCTCTATCTGTTTGTTTTCCTGAAGCTCTTTACTTGAAGGTTTGCCAAACTTTAGTGTAAATTTGTGTTAAGTCACGGAGCATATACATTAGACGAGGATAAAGCGGTCTATGTTATATTGTGGGGAGAGAGAGATTCTTCCAGCTAAATTTGTAGTATGTTATGGACTTGTTTTGATTTTTGCCAGGGTTTAAAAAAAAAGAAGGCATTTACAACCATGAAGCTGGACAGATTTCAAAACAATGCAAAGTGATTCTTCATTTTCAATACAGACTTGACTATGTCACTGGAGTAGAGATGGTGACAGGAAGCCCTGTAGAGAAAGATTAATGACACTAGAATCTCCCAGCTTCGTGCTTACACTGCACTTTCAGTGTGCGGGGACAAACTGTTTGTTTTCCCTTTTAGATTGCTCATCACTGCTTGATTTGCTGGGCAGCAGACTGAAGACAAGGTTTTAAATAACTGTGGCATGGCTACCATTCTTCTCAGCAACCAGCTGAACTTCTTTCAGAGGCTGCAAAGGATTACTTGTTTCCAACAAAGAAGGAGATACTTTTTGTTCCCATGCCATGAGATGTGACCTTTAAAGGATATTTCAGTTATAACCTACTTCTAAATAGGTATCCTTTGGGAACCTTTCAGCAATGAAGAAGAAATTCTTTGACCAATGAAAAAATATCTACAAATAAGTCCCTGGAAAAAGAATATAGTAGGTAACATCTTCATCCGCAGAAGAATAATGTCCCAAACCAAATTGGTTAACATAGCTTTTCAACAAGGTTAACGAGTTGCAAAGAGATTACAGGGTTACTGAACATTTCTAAGTCAGTGTTGTAGCAAGTACTATTAGATGAGATTCTGGTGTTAACACTACTCTTGCAACTTCATTGATTTCTACTCAGATATACAGCATATAAAACTGGTGTAAAAAAGGGCAGCGTTTGGCTCATTCAGCTTATTTTATCATTGGTGTAACTCTATAGAAATTGAAAGTGAATCTGATCCATACATTCAAATTCAAACAAGTAATTCTTTTCAAAGCACTCCACTACTAAAATGCACTCACATATAACATCCCCTGTCACATTTGGTCACATTTGCACTTGTAATCAATTTTTGTCAGAGAAATGTTGTTCCCGCTGTATGCAGTGTCTCACAAAATATTGCAAATTTGCCACTTACTGCCCCCAGATTTGTAATCTAGCTGGAATGTTTTAAAATATGGTTTCAGATTCTTAACAAGCACAGAGGATGGCTGTGACACATTTTAAAATAAATCTCACCTTCCAAGATAGTTCAAAATTTGTTGTATTTATTCTGCACTAAATCTTCTTTTAAAGTATGTTAAAGGCCAATGTCAAGTCTTTACTGCTGTATGTATAATTCAAAGCTTGTTTCAGAAAGGCTTACTTGAACTGGATAAAAGTGGGTGGTCCCTCAGGAGGAGCTCACCATGACCCCAGTAATGAATCACCAGTGAAGGTGAGATTTGGCACTTAAGCTGAGGTTGTCCAAGGTTTCATTTCAATATCATTTGCATAACACTGAAAACTAGAATCTTACATTTTAAACACTTTAAGTAAGCCTTATACTACAAGACCAGAATTACAATAGGGCAGCAGCAGCTGCCCCAGGCATGCACTTTCCTCAAGATGACAGACAAGAAGATGGTCGTTTTTAAAAGAGTCTCTACTGCTACTCTGCATAGCTATGAAGAATAGTAATCATAATGGCCTGTGTAGTGCAGAGAAATATTGTTTATAAGGAACGTGGCATGGCTTTCCTTAAAACCCTACAATTTATTTACACAGTTGTATGCCAATTCCATTAGTGGTGGAGTGAAACCAAGCTGTAGTGTATATAGATAAAGTATCCAGACCAAATGAGTGCAAATACATCTAATGTTTCATAGAAGGTTATTAGCCTCTGTTGAAATGTTGCCATGTTCCTTTATGAGAGATTGCTGGCTTGTCACATGATTTTCCTTTTGGTCTTTCTCCTCAGCAGGGAGAATACCATTTTAGTGGCAGAGGAAGTAGGTTTACCTTATAATGTAGGTCAGGGTAAGGGAAAGAGGAGATCTTGTCTAAGAATAACTTCATGAAAATCAGTTTCTGCAGCAGCTGCTCTATGTCTCTTAGGTTTTATTCTACCACCCATATCTGTAGAATCTAAGCACCCACTGTCTGCCCATAAGTCCTAAATGGCAATGGGCTGGATCACTTCTCGCACTAGAAAACTACTAAGCAGTGGTAAAAGAGAAGAAAATCTCTGTTAAGTTCTCCCAGTGGAGTTCTTACCCATATTGTGTGGCCTCAGGTGAACAGTCAGTGGGTCAGGGGTAGCCAGCCAGAACTCCAGAGCCATCATATATCCCTGGGAATCAAGGAGAAGTAACCTATGCTGTGAACCTTTGTGTTGGCTCTATATCAACAGCAGCCAATTTGCCTTTTGCAGTGTACCTCTAATGAAACTATGCTGACAGATCTTCTGCTGCAGCCTTGGCCTTGGCCTTGCAAAGGTGGATCTCCAGTGCAGTCCTCAATCTGCAAGGACTTTCCCATAGCCTTAGCCCCACCCCTGGCCTGACCTCTCCCTAACCATGCATGAATATTTGGATTTGTAGAGTGTCCCCTCTGAGGACCCAGTGAGGGAATGCTGCTACATAAGTATCTTTGCCCCAACCCCTTATATGCAGGAGGAAAGATCTGCATAGAGACCTCCTTTCCTCCTGCAGACCCTACAGGATGTGATTAGGCCTGATATTTTTCCTATAAAATGTAACAGTGCGGGGAGGTATAACTATGTTCACTGGAGACATAGGGCTGAATTTTCAAAATCGCTTAGAACCTGAAGTCTTGTTGAAAGTTGGTGCATCTTAGCGTCTTATCTTATCTTAGAGTTTTATCTACTCAAGAAAGTAGCACCAGTTTGGGGTAAATCAGTTTATAATCCTATTTAAGTTAAACGGGTGTAAACCTCTGTATGGACACTCTCATTTTAGTTTAAGAATGGCATCCTTAAACATGATCCTAATTACCCTAATCTCCAATGAAATCAGTTTGGTTTAAACAGAAATAAGCAGAATAATGAATCCTTTTGTACCAGCATAAATCAGTTTTAAATTCACACCTTTTGTTAAACTAGTGCAAATTCTCACACACAGAGAAGGCCATAGGCTTCTGTGCAACTCAGGGGCTTTTTCAGATTTTAGCTCTAAGCTACAGTATCTTCTACATAATCAGAAGATATTGTAATTAAATTTCTGCTTGTCAACACTTCTACTTGCTGTTAGTGATGTTATAACTATGGCCACAGTATTTGGCATGGATTTCGGTGCTACAGAACATTCATATGTACATGTGTGAGTTTTTTCCTCTGTTTTTCTCCCATAATTTTGATTGGCTAAAATAACATCATCGTACGCTCTAACTTAGTTTTTTTTGTATTGGCTAGAAAAAAACAACAACTCTAAACATTAACAGACCAAATAAGTCAATACTGTTGACATATGCTTTGCTTGCAAAAACAAGTTTACTTTGGGCAACACCCAACTTTCATATTTAAACACGGTTTTAAAATTAAATGAAACATTGTAAAACAAATCAGATATACTTTTTTAATCAGAACTGTGATCTGTTGAAACATCTTTATTATTAATCAGTGTGTTTAGTTTGACAGCACCCAGAAGCCCCAATCAATACTCGGGATCCATTGTGCTGAGAACAGTAACAAAAATAAACAGAAGGAGAGAGTAAAAGATGGTCTATGCCTCAATGTAATTTCAATCCAATCTAAGATCAGAGTGTAAGAAATGAAAGTGAACAAGGAGGGAGGATGAAATTAACATCAATAACAGTGGGTAGCTAGATAGGCTAGCTATGGGCTCCCCAAAATTCACTGCCATGAATGGCAGGATTTCCACTGGATCATTGGATTACAGCCTATTTGGCCCTAAGCAGACCTACTTTGTAATATACATATTTGTACATTTATCCAGCTTTTAACCTGACACAGCTATTAGTTGCAGATTAGGCATGTGGAGACTTATGTTGGTTTACATTTTTGAGAGCTGCTGTTAATCACAAAAGAAATCTTTCAAATGCACATATTACTTTGCTTCACCTATTATTAGTTACAGTGAGGCTACTGTTCAGTGGCTACTACATTTTAGTTGTAGAGTACTTTGGAACCTGCTATGATTTTGCTAGCTACAACAAAGCATCCTGAGCACAGCCATGTCTAATGTAAGTGTAACCTATAAACACTACAAACGATATATAGAATCGGTGTCATCTCGTGGTTCAAGCAAGGGATCATGAAGCAAGAAACATGTCTTCTGCTTTCCACTCCATGACTGACTTACTGTGTAAATTTGGAAAAATCCTTTCCCACTTCTATGCCTCAAATTCACAATATGTAAGAAAATTGGGATACTATTTACTCATGATTTTAGGATTCTCAGAGAAGTCTACAACATGCTAAATATGATTAATTATTAGTATTAGTTTATGTATTATTTAGTAGTATGTACTGACAACATGCAGAGAAAGCATCTCCCCCACTGTCATTTCTGCATCATTCAAATATGAAAAGCAGGTGGAGCAAGACTTCAAATGAGACTTGTTAGCCTGCTGGTGCACAAAGATCTGCAGGAAACATAGTTAAAAGTAGATATTTTTCTGAACCTTAGAGGTAGTGATAGCCCGTTAGAGCCCTAAGCAAGAACCTTTTCCCCAATAACAATAATTAATGAAAAGTGAATGGGGGGCCCATTGAGCTGCTCAGAGCCCTAAGCAGTTGTTTAGTTCTCTTATGTCTAGTGCCAGCTCTGTCTGTAAGTAACAGGAACTTTGAAGATAGATAGATAGATAGATAGATAGATAGATAGATAGATAGATAGATAATTTAAATTAATCTCTGAACAGCTCTAACTCTCAGTTAATAGCTTTGTTAGAGTTAATGAAAAGTAGAACAAATTTTACAAATATTTACTCATCTAAATATCCATTACCAGTTCAATGATATTTCAACATACAAAATATATGGTGCCAAAGATTGGTGTAATCATGTTTTTGCACTTTAAAAGCAGGGTTATATTTTTGATTTTCATATCTTACTGCAATGTACATTGAATCAAACATTTCTTTATCCTTTTAGAATGTTTTACCAGCATAACAGTAGTATGCTGGGGGGAAGGAGTGTTAGATTGGTAGCTGAAAATTCCTCATATCTTTAGTCTACAAAATACAATTCTCGAAAATTGGAGCACTTAATGCAGGGAAACATCAAAGCAATTTCTAAAAACTTTACAACAATCACAATATTGGATTATGTCAGAAGTCAGTACAGTTTTTTTTCTGACTTTAGTTGGGAGAAGATTTGTAATCATCACATCATCTGTTAACATTGGCTTGAAAATTAAGGTTCTTTTCCCTCTTCCATCTCTCTCCAAGAAATGAAGCACAGACACAAACAAATTCAAATATGCAAACTCTTGTACAGGCAGGCAGCGTTGCTCTATAATTACATGATATGGTTGCAGGAGTAATTTACTAATGACTAGACTGTGATCTCGTCTTACTCAGGTACACATCAGAGGAGTAAGTTTCCTCCCAATTACTTTCCTCAGACTACTTGGATCTTGGATCTGGATCTGGCCTGGAGTGCAGCTTCTGCTTCCTAGATACTCCTCACTGTCAACAAGAGGGTGGACTGTAGAATAGGTTGAGATCTGAAAAATATCCTCACCTTCCTGGCTGTGTGGTAGTAGGTGGCAGGGCTGCCCTTGGACCAAGAGGGAACAATGCTGTCCTGGGGTCAAGAAGGCAAGGGAGGAATTGTGACTAGTTCCTTCCTTGGTCTAGTGCTGGATGAAACACTTATGCACTACCCCTACTCAGGACTAAACCTAAAGGCTAGGGCTTGTGATTGCTAAACAGCAAGGCAATAACAGTTCACAATCATTATGCAGATTGATGTTAAACTGGTTTTCAACAAAATGTTGGAGTAAGTAAATTTCAAAATAAGCATAGACTCATAAGATTAATAGCACCAGGAAAATACACATTATATAAAACTGATGTTGCAATGATATACAATATAAACATTGGGCCATATGTTTTAATGGCATGTGCATTAAAATCCTGGACATTTAACTCTAAAACTGCCTTGAAATCTTGAACACAAGTTAAAACCTAATAAGAGGTATACAGAAAAAATAAGATTGTGCTGATGATCCTCAAAAGATTATAAAGTAGAAATGAGGGAAATCAGTGTTTAACTATATTACTATGTATGATATCCTGGGAAAACTGTGTAACTTATTGAAGAAAAAAACACAGTAAATTACTACTGCCTTGAGTTGCAATCACCAGACATCTGCACTTTGATATGGTATGATATCAACCCTGAAGTGTGTTCCTCAGCACACAAAAAGTAGTCTTCAAACGTCATGTGTGTGTGTATGGTCTTCATCTCATACTGCAAGGAGTTTGGTCACATATGCTCTGTTCCCTGTCTCCTTTGGTTCCCTGGTACAAGTGTTTGTCATGAGTCTACTAGTTTATTTTTCCTTGTCTTCCCTGATTCTCTTAAGAACCATGCTTTTGCATATTAATGATCTTGGTTGGAGACATCAACTGGAAGTGCTAGCTCATTCATTTTTAAAAATGCAAGACTTATAATTTATACTTAGCATTAATTCTACCAGGTATCAAATGTGAATCATTAAACTAATCTGTCAAAAAAATCAATAGTCCGCAAATGCCCCTCAACCTAATGCCCCTCAACCTAATCATTCTGGACTGGGAATAAACAGTAAAAGTGAAATAGTCCAAATATTTGTAATCCAACTAGAACCAAAATAAAATCAATCAATCATGCAGAACCTGATTCTCTGGGATATTGATGGCAGTATTCTCACAGGACTGAATCCAAAGTTCCCTCCTTAATTCTAGAACACAGATAATTGGGTTAGATAATTTAGGATGTGAACCAAACCTTTTGAGGTTCATTCATCATGTTTTGTAGTACCACTGTAATGCCAACAGACACTGGCTGTTAGTGCGTGGGATTGAACCTGAGACTTCTAGAGCTGAATGCGTGAACTTGTATTACATGAACTAAAAACCTCACGGCTATAGCACTTAATGAATTTGTTCTCTCTCTGAGTGGTCTTGGTGCCACTAGATGGGACAGAACACCACACCCAGAAGGTGTGTGGGTTATATACTTCCTTCAGCTGAGGAAGTGTGTCCTGAATTTCAAAGACTTCCCAGCTGAAATCCCAGACAAGCCCCCCCTTGTAACACTGACAGACCCCGGTTGTTGGAGGGCAAAATTAAACCTAGGACCCCTGGAGCTGAATGCATGAGCTAAAAATCATATGGCTACTAGCTAAGGCTGTAGAGCAGACTCATTTACCTTTCTAACTCTCTAAGTGGTCTTGGTGCTACTAGATGGAACAGATCACCACACCCAGAAGATGTGTGAGTTACATAAGCACTGTGCTGGAAAGGTGTTGTTACATAGTGCCAAATTCTGTCACGCTTACATTGAGTGTCACTTTATTCACTAGAAATCCTACTGAAATAAGTGGGACCCTGTATGGAGAAAGCTCCGGGTGGATATAGGCAACAACAACCATAAAAGACATCTTGCCTACTGCAGGACCTAATCATTACCTCATTGCACACTGTTTCACATACCACTGCATATGCAGTGTTACTGTAGGTGTGTCAGTCCCAGGACACTGGAGAGATATTTGACTCTCTAATAACACCACATAGTGGAAATGTAGTTGTATTTACCACTGAATCAGGCCCAGAATGTATAATTGTTTGTTGCCAGAAAAGCAGCCAAATCCTTATACATGTGAAGAAATATGAGTGTGTCCCTTCTAACATTTCCTAGTTTATTTTTTATTTCTCTGTGGGGACACCTTTGAGCCACAGTGTTTTCAATCTACCAGATGAGTTTATTGCAGGTTCCAAGTAGGGCTGTTTTTATTGCTCTTCTGTCAATTCAATAATGGAGAAATTAGAATTAAACTCATGTTTCAAAATTTTGATTGCTTCATATACCACAGTGTGTAATATTTGGGGACTTGAAAGATCAACTGAAGGTGTTCTCAGCTGATGTATTTGCTTGACAGACACAGGAAAGTGTTTCACATTTTTCAGCAGCAGAAAAAGTTACTGGCTCTAAGCTTTTTGCTAAATATTTATCTTGAACAGCAGACAAGATATTTCCTAGGGATTGCTCTTTAGAGAATTTTTTATCTTACACTCCACATCAGAATTCAAAATTATATAAAAAGTGTGAAATAATTTTTGGCTTGGAAACTTTTTATTATTATTATTTTAGCAGTCTTTGCTTGCTTAGTTCAGATAAACTGATTTAGCTGGGGAATACAATTCCTTGACAACTGAACAAATAACTGCAAAAATGTATTGTTCTGGTCAAATTAAAAGATAGTCCATAGGGTGTTTGTGGACCTGATCCTGATTTCATCTGAGTCACTGGTAAAACTCTAATGTGACTGTGTCCTACATGAGTTGGGCATCAAGAAGAAAAAGTAAAATGTGAACACTAAAGATTCAGAACAACTGTGTTCTTCCATACTGGGCCAAACTTCACCCTCATTTAAGAATATATGCTTAAATGGGCTCTTGTGAAATGAGGACTTCTCTAAGCCAGTGTTTCTCAAACTTTAGTAACCCAAGGACCCCCATTTTTACTTACATTTTTCACAAATCCTCAAGTCTTTTGCTTTCCATCCCATCCCATCCCACTCCCCTCCTTCCCCCAAGGCCCCACCCCTACCCCATTTCTTCCCGACCCTTCATCGCCCCTGCCCCTTCTTCTCCACCTCTTTCTGTCCCTCCCCCAAGCATGCCCTGCTCCTCTCCCTCCCTCCCAGAGCCTGCTGCATGCCACTGAACAGCTGTTCCCCGGCATGCAGAATGCACTGGGAGGGAGAGGGAAAATTTGATCAGCGGGGCAGGTGGTCCCGGACAGGATTCTGCCCTTTCCCCTGAGCGCATCCTGTTCCTGCTCCTCCTCCTCCTTCCCAGAGCCTCCTGCATGTCATTGAACAGCTGTTCCCCAGCATGCAGGAGGCACTGGGAGGGAGAGGAGTTAATCAGCAGGGCTTGTGGACCCCCTGGAGTTCCCTCGAGGACACTCTAGGGGTCCATGGACTCCAGTTTGAGTAATGCTGCTCTAAGCTGTTAGTTTCTATTTTCTGAGGTTGACTTTCATTTTGCTATATTCTGTTATGTCATGTGTTAGCCACTTTAACCCCATTTCTCTGTCATAGTACCCATTATTCTGATCATCTTACCAGTTCTAGTAACCTTTTCTAATTAATATAGGAAGAAAGCAAAAAGTCTAGAGACAATGTGTTTGTCCACTGAGATTTAACATGCAAAAAGAATAATTTTAGAAAATGCAAAGCACAATATGCTAGGATAAGTGTTGGAAGTATTATTACTGTGTACACCAAGCTCAGAGGTAGAAAAGTGTGATATGTTCTCAGTTCCCTGTGGGTATCAGTGGAAATCGTGCTTTATATTTGTAAAATGGCTTTATAAGTTATCATATGTACTTTCAGGCAACTGCATAGGTAATGTGTTGCTAGAGAAGTATCACATTTGCAAAAGAAAATCTGGAAATTAGAACCACTTTGGTTAGCTATTCTATTACTATTTATTGCTTGCTAAGGATCAACACTTTATTAAGCACTGCACAAGACAGGGTCCCTGCCCTGAAGAATGTAGAGTCTAAATAGATAGGTAATGAAAAAAGCAGGAGGCCTCGGAGACCCAGAAGGGTGGCTCTGACTTTAAGCAGCTTTAATGATACTTTTATTTCTTGATATTGGGTGAATGATAGTATTTTTTTACTGGCAGGTTTTAGCATCTGTGGGCATCAATAAAGAAGAATTCTGAGGAAGGATTTAAAAAAATATTTTCAGTCATTCCACAGTTGTGATGTCAGTCTCGGTGCCTTGAAATAAATGTATCACTTGGTAACCGTCTCAGAAGACAGTCTTGAAGTTGTGATAATACTAAGTAAAACCATGTTTGGCTATATAACATACTGTGGTAGCATAGAAGGATATTTCTACTATAACTCTCTAAACAGAATTCAGGAGGGAACAGTGTCTATAAATAGATCAGTCTAATGGTGACAAGGATAGCTTTGCAAAACATATTTTAAATCAATGAAACATACATTTACCTACTAGGAAATATATACACTTCTAATTCCTGAGGTAGACAGGCAACTTGAAATCCTAACAAAGCAATAAAAGACTTAAGAAGAGTGATGGTAACATCCCTTAGGCCTCATCCGGCTCCCAGTTTATTCAGTTGGACTTTTGCCAGTTGCAGCACTGGGAGAGGGTTCAAGCCTCATGCCTTCTCCTAAAATAATTTCTCTTATACGTCTTCACATCTAAATAGACTCTAATATTATTACCTGTGTTTTGATTTTTTTCCATTGTTAATTAAAGTCCCCCAATTAACTTTCTTCTTTAGATTCCTTTTCATTGAAAAGAAAAATTGTAAGTCCTCCACATGTCTCCAGATTTGGCATAGAAACTGTCTAATTTCTTTATTCAGGATGTAGCAGATTAAAACAATTGACTATAAAATGTATAGAAGATAACAGGGCATATCATGTGTTTGGAAGAGGGGGAGTGTATGTTAAAATGTAGAGACCTATTTAATGATGACTTTGGTATATGTAATGAGTACTTTGGGGGATTCTATATTTCTTCCCTGGATTAGAAGAGGAAGATTTGGCATTAGAAATTTGACGTAAATGGTAGCCTTTCTTATTACAAAACCAATAGAGTTTAACGACCATACTGATCACTCTAGGTTCCTGAATTTCCCTTATAGAAATCTCATGCAGCATTTGGGAGGGTCATATACTTATAAATTTTTCACATATTATCTGTTATATTTAATCCTGTCCTGGGGTGTATATTTCCCATGCTGGCCTGGCAACTAATAAGTTGAATACCAGACAGCTCTGATTGGCAGTATCACCTCAGCTGGGAGAATAAAAGAACTGAGGAGCAGATAGGTGGGGTGACTGCTAGGGGAGCAAACAAGCTAGAGGAGTGTCCTGCCAGCAAACTGGTGAGAAAACATAGAGAAACCACACCCCAGAGAAGGGGTGACTGGAACTATAGGATGAATAAAACCACAGAACCAAGGGAGGAACTCAGGGTACAGCAAGGGACTCATTGAGGGTTGATTCTTCCTACCTGGTTGAAGAGCCTTGATATGGAACCAGTGGAGTAGTTGATCTTGGTTTTCCCCACCAATCTCTCAACAGGGATTTAAGAACCTTGCACAGAGGGGGGACAAGTGATGGGAAGCGTGAACGAAAACCTGCGAGACTGTTTTTGCCCCCATCATGCAATGCCAGCTTTACCCAGAATTCCAAGGGGCCACAGGACAGTGGGCACTGTGGAATACGTACCCACAGTGCGCCACTCTGAGTAGGAGCTATGAACGTGATCCACTGAATTAGCCCACTTACTGGGGACACACACATCGAATGTATACTATCGGCTTTCTTAATTCGAACTCTAGAAAGTCGACATTAGTTCGTAGTGTGGACAAATTATGGTGTATATATAAAGCCTGATCCAAAGCTCATTAAAGTCAATTACACTTGCTTTGCAGTATTAGACTTGTTTGTTTGGACTGGAGTCAAGTCACAGCAGACTGTGTTTGGCTTCTAGTTTACCAGTCTGGTATTGCAGAAGCTGGTTTGGTTGATCTAATTACAGAATAACCACCAGTTTCAGAGAATTGTCCTCCCTGTTTCTTGCTTCTATGCCTTGAGTGTGGAATTCTCAATATGGTCCACCCCAGACAACTGGTCACAGACTGATCTCAAAATGAAAAGTGCATGAATGAAATTCTTATACCTTACTTGCAAAGTCGTCTAGTAAAAGGTGAATCTAGGACAAGTAAGGTTGAATTTGGAAAAAGTACTGACAATTTGGGTTGATTGTTATCTTTATTTTGGGGACGTTTTTTTTCTTTTGTGAACACCCCCGCATCTCTTGTACATTTTCACATCCAGAATGTTTCCCAGGAACTCATGTACACAAAAGGGAAATGGATCTAATTCCCAAGCACCATGCTGGAAATATATCTGTAAGCCTCCTGGAATAGCTTTAATAAACTTTGATCCTGAGTTCCCTGATGTGTTTTTTGATGCTGGAAATGTATCTGCAAGCCTCCTACAAATAGCTTTAATAAACTGTGATCTTGAGTTCCCTGATGTGTGTTTTGATGCTGGCATTTCTTTCCTTTTGAGGCCAGGAGGAGGAACCCTCCAAGACATGCCAGTCTATTCTTTAAGCCTAAACAGAAGAGAACATGTATCTACTAAAAAGCATCATTTCTTTCCCTCATGTTTTCTGCAATCTGTTTTTGAGGATAAGAAATAATTTAGTGACATACAATTCCTTCTTAATTGACTGCTTTAACGATGATGGCTATATCTGCAATGTAATCTAAGGCAAGTCAGGTGGGATACATTTTGCAGAGACCTGAAGGATTATTTCCTAGTTAGATAACCCCCAGAGGAATGCATTTTAGCAAAGTTTTCCTCTGAAGTCACTGCTAAATTGATAAATTGTTCATGTCAGGTTTACAATGCTGTTAATGTCAGATTTCTGAGTCTTTGATGCTGTGGAATTCTCTACAGCCTTTCCACTGTTTAAATTAATTCTAGCCTAAATTCTTAAGTGCAGAAATGTGAAATACATTGGCATATTAAAGAGTGACAGAGTATTAGTCTGTTTAAAGATTTATAAATAGATAATTATTTATTTAAATTGCACAACCATGTACTATAAGCATCAAAACAGTAACACACTGTGATAGAAAACCTCATGCAGTTCCTAATACAGTATATGTTTACACTTGAAAATATCCTCATTACCCATCCATCAACTCTAGTGAAGTTATGAAACTTCATTTCACTAGCGACCTTGACATTACATTTCTCACTATTTGTTCTGCTTGTCAGCATTTTTTGTCATTAATGGACAGGCATTCAGGTCCAAAATCCCAATTTTTGTCTTAAAAGAGATATTTTTCACATTCAATCATCTACTCAGATAACCCATAATATGTCCATGGGTATACAGCGAAATCAAGGTTATAGACTCTGTTGGGTCCGACTTGAAGAATAGTATTGGCAGTTGAGGCCATCACTGTTTGATTTTAGTCTGTCAAAATCTGATTTTTACTGCCTCTGAAAAGTTATTGGAACTTCTATTTGGTTTACAGAACACTGCTGAAGAAGCAATGCCTATTAATATGCTTTATGAATAAAAACAGAATGCAGAGACATATTTATTGGAATTCAGGTGAAATAACAACTTTTTTAAAAAAATAAAAATTAACTGTGAGCTTGGGCTAAAGCTGTCCCACGGAGGCAGTCAGTGTTGCATCTTCAGCTGAACCATTACAGAACAGTGGTGTCGGCATAAAAAATATAGGCAGAAAAAATTGATTCTCTTTTTTTTGCTAAGTTAAAGTTAAAGAAACGAAAACCTGTGCAGCTTAGTGAAATAGAACATTTCTGCATGTGTTTAGGTGTGACTGCCAGCTAAGTTATGCCTAAAAGTTAAAATATACTGACTGCATCATTTTTTTAATGTTACCTGAATACATTACCTCAAGTAGGTAGACTTTGAAAAAGAGACCAGAGGCAAAGAGCATACTCCATTCTCCCTGGGGTTGGAATACCAACTGCTAACCAAGAGTTCTGGAAGTAAATATCCCCTGTGAAGATATAACGAGTGAAATTCTGGTCTCATTGTAAATGGCATATCTCCCATTGATTCCAGTGGGGCCAGGATTTCATCCAATGCCTTCAGAAGTCCTACCTAGGTGGTTCAGTTCCATAGCATCTCGAAGACAGACTTGTCTCTGATGGGACAAGATAGCAGAGGTGAGAGGTTATGATATGTCACATTTACTTGGAAAAAGCCCATTAATAGTTGCGACCTTCTTCCCCCTTGAGAGATGAGGAAATGGAAGGGTGCTGGTTAGGAGAAGGCAATATTCTAAAAGAAAACAAATTGCAATGTGAGAATGAGAACCTTGAAAATGTATAAAATGATGTGTGGCTGAGTCTGCAGAAAGCCTGAAACAATATGTCTAAGAGGTGTGAATAACAGCAGCCATCTCTCTCAGGGCCCCATGGCCTCTATGATTCTGTAGGTGTGGAATTTAGTTTTTTTCACCAGGATACTTTAGAATTCAAAATTTTTGTGACATTTTTGTGCTGTAGCTAGTCACCCAGAACTCTGTTTTTTGTCTTTCTGTTATGTTGGGACCTGCTTGTAGCTGTCTCTTGCTCTTTCTCCTTATTCCACTCCATGGGGAATTAAATGGATTGCAGTGCATGCAGCCTCCACTGCTCTATAGAACAAGGCAGGAGGGAAGGACAGCCTGGACTAGGGTCTAATTTTGCAGCCAGCGATCAAGGGAGCAAGAAGTGTGGGCTGGGTAGCTAAGCTGTCTGAAGAATAGAGCAACAGCCAAGGACATGAGAAGATGAACTGCTGCAGCTGAGTACCAGGTTTACCCTTCTCTGGCTTGTATGGAATGGTGCAAAGAAATATCTGAATTGGCCCACCCAGGCAACACTGTAATTTATGAAACCCATAGAAGTGCAATAAATAAATAAAGTTTAAAAAATCAACTATCGAATCTATTGCTGAGACCCATTATTGATAAATTGTACATGAATGAGTATTTGGGAGGGATGGGAACAAAGATTATTTGTTGGAAGTACAGTAAAATAACATCGCTGAAGAATTTAGGAGTTTTTGCTACTGCATATAGTAGTGTTTGCTGCAGAATTAGTTCTTATGCAACAGAGGCCCTGCTGTGGGGTCCCGTTCATACTGCAAGTGGTCAGACAGCCCTGAGACTTTTGCCTCAGTTAAGATTTAAGGATTTCCTCATTAGTGAATTTAGTTCACCTGCTGCTAAATGTAGTGATCTACTGAAACATTGGTAGAGAAATTGCAGTGAGATATAAGCTTCATGCTGAGGGCACCAGCGTACTGTGGTATTTTTGTAAAGGGCACTGATAACCTGGGATGAAAAGTTCATTATATAAGAGCAAGGTCTTGTTTAGAAACAGAAATAACTGTGCTAGCTATTTGATCATTGTCCGAAACAATTGCTATCCAAAAAAAAATAAAAATAAAAAAGATTTGAGCTGTGTGAAATATTGAACTCATAATGTTATTCCAGTCAAAATATTTCTGTATCAGTGAACACTTTAAATATGTTGAGCACAAGAATTTGGAGGCAGCTTTTTGTCCTACATGTCAGGCTTCAATCTGGTTTAGATAGATTGGTCACATGAGTGAAACTGTAAATTATTTATTCTGGCTGTCTGATTGGCCGAGCTTATGTGCTCATGTTGGTCATATAGATGATCTAGTGCTCCTTCCTGGCCTTAAAATCTATGATTATATAACAAACCATACTCTACTGTCTGCCCTCTGTAATTCCCTCCTTTATAGTATACAGACTGTGAGTTAACATTTGTCTAGTATTTGAAATTCTAAGTAAGCCTCATATATTATTAACATATTGCCACTTTACAGGGATCAATCCTTTGAGTAAAATGATAATCTTGTGTATTGTTGCAGCAAACACCTATTTAAGTGAGGCTCACACTCCTCCGTGTTATTGCTCTTGGATATTTTTCCACTTATATAGTCTAGGAACTAATTTATTGTATGTTTATTGTACAAGATGAGATTTCGGGGCTTTTTTTTTGATGACGGAGATTTTGACTGTACATGAATTAGTTATGCCTGAGAAATCCAACCCCCAGTCTGCAACTGGGAGCTGCCACTGCTGGAGACAGGCTGATCCCAGCCCAAAGCATTGTAGGGAGAGGAAGTCTGAATGAGTTTGGACACTGAAAGTTGCTTCAGACATATTCACTGCTTGTTCATAATCTCTCTTGTTGAAACTTGGACACTGAAATACTATGAGAGTAAAGGAAAGTGAATTATACAATAAATATAAGTATCAATATTGAATTAGGTATTGAAAGTATGTATGTTAATAGTGTCTTGAACAATTCAAGGAGTGTTATTGAAAGAAGAGAGTCCATCCCTCTTAACCATCACAATCTCTTCTTCATCTACTTTTTTTATTGACCTAATTTAAAATCCATTCTTAAAATATTTTTAATGTCTGTTTGTTGTATGCTTGGAAGATACTGGTAACAACAGCAGTACCTTTTGTAATAGCCAGTGTATGTATGCTGATGGGTGTATCAGAGTCAAAATCACCTTTGGTATGAATGATTGTATTACTTACACCAGGGATGAATTTAGTCCTTAAGGTCAGATCCTCATCTGGGAAAAATAAAACTACATTGGCCAGGACTTGCTCCTATTGAAGTCAATCGGAGTGCTGACATATCTTTTAAAAAATATGTACAGGAACTCCTCACTTAATGTTGGAGTTCTGTTCCTGAAAAATGTGACTTTAAGTGAAACGATGTTAAACAAATCTAATTTCCCCATAAGAATTAATGTAATTGGGAGGTTAGATTCCAGGGAAAGTTTTTTTCGCCAGACAAAATCTATCTATCTATCTATCTATCTATCTATCTATCTATCTATCTATCTATATGGAGAGAGAGAGAGAGAGAGAGAGAGAGAGAGAAAGAGAGAGACACAGTACAAGTTTTAAATAAACAATTTAATACTGGTACACAGTGATAATGATTGTGAAGCTTGGTTGAGGTGGAGGAGTCAGAAGGTGGGATATTTCCCAGGGAATGCCTTACTGCTAAATCAGAGGTTCTCGAACTGAGGTTCAGGGGGTTATTACATGGGGGGATTGTAAGCTGCCAGCCTCCACCCAAAAGCCTGCTTTGCATCCAGAATTTATAATGGTTTTTAATATATTAAGTGTTTTTAATTTATAAGGGGGTCACGCTCAGAGGCTTGCTATTTGAAAGGGATCACCAATACAAAAGTTTGAGAACCACTGTGCTAAATGAACTAGCAATTTGCTGAGCCTTCAAAGGTTAACACTCACACTCTTCTTTAAGTAGCAAGAGTGTGGTCAAAAGTACATTGTTAATTAGACCTGCAAGCCTCCCTCCCAGTGTTCCCTCTGCTTTCTGGAAGATGGGGTAAGTGGTGTGCAGGAGCAGGGGAAAGGGAGATACCCTGACATTAGCTCCCCCACTTTTCTTCCCCTCCCCTTCCTCCAGCAAGCAGGAGTCTCAGGGAGCAGCTCCAAGGCAGAGGGCAGGAGCAGCACTTTGCAGTTGGGAAGGGACATGAACTGCCGGCAATCGGCAACCTGCTGGGCAATTGAACTGCCGGCAATTGATAGCCTGCTGAGCAGCTAACCATGTTAGAAGGGAGCACTTCACAACTTTAAACGAGCATGTTCGCTACTTGATTAGCAACGAAACGACGTTAACCAGGATGACTTTAAAAAAGGAGTTACTGTATGTCATAGTGACTACTTGTTTAACACACTGGTGAATGTGTGTTAGAGATGCCCCTCTGTGATGAATCTCAGAGGATATAAGTTGCTATAGCATATGCTTCCGGAAGATTGACTCTCTAGCTGAAAGTGTAGTGGATTGTGTATTTTAGCTATAGAAGTCCTTCATTCAATCCCTGTTTTGTCGGCCAAGATGGCAGCCATCACACTTACAAGAAAAGGTATCATAAATTACCATCCTCTTGTGGGTAGCTAACTAATAACTACACACAACAGTTCAGATCAGTGAACAAGTTATATATTCAGAAGTTGGAAGTGAATGAGCAAGTCGGGATGTTCAAAGACCTTCCTCCTCCACTGTATCTGCCCTATGCCGCTATGAAAGAAGTCTGAGTTCAAGAGACACTTCACATTCCACAGCAACTAGAACTTTGGGCTCCCACTCAGATAACTTGAGATTATAATAATCACTTCCAGTAACTGGCTTGGCCTTGCCTGAGACAAGGGAAAGTCTGCAGAAAACCACTTTTTGTAAAGGGCGTTGACAACCTGGGATGAAAAGTTCAGTATATAAATGCAAGATCTCGTTTAGAAACATAGTACTAATGTGATTGTCTCCTCAGTGCTCACAAAGCACTGGAAGTTTGCCAGTCCCATAGTGATGGTGGCTGCATGCTTGGGAAGGGAAAGGAATGAAAGGAAAGGAGGAGTGATTCAAGTATTAAGTTTAGCACAGAGAAGTAACATAGGATCAAAAGGAAGAGTTGGTTGAGAGCTCTCACTCAGGTGCCTAAGACAGGACTGCTCAACAAATATTATCATGCCATTGAGAATAGTCAGACTTTGTGCTATATAATTTTGCCATAATTAATGATCTATTCCTCAGGGGGCTGACCATCTTAGCAGTTTTACTATTTAAATAAAAATAAGAGAATCCCAAGAGAAAATTTTTTTGAAGCTTAACTGAACCCTTTCTGGGGAGTTGATTATAATTCCCATGATCAGAACACAGCCCGCTCTTCATGAGTTCTCCTTCTTTTTTTCTCCCCTAGTGAGTCTTATCGAAAATTTCCAGCTCATTGGGCTATATAAGAAATTTCCTTTTTACTTTATGAAGAAAGGTCAGGAGGGATGGGAACCAAAGCTGAATACCCAATTTCTTCAGAACCTCTCTGTGAGCCTGCTCCAAACCCACTGACGTCTCAAATTTTCAGAGGAAAATGGAGTTCTTGTTCTGATTAGTATGTATTAATTAAAATTAGTAGTTAAAATGAAATTCCTGTCATGTTATATATTATATCCATGTTAATATCAAATGAGCGCAGCGATGCTGCATTATTGCTGTGGATTAATAATGTGTCATAATTTATTTTAAAGTGTTGCCATATTATCATCTTCACAGCCTTCTTCTGTGCTGAACTGATTACACCAATAGCATCCAAGAGTTTGGAAGTAATCTCAAAAACCTTGAACTGCATCAGAGTAAACAATTTGGCTGCTCCATCAGCATTTATTAATCACACCAATTACTGCTAGGCCAAATGCCACAACTGTGTGCTGTGCTTACACCACAGAAGCACAGAATTGATTTGAATAACCCTTCAAAAGAATGAGGAGCTCTTCTGAAAGGGCATTTGTGCTTGAGGCACCTGGATGCAAGTAGGAAATGTTTTTTAAAATAGACCAAATGTGCTTATACTAGATCAGCATCAGATAACTAAAATTAGATTTCAGACATTTTCAAATGTGAATGCATTTGTCCTCTTTGGTTGTTTAATTGGAAAGGTGAAGACGAAGAAAAAAAATATAGAGCCAGCAGCACAGTCTGTATGTAATAATTATACAATGGCATTTAAAATGATCACCATGCACCCTTGAGCAAAATGAAAGGACGGTAGTGTAGAAAGGGCCTCAAAACAGAAGGATTTCATATGTATCCAATCTATAATAATCTCATACAATTTCTCTGCCAACCCAATTTATGTGAAGGAATCTTTTGAAATCAACAAACCGTTTCCATTTTTTATCTAGTTAAAATTTTAGATGTTCAATCATGAAAATGTGATGAGCTTTAATATTGTTATTAGCAGAAGACCTTCTCAGACCTCCCCTTAGCCTAACTTCAAGGGGCAATTTTGGACAGTATCTTCATGAAATGTTTAGTCTCATAAGGCAAGACTTTAATTTCTCCAGGTTCTTGTCAGCGTGAAACAGGATTTCCTCAAGTCCGAGCACCAGAGGAGATGTGGTATCCTACACCTTAGTGCTTAATTCTGGTTTAGGAGACATACATTTTATCCTCAAAAGATTAAAGAATATGTAAAAGAAATTGAAACTGTTGACTGAGGACATCGGGCATTTGATCTGTCAGGGGAATACCCTCTAACAAGAAGACTGAATATATATTTTAAATACTCACAAATCTTCTACTAATCATAATAATTTTAATATATGTTGACCCTTTCATCCAGGCATCTCAAAGCACAGTCATTATTTTGGCCCTGATTCAGCAAAACAATGAAGTATGTGGTTTACTTTAAGCACATGCTGGTAAACCAGCCATTATGATCACTTTTGATCCAATGCTATTTATCAAAGCACTTAAGCATGAACTTAAAGTAATGCATGTCTTTAAAACTCCACCGAGTTCAGTAGGAATGAAACATGTGCTTAAGTGCCTTACTGACTAGGGATGGATTTAAATGTGTGCTTAAAGTTAATCATATGCCTAAGTGCTTTGCTGAATAAGTGCCTTAATACCATATCCTGCCCATGGTCCAGATTCAGATACCCTAACACACACTGAATATTACCTTCCTACAGATATATCCCAGTGAAGTCAATGGGGGGTTGGATATATGTGTGAGCTAGTGGTCCCAAACAGAAATGTTGCACTAACAAGCCCTATGTGATGCTAGTGAATACTATCACTACATAAATGAGAAAAATCCAGGTTCGTAATTGGTGAAAAAAATCATATGTTGAGTCAGTAAGATGCAAGGCATTGTAAACCATATAGTAAGAGACCGTTCCAAAGAGATTACAGTGTAAATAGACAAGACAAATAGACCGGGAAGACAGAAACAAAGACTGGGAATGAGTCTTGTAACCTCACAAAGCTGGTGGCAGAACTGGGAGAAGAATATAGGTCTTTTGACTCCTAATCTAAGGTCACAACCACTACACTATGCTACTTTATTAAACACTAGAAATATATATAAAGGAAAACAAAATGATCATTTACCATGGCTAAAACAAGCATACAACATTTCATATAATTTTTCCTACTACATGAAACATAGTAATCAACAATATTTTGTAATAAGTTATAATGTGGTAATAAAATATTTTCATCATATACTAAAAATGTAAATGCAGTACCTTTTAAATAGCTGTAATATGGGAAGATGTAGATTATCAATAAACATTTTGCAATATTCTGTTTATCAATATGACCAGAAATGTGATATTGATGTAACAGAGCAGGAGACATAAGAGAAAAAAACCCACTCAGTATTTTCAATTAAAAACATGATCTCTCGAAAGATAAAAATACTTTGAAGTTCCATCATTAATTCCCATTTTAAAGGAGAGGGAATAAAGTTTAAGGGTGATCACTGTAGTCACCATATATATACATTCTGAGGAATAAAATCCTAGCCCTGTAGAAGTTAATAGGAGTTTTGACAGTGATTTTAACAGGGCCAGGATTTCTTCCTTTGTGTCACATCTTTCTCATAGTTATTCTAGTTCTCTTTGTGTAAATATCTCATTTTGCGCATCTCTGTTAATGAAGCGATCTCTTGTGCTTTCCCCATAAATAGTATCTTTCTCTCTTTTATGTTCTATGTCTAGCATTGGTTGGAAGGTGCTGACAACTAGTTACCATCTGTACTCTAATCAAACGTATTTGTTAATGGGTACCAATTCCTTTATGCAGAGTTCACCCATTTGTTGTACCAAGACTTGCTTATATTCTGCACTAAATAGTTTGACTACATTTGAAGTCAATACTGCTGATTTATGTTTGGATTCTGATCAACAGAACTCTCTTGTAACAAATTTTGGAGAAGCTTTTCTAATACTAATTCATTTAATTGCAAGATATAATTGGATTATAATTGTATTATCAGGTATTTAATTGTTATTTTGCTTATACAGTAGTTGCTTGAATAATTAAAACAGCTTCCTAATTAAAATTTATGCAAGCAAGTAATAAACACGAAGTATGGATGTGAATTATTCAGCTTGCTAGTATAACTCTTGTAATAATGTAGTATTTGAAAATGGAAATACAATTTGTTTATTACATGTGTGATAATACATCAAAATTGGCACTGCTTAATAAGGACTTCTGAAACTCCGCAGTCCCATCACAACCCAAAGTGCAGAAATTATTCCAAGGATGTGTAATGACAGGTTATTTGAAAATATTGGTTTAGTCTAGTATTAAACTAATAATAACCATATTTTCTATCATTAATTCATACTTTACATACTCTCAGAAGACAATTTCACAACTACCTATGTATTATTTTAATAATAATTATGTTGTAATATAGTTGTATGTAATAAAATGAATGGCAAATATTTAAGACTGAACTTTTGACTTCACTATGCAGATTGCAGGAGTGCTTAGGAGGATGTGTTAAATAATCATGGTAAATATACAGCTTCCATGCTGTTTGCTCAGCTTTTATGGGTAGGCTTGTTAAAAAAAAATTATGGAATCCATTACATAAAATTTCCATTTGCTAGCTAAGAGCACTGCCCATTGAGCTGGCCAGTATTGTATCATACTTTCCTCCTACAATCCATATGTCTGTCTTCACTGTCTCTTATCTTTCATTTAGGGCTTTCCTGTACCCAGAGCACTGCAGTTTTGCCACTTCTTCTGACAGGAGATATCCTCCCACTTTGGCGTAGATACTCCACCTCCCCTAGAGGTGGTAGTTATGTTGACGGGAGAAGCCCCCAACAAAGCACTGTCTACACAAGGAGTTAGGTCAGTATAATTGTGTTACTCGGGGTGTGGAAAACCTATAGTTATAACATCATACTTATACTGACATAAGTTTGTAGTGTCGACCTGGCGTTAGATTATAAATTCTTTGATGCAAGGAACATCTTATTGTTCTGTGTTTGTACAGCACCTCACACAGATTAGAGAAAAAACACAAATAATAATGGGAGATTTCCAGTATCTGCATATTGACCTGGAACAAGTCACCTCAGAAAGGGATGAAGAGATAAAAATTTCTGGACACCATTAAGGACTGCTTCTTGGAGCAGCTAGTCGTGGAGCACACAAGAGGAGAGCAATTCTTAATTTAATCCTAAGTGGCACACAGGACCTTGTCGCAGGGGTGAATATTGCTGAAATGCTTCGTAAGATGTAATTAAATTTAATTAAGTTTAACATTCTTGTGGGCTTCTATGATATCTCTCTCCCTCCATAATAGCATTTAACTTCAGAAGGGGGAACTACACAAAAACGAGAAGACTAGTTACATGGAAATTAAAAGGAATAGTCAAAAGAGTGACATGCCTGCAAGCTGCACGGAAACTTTTTAAAAACACCAAAACAGAAGCTCAAACTAAATAGTAAGAGATCCAAAAAAACCACAATCATGGCTAAACAGACTAAAAGAGGGAGTTAGAGACAAAAAGACATCATTTAAATATTCGAAGTCAAATAGAAAAGAGCATAAACTCTGGCAAGTTAAGTATAATTAGGTAGGCAAAAAGTAATTTGAAGAGCAGCTAGCAAAAGGCACACACAAAAATATTAGATTTTTAAGTATATCAGAAGCAGGAAGCCTGCCAAACAGTCAATGGGGCCACTGGACGATCAGGATGCTAAAGGAGCATTCAAGGAAGATAAAGTCATTGAGAAGAAACCAAATGAATTCATTGTATTAGTCTTAACTGCAGAGGATGTGTGGGAGATTCCCACACTTGAGCCATTCTATTTATGTGACAAATCTGAGGAAATGGGCCACACTGAGGTGTCAGTAGAGATTTTGGAGCAAATTGATAAATTAAACAGTAATAAGTTATCAGCTGGTATTCACTGAAGAGTTCTGAAGGAACTCAAATAGGAAATTGTATAACTACTGACTGTGATATGTATCCTATTGCTTAAATCGACCTCTGTATTAGATGACTGGAAAATATTGTAGTCAAAAAATCTAACAAAATGTTAGGAAACATTAGGAAAGAGAAAGATAATAAGACAGTAAATATCATAACATCACTATAAATCCATGATATGCCCACACCTTGAATACCACATGTAGTTCAGGTAACCCAATGTCAAAGAAGATATATTAGAATTAGAAATGGTACAGAGAAGAACAAGAAAAATTATTATGGGTATAGAACAGCTTCCACATGAGAAGAGATTGAAAAGAGCAGGACTGGTCATCTTAGAAAAGAGATGACAGAGGAGAGGATGGTGTGGAAAACGTGAATAGGAAAGTGTTATTTACCCCTTCAGGTACCACAAGAACCAGGGGTCACCTGAAGAAATTAATACACAGCAGGCTTAACACACCCCATGATCTGGGTTTCCTTAAATTTCTGACTGCTAGAAGCTGGCATTGGATAACAGGGCATGGAAAACTCAAAAAATTGACCTCTTTTGTTCACTCCTCTGAAGCATGTGGTATTGGCCGCTGTTGGATGACAGGATACTGGGCTAGATGGAACATTGGTCTAACCCAATATGGACATTCTTGTTCTGGACTGACCCCTGTCAAACCCCACTGGACAAACTCTCCCATGTTGACAGTGAACCATTGATAACTACTTTTCGAATACGGTCTTTCAACTAGTTGTGCACCCCACTTTATAGTAATTTAATCTAGACCACATTTTCCTAGTTTGCTTAGGAAAATGTCATGTGGACTGTATCTAAATATCAAGATATTTCATGTTTACTTCTTCCTCCGCACGATGCGCTAGGACTGTAGGCCAACAGCTTTCTCTCTTCTCAGTCATCTTTCATCTTATCTTGTCACTTCTACCTCTCCAATACATCCAGTATCTCCAAAATCCACCATTTATCTCCATAACCATTACTAAAAGTCTGGTTCGTGTTCTCATTATCTCCTGTATGCACCCCTGCATCCTCCTCTACTTTGTCCTCCCTACCTCCAAACTCTCCAACTCATAAAACACACGGTAAGCTAAAATCATCTTCCTTGCATGGTGCTCTGATCATGTCACTTTACCTTCTTGAATACTTCTTCTGATTTTCTGATTATTTTTTTCTGTGAGTTCACCACCCTCTTCAAGTTTGAGGTTCTGCATGGCACCATTCTACATATCCCATGTTGTGGACCACTCCATCCTCAACTTTACTCTGTGCCCTGCAGCTTCTCTTCTGTTTTACTGAATCCTTTGGGCTAAATTTTCCTCTAAGTTTCACTGGTGTAATGATAAAGCTCCTAGTACACTTGGAATTTTACAAGAATTTGGTACAGCTTTGCCTTCAAGTGTCAGTCAGGGATTTTAGGAACTAAAGTACTTTAAAACAACTGCCAGGATTCTTACCAGTATGTGAGAGATTAATTTTACTTCTTGATCTAGTATACATTCCAATGTTTTAGCTGATAAGTCCTTAATATTGCTTTTTCTTTAGCCATAATTAAAACCTCACCAATATAAATTATGGTACTTTATATACATGCTGTTGTTATCAGCCCCGCCTCATTGGGTGCTTATGTCTCCAGTTGAAATATTTCCCTTGAAGTTCAGACAAAACTTCTCTTCAGGAAAGGAGGGGTCAATAGCACTTTCCTTTCTCCCAATTCCAAGGAGAAATTTTAACTGAAAGCACAAAGGGCTTATAAGTGACAGGAAGCAGATTGGAGAAATTCACAAATGGAAAATATAAAATTGTTATTTGCAGGAATGGAATTGGGATTTTCAACAGGATGTACAGTAAAGAGGCAACTTATCTTTATTGATTTCTAAATCATTAACAGTAAACAAGATCCTGCTGTACAACCAATAACTTTAGTACTGATTTACTGTATATTCAGGGCACAATGTATGTGTACCATAAGTTGATTTACAATTATTTTGTTTAGCTACCATTAAATAGAGGTATTATCGCTCTTAGAAATTTATGCACAGATCTCATGTAACATTAACAATAATAGCTGGTCCCTCCAAGTCAGGATTGAAACATATTGTAAGTTGATGTAGAGACGTTTATAAGATTGATATTTATTACTGAAAACCTTAATGAATACAGGGTCTGATCTTGCAATCTGTGCTTGTGAGAGTAGTTTAATTGTTACAGGTTTAAAAGGTCTCTTCCCATAAGCAGCCATTTCAGGATCAGGCCCACAGACTTACATTCCTCACCCAAAGTAGTGTAGGACCAGATTTTGCAAGGCAGGTAAGTGCTTATTCAAGTTTTCGAAGGTGGTTATGGCAGTTAGGCACCTAGATACTTTTGAAACACCAACTAGATGCCTCTCTGCATCTTTAGGTACCTACATATCTTTAAATCTTGTCCTTAGTCCCCCTGTGCCTCAGGTTCCAGTCTATCAAATGAAGTATACTACAAATCCCTACATTACAGGGGTGTTGTTAGGATAAAGTAAAGATTTTGAGGTGCTCATAAACCATGGTGATGGGGACAGTAGGAGAAGCTTACATAAACAGAGAGAAGAGCCTGCACTTCTGTACAGGTGGTGAGAGTCAACCACCCTGTTTTATATGAAAACTTGATGAAATTGCATTTCTCTGCCACTCTGAATAGTAGTTATATGATTGAGTCTGAATACAGATAGCTATACAGCTGTTCTGAGGTCAGGTGAGTAAGGAGATGATAGTTTACATAAACTAAAGGGGTTATTATTTCAGCATATTGCAAGGATCAGTGCATTCTTGGGAAATTCTCATTACTTGACTTTTGCACTTTCACTGCAGATATTGCATTGACAATGATATATAGGGACTTTGGCTAGGGCTTATCTCCTTTAATATGATCACTCTGATACCTTCTATTTCATTTTGACAGCTATTATGCAGTACAAGGCTAGTGAACCTGATCTTCATTATTCCTTCTCACTCATCTTTTTGTGTCCTCCTCTTTAGACTCCAGGGACTTGATTATCCCATTCATTTCAAGGCACTGCATAGAGAAAAAGAGTGTGTTACATCACACAGAAAGCACAGTAATGTAAAATACAACAAATATGTATTCCCCAGGTGTCTTTGGACTGCACAAAGCTGGGAAACTGATAGAAAGGTGGGTGCAGTCATGCAAAATGGAGGTGTGGTGAGGAAGAGGAGGTCATGCTCCTGATTTAAAATAAAACATGGCATAAGAAAAGTACTTTGAAAACCTACTGCTAACTCATGTTAAGTGTGCTGCTTACAGCATGCACCTTTGAATATGAGCATTGCCAAAAATATTGCTTTCATTTAGATCCTTGAATGGCAGATGGGATGGAAACATAAGGCGTTATAGTGAGTAACAAAGTCCAATACTAAAAACCTTCAGTGCCTTGAACTCCCAGTGAGTTCAGTGGGATTTCTGCATACAGGGGGCTTGCAGAATGGGTTGTGCATCATCATATAAAGATATATTTCATCTTTGGCACATAAACAGCTAGACTAGTAGTCAGGAACTATTTAGTAATCACACTTAATGATTAATGTACTTTGAGAATAAATAAGGAAGCAAGAACAAGTTTTCAATGAACCGCATAACTAAATGGTCCTAATTATGGGTCCTCCCAGCTTCTCTCAAAGTGTTCCTTTTAATAAGATTAATTATAAAAGAAGACTGTATTAAAATTAAATATGCTGCTCAAAAATTTATCCTACAAAGATATGGCATTTGGTGGGTTAGACGTGAGTCACATGATGGCTAATAAGTTTGAAATATATGAAGGGAAATAAGCATATCTTAGATGGACATCTGAATAGTGCCAGTCAGCATTAATATACTATATGTTAAACATCAGTCATACTAAATGTTAAATTAAAATGCATACTCCACAATATGATATTAAAAATAAGGAAGAAACAAGAAGTAGAAGAAGAAGCTTTAGGCTTCTTTTCTGCTAGCACTGAATAAGTAACATTGCATTCATTATCTTAAGCGGTCTCAATGCAATATGCACCTATTGCACAAACACCTTATGATCCATAGGAGATAATGGCTTGTGGCATGGGTAATATATGAGTCAGTTATAGGAGTGAGAATAAACATTCAAGGGCAATCAATCATCAGTACGAATTACAAGTATGCCCATTCTTTTCTGCTCCCTTACCATGTCAATCATCATGGTTCAAGGAACAGTCTGAATGGTAGATGGAGTCAGGAAGGAATCCCCCTTCTTATGTCATAGTATTGGTATATTAATGGAGTCAGGTTGGGGTTACATTTTCCTCTAAGGAATCTAGGTTAGGCTGTTTGTCAAGCACTAGGTGGGCCATTGATCTGTTCCATTATGATAAATGCTAATATGCACCTGTGGGGAAATCTTGATCCTACTGAGGTGAATTGGCATTTGGCCATTGAATTCAATGGAACCAGTATATGATACCTGAAATTTATTTCTCTGAGGAATCATCAGGTTTATTGAGTAACATGGTAAAGGAGCAGAAAAGAATGGGCATACTTCTAATTTGTACTGAACTAGCCATCTGAGTATGGACATTATCAGATCTTCATAGTACAGAAGCCTGGAGGTCCTATTCTAGTGAAAAAAATACCTAATTTGCAGTATTCTCAGAATCCAACATAATGCATATTTTTAATTTGCAATGGGGACTACATGTAAATGACAAGAATGTCAAAAAAAATCATTCAGAAATTTTTGAAAGGTCATTAAGGTTGACTTATTCTAACTCTAGGAGAAAGTATACACACAAAAGATTAAAGCTGAGGTACGCCATAAATTAAAGGTGATTGCATTTTCCGGGGTGTGTGTTTGTGTGTGTGAGAGAGAATATGTTCTTTAGTAATAGTTTTTACCATCTGAATATGTGTCAGCTTATTTTAATGGATCTAACTTAATTTTATATATTCAGGACACAATTTCTACAAAATAATGAACAGTTATGAAAATGTCTATTAGATAAAAGGTCACTTCTATAAAATGCCATTTGATTGTACAGGCAATGTATTTTTCCTTCATAATAGATATAATAATTGTGACCTGTCTCTGCAAAATATTTTGAATTACTTACAGTAGTGCTAAGTTTACAATTTCTTTTTACTATTAATCCAGTAAGGTATTATTATTGTTGTTTAAATTCAACTTCTACCAAAATGACTGTCTGAAATCACTACAATAGTTAAATTAACTGGCATAATCCTGAGAGAAGAAAAAAATCAAATTACTAATTTTAGTAGGTCTTATTACGAATTCACAAGCCTTCCGGAGCATTTTAAGTATTTCCAATTTGCAGGTTCACTGATGATAGGTTACTTCATTAATTGTATTTATTTATTTTATTTTATTTTATTTTGTTAAAGTCTTTCTTGCAAATGGTATTGGTGGAGGGGGGAGTGATATATCTTGATTACTGGAATTTGAGAAGATTATCACTATTCAGAAAAGATAAAATCAATACTTTTGTAATCAGCTTGCATTTGCAACTGCAGTCTGTATATGTTTTCAAGTGCTGAAAAGCAGAGCCTCAAGCTAAGAGAACTCCTACTCTAATAGTAATAATGTATTTTTGGACATGTTATTCCTCTGTGAACTATCACAAAAATACTGAGACAGATTTTCAGTGTATGCAGGATCAGGCCCTATAAGAATTGATGAGAAGTACTTAAGCCTCACCTTTTGGAAAGGAGCTTCATGTGATGCATTTCTGTCATGGAATCAAAGGCTAGTGTTTAAAGAAATCTGAATGCTATGAAGAAAACATACATAATGTTTTTCTCAATGCCTCTGATGCCAGAGTTATACTGAAGTAGTAAAAGCAAGCATACTTACTGCAGGATATTAACATTTTTAAAAGTGACCATTGCCTTTCTTGAGACAAGCAGGAGGGTACCCCAAACTAGAGGCCGATTTTCAAAATGTGGGCCTAAATGTATGAGAAAGCATGTTTTCCCACATAAGTGACATTATCAAGGGAGCATAATAGAGATGAGTAGCTATAGCTGCAGGAACAGTATCAGCATTGTAGTGATATGAAAAGAAAAGGGAAAGGGAATCTAGAGAAGACAGGGAAGAGAATTTAATCTGGATGGGTAAGGGAGAGTAGGGGAAGAAGATCCAGAGAAACATGCATACCATGGAGAGAAGAAAGAGTGGAGAGTGAAACACTATAGTCTGAAAGCAAAGGAGATTTAATACATGATCCAAGACCTGCTGAAGTCTGTGGGAGTCTTTCCTAAACCTGGGAGATAAAGTGGGTAGAAGAGTGAGATATAAGCTTAAAAGTTATTGCTAAAGGATCCCTCTGACAAAAAACAAGGTGGAACCTAAGATAATTTCTATTTCATTTTTTCAGAACATAAATAACCATAGTACTTCATATTTTATAGAAATGTTTCTTTCTCTCTCTTTCTTTCTCTTTCTCTCATTCTGTGTAGTTTGTTTTCCACTTCAGAACTTTTAATTTCATGAAACTCTAATATAGATATTAGCTCTATGCAATATTTAAAACATTGGAACCTTCTAAAGTTCTCCTCCCTTTTGAAGAAATACTGTAGATATTCCTGACAACTGTAATAACTGTACATTGTTAGAGTAATACTAACAGAGAGGGTTAACAGCTTGTGCTTGTACAAAATACTTGAAGTCAGTCAGAAAGCCATTATTATGACCTTGTGCTGACCACATTCTATGAAGTGTTACATGATCAGGGACAGGGAAGTTGCTTAATGGAAGTTATATAGTAGCTAGATGTATCCTTGTCACACTTCATCTAAACTGATACATTGCAATGGTCCACACTGCTCAGACCTGGCAATTACTGTCCAATTCCAATCTATTTCACACTGCCACTATAATGAAAAATAATTAGGAGCCTGAAAATGAGTTTTCACATGAAATGGTTTCAGTGCTTGGACACAATCGCCTTTGGCAGATGGCTTTGGGTTTTCTTTAATATAATAAAGACAGTTAATCATCTTTAAAGAGTGCACTGAATGAATAAACTTTTAACACTACTTTCTCCACTGAAATTCACATTCTGATTAAATGTTTAATGCTCAGGAGTTCATGGTTTTGTTTTGTTTTTTGTTTTTTATGGCTAACTGTTCTGAAATAGAGGACACCCATGAAATCTCTGTACACTGTAATATATACTGGTGAAGAACAAAAATTAATCCAAGTCAGGTATCTGACATCAGTGTTTAGAACCTCATATCAAAGCTGAACTAAATAATAATGATACTAAAAATTTGCTCTCCTAAATATAGTAAGGGCAACCAATGTTCAGGACTTTAAAATGGCTTTGTGAAGTCTGCCTAGGAAAATATGGGTTAACTAAATCTTATGAAATAATATAAGGTCTCTAACAATAAGTTAATGCTGTTGGTAAATGAAACTCTCAATGATAAGCTGATATTGCTGGAGAAAACCTACACAATAGACATGAATAAGTCTGGTAAAATAATGGTAATAAATTAGATATAGAGATAGATATAGATAATAAGTTTCAAATAATGAGATAGGTAGATAGATAGATTAGATAATGAGTTTCAAATTATGGTATGTGTGTTAAACAATGTCACTAAATCATTAACTTATAGAGGACAAATATGAGTAAAACTTATAATGAAAAACTAGATATTAGTTTTGACTATAGTTTATGCTTTCCAGTACAGTACTGAATAGCACTAGAAGGATAAAAAAGAAATACATTGGATAACACTATCAGTCTACTGACACAAACACATATGTGTGATAATATAATATAATATATAATATATAATATAATTGTAATTAATTAATTATAATCCCCCTTTCAGAGTACATCTATAATTTGTGAATATAGTCATTAATGTTATTTTTCGTAAAACATTAATTTTTGAATATATTTGGGAAAGTATTCAACCTGTTGTTGGAATCAGAATGGGAGGGGTGTGTGTGTGTGTGTGTGTACAGAGAGCTAATTAATATTGAAAATGAACAAAAACAAATATATATTTTAGATATAAATATTTAATATATTTTAGAGTGGAAAGTATTTGGAAAGGAGATATTTCTTTCCAATTGGATAATAAATTAAGGTGTCCACTAAATTACATCTTACAGAGTCATCATCATATGTGCTTTAGTGGTGGTGGTATTTTTTTCTTTCAAATAGCACTTGTTTAGTAAGATTTGGCTAAATGCTTTTCTCTTAAAATCCCTTTTCAGCTGCTTTGTCTGTATTCTTTGAGATCTTCTGCCATCTTCAATAATTATGCTAGTAGCATTGCTCTAAGAAACAATGTTAGGGTTGTCTCATTTCAACAGCTTTTTACCTAAATCCATTTAATAGTTGGCATAACACACTTACTCTAAACTGAACCTGCAAATGAAATAAATAACTCCATCCCCTCTTGATATTAATGCTAAAAAACCCCATCTTTTTCAAAATAAAAGTAAACTAGAAATTTGAGACTACTTGTCTTCAAGGAATATTAACACAATATGCTTTCCCCTATCTCTTGAGTTCTTATCATGACTGGAGAGCTGCCGTGTAAAGCACCAAAGTTCTGATTGAAGTTCTGTTTTTTTCAGCCTTGAAAATCTCTTAGTGTATTTAAAACTCATGTAAAACAGCAATTTAATTTAGCTTTTCAAGGATTAATTGTCTGTGCCTTCATGTTCTTTGATCTACTTTTATGGCAAAGAATTCTGACATGCTTTTACTGAAAAACTTTAAATAAAAGTTTTCCATTGATACATTAATATAGCGTGCGTCTATGTGGGCAGCATTGTATTTACCCACCAAAACATCACATTTTGGCATTTTAGGTTATTCAACAATGCTATTCTTGACAAATGTGGTGAATCTGTTGTAACTCCATTGACATCAGTGGAGTTACTGTGAATTTACTGGTTTGAATGAGAGGAAAAATTGCCTCATTTCCATCTAGTACAGAAGCTGTGGTGGGAAAACGTGACTTAAATCCACCTTCATGCTTCTTGAATTTTTGAGCCAAATGGGGCCCAGTTTGACCCTGGATTAATTTAGAGCAGTTTTAGGGCCCAATTTAGAACAATATTAAGCAAGAATGGCTCCTCAAGTGGGCCATTCCACAGCCAAGAATATCCAGAATGATGTGGCATTCCACCCTGTAGTATGGGATGAAAAGGTGAGAGATTTATTCTATTTGAACTCTCTTGAGCTAGGTGCATTCATCTGGGCACTTTATCCAGACAGTTATGGCTCATTAGCACTGCTGGTGTGGCTGAAAGATGACATAGTGGACATGTGAGTTGGTCCCTAAAATGTTTATTTATTTATTTATTTATTTATTTACCCAAATACTTGAGGAATCAGCTCCCTCTGTGCAACAATTACAAACCATGTTCTCCTGTAATAGTAGAATAGTGGAAAATGCAAGGCTGAGACAACTGACCCATGACTGTGAAACCCACTCCTAGCACACATCAGAATGACCAAAAGTCCCTCTGGCTTCAGAACAACATGCAGAACCCATTTATTTGACTTACATTTCTTCAAATAAAAAATCTCTCTGTGTGGAGGGAATGAAATCACTTAAATATACAGAAGTTAGTTTTTAAAAAAAGCATAAAGTGGTTGGCTACCATAGTAATGACCATGGCATAAGGACAAAGATTCATATCTCTTCATTTCCAGCCTTTTTCTCAAAACTCAAGAATACATTGTCTCTTCTTTAACCTAAACCAGTACACCTAAAGTATTCTAATGGCTGATACTTTTGGTTTGTTTCCCATTATTTCTGGCTTTTTACTATGTGTAAACTGTTCCCATGTTCATGTGAAAAGCAGATTGAGAAAAAAAGGCACAGGGAGACACTTCCCTCTTCCTGAGAAGCAAGAATATACCCTTCTCATGTGAAGAGACAACTAGGAAGTTCACCAACTAGTAGGCTAGAAGATACATCACATTCTTTAGAGGGGTGGAGAAGGAGTCTGTCATTTGGGAGGCATGTTCAGGATCTCAGCTGGCTAATAGACAAACTTCAGGCATTAGAAGCATTAGCCAGGTATACTTCAGTGTACTTCTTCTTAGAGGAAGCATAACTAGTACTCAGCAGTGTGTTGTGTTATCCTGCCTTCAGATATCCTGTCATGCAAATGTGAGATAGCTCTTAAGCCAGACACATTGCTGGAACCACTCCATTCCCACCTTGTGTGGATTCCTTAGATTAAGTCAAGATTTTGCCCTATATTTAGGAGACAGTATCATAAACTAACACAGATGTCATCAATATAAAGGTGCCCATGAATGGTATTGAATGTATCATATTGAAGTCAATGGGGGTGTATAGACACCTGGAGTCAATTGCAGAAACAGGGCCTATATGCTTGATCTGGCTTCCTCCGGAGCCAAGGAGAGTCTTACCAGTGCACAATGTGTCACGTGCTTAAACTTGCTCTTTTAGCACTGTGATCATGTTCCCGATGAGCTCTTTGAAAAGGATGCAGTGGAATAGGTTATAGTTATAGTATATTACAAATGCTGGTTCTATATTATATGTCTTTCATTACATGTGTAATATTAATCCCTTTATATCCATTGCTCTATAAACAGCTGCAAATATGACAAATGGACATTAGTGTTAATTGTCTCTGGGATACCAAAGAGACCTAGAAAGATGTTCTAATATCTTATGGGTAAGGAAATGTGAGAAATGGCATGATACAGAAGTAGCTGATTCCTGCATGCTAGGGAGTAGAAATAGCAATTTAAGGATTTTCTTCAAGAGAAAAGGACTAAATTCTTCCCTCACACTCACCTCATTGGGTGTCACTGAGGGGATAATTTAGCCTATCTTTTTTGGAGCTCTTCACATATGTGACCTTTTTGTGAGATAGCTGTGTCAACTTTTAAAATCTTTCAACCAGTGCAAATGTGGGTACTTCCATTTTAAATGTAAGAAGAAGCATTGTGTACTAAGAGGCAGCGAGTTATATTAAGCTGGCACGACAATATATCAATTCCTCCATTGCATAATTTAGACAAACATAACAAAGCACTAAATGCCCCATTTTCCTTGTTAAACTTTAACATGTTCACGGAAGGCACATCCCTAGTGGGGGTAAAGCTCCAGTACTTCTTTCAAATTACTTGTGCGGCTGCTAAGTGCTATACACTTTTCTTCTTTTTGTTAATGAGTTTTCTCTTTAAACAAAATGAGACAGAGAGAAAAAGAAAAGTTTTTAAACTGCCTGCGGCTAGAATGTGTCTCAGTCCAAATTTTCTGAAGTGCTATTTATAAATTCAACACATGTATACAGTAAAACCTACTGTACTGCTAAACAATCATCAAAAGTATTTAGTGACAAAGCCAAATGCCATGTTTTCATGGGTTATTTATATTAAAATAAAAAAAGATCCCTTATTTCTGGCAGAATTATCAGTTATAATTATGTCTGATGGTGTTCTGTTACAGTATCCCTATGTCTCACTAAATGGCAAGAACTCTTCTGACAGTACACACTGCAATGTGATATAATTGCTAAAATGTCAAATTATGTACTTGCAATCACCCTCAATAGCTACAAATCATTTTTGTACCCTGGTTAATTGTATCTAATGTCTAATTTCAGATTATTGGACATTTGTAGTATTCGGGTGAGAAATAAAATGAATTGTTCTGTCTAGATAGATACTTTCCTGGAAACAGATAGTATCAACAAGTGTTACTTTTCATCTGACTTAGTAACTTAATGCTGTTTCTTGTAAAGCTTTGCTTAATTTTTTTCATTGCTTTTTTCCTTTCTTATTATTAAATAAATAATGACATACAAGTCAAAAAATAACAATTACATTTTAATTCTATTTGCTTAGCTCAGAAATGTTTTACAGTGAAGAGGCAATATTTTAAATACATGCAAAGACACTTTACTGAACTTTTCTGAATACAATGTTAACAAAAATCAGTTTTACAGTGCAATTATCATGTGGTTTTTTTCTTGATGAGAAGTTGTTGTATGACACCAACACACAGGATTAGTCTTGAACAAACTTTATTAACACTAAGAGCACAAGATGTATGCATTACATATTTATGCCTTATGATACAGTGTTTAATTACATGATCACATGCTGTTTTTCTTTTGGGCCCTTGCACAGTGCATAAAAGAGACTGCTCACTGAATGAGCAGCTATTCAATATTTTGTTTACTCGTCATTGTTCAATGGCCTGATTTAGTGCACACTATTCAAACCTTGTTCTGAAGACAGAACCATTAATTTCCTAACTGGACTATCTATAATGATCATCACCATAGTATCTGAGTGCTTCACAAATATTAATGCTTTTATTTTCACAAAAACTCTGAGGTGAGGTTTTATTATTCCCATTTTACTTATTGGGAACTAAGTACAGAAAGATTAATTTCAGAAATATCCATTAAATTGCTGATTTTGAAACACCTAGAACTAAATTCTTCAGAATACTTAGTATTATGTAGCATTTTGTATATTCAAAACACAGCTCCAACTGATTTAACTTGCAGCAAAGGATGCTCAACACTGTTGCAAACCAGACCCCAGGGCGTCAAGTCAGGAACCCAGAAAATAAATGACACACAATTGATGACCATCTTGAGATTTAAGAGACTTGTGTAGCATCACTTCAGAACACAGAATAGACATAGAATGCCTACTATCAAATTATTTTTTACTTGCTTCTTATAAATGGATACTTGAGGGTCTGGTTTTAGTAGATCAAGTCAAGAATAGAGGCTTCAGCCACATCATATAACAGATGGTGGCTGGCCAGGGCTGATGTGTGGAACATTTCTGCCTATAAATAAGAAGTTGGCTGGTTTCTTTTTCTGACTGTCCCTTTTTGCCTGCATAGTCTATAATCCACTTTTCAGCCTTTTTATACACCATTCAGCCAAACCACTAAAAGATGAATGTTAGGAGATTGTGGTTAGATGTGACATTCTATTTTATATCATGAATTCCTGAAATTCTTTTGTAGTAAAATTATAGGCTGTTATCACTGACAGTCTGCTCTGGGATACTAGTTCTTGCTAATAAAATGTATAGTGCATCAGAGGTATGCGATACTTTTGTGGATGACTTTCAAAATACCTCTGGTCATTCAAATAGTTATCAATCACAATAAGATGCATTGGTTTTGGAAAGTCCCATGAAATCCATACCTATGTATTAACAAGTGTAGACTGATACCTTTTCTTGTGTATATTTGTAGATATACTGAACATTCTTTATCATTTCAAAGGGGAGTTGTGGTAGAAGTGACAATCGTATAGTTTATTGTCTATATTGCCAAAATGAGAGCATTTAAAATTAGGTTACTCAGTCCAACATGTTGCCAATTTGCCATTACTTCGGTGTATAACACCTTTGCACTAGGTCACTTCATCTGTCTCTTGTTATAATTAAAGTTAGTTGAAAAAAGGTAAATGAAACTTTTTTCTTTTGCGAAATGTTGGTTTGTCTAAACTGAAATGTTTTGCAGAAATGCATCAATCTGACTAAAATGTCCTCAGGTCCAGGGTGGATTTGAGAGCAAGTCAATGTATCATCTCATAATAGCCTGGTGATTAGAGCAGTTGTGCAATGTGGGAGACCCAAGTCCCTGCCTGAGGCAACACAGGATTTAAATCTTCTGCATGCAAATAAAAACAAATTTAATATCTACTGCTCAGGAATATGCAGACCAACTTCTGTCAGCAAACATTTCTGTACAGCTTCGTGTCTCAGGCCATGCCATCATACAGATTTGTTACAAATTCACAGCACTAGTTTAACTTCTCTAGTTCTGCTACATATTTCACTTATGGACTCTGCAGGCTGCTGACTCTGCACATGGAGCCAGAGCTAACTGGCTGTGACAAATGCCTTTGTAATCTCTGCATAATTTTAATCTTTTAACTTTCAGGTGTTGCTAGTGGAAGCAAGATTCCATATACTTTATGTCCCAAAAGGCTCAAAAACAAAGGTACCTTTTTGGTTATCTGCTACATTATTAACATAAAATCTAGTCTTTTAGCATATAATTCCCAGGGGAACCATTGTAGGGAGCCATGTGTCCTATAAACCCAGTCATTCTGCCTCCACCCACAGAGATGTTAGTATTGAATAAAATACATCTTCGCCTTCATCTTCGCTGCCAGTTTGTAGTATCTTTAGGCTTTCTTTTTGATAAATTGCACTGTGAGGCCTACACACATGGAGCCATTCTTGAACTAACTCTCTTAACAGAAAGCAGAAAGAACAATAGACAGGAATATTCCATACCTTGCTAAGAATACAGAAAAAAATATTAAGAAATCTGTGCCATTACATTACCGTGAGCTAACAAAATTAATGTATCCATAAAGACATTAGCTCATTGTGGTTACGAACTAGTTCCCTTTCTATGTCACCAGCTCATTTGTTATGTTCCTAGAGAACACCCAAAAGTGTTTGTGCAAATGGAGAACATCTTACGGAGTATGGTGAAAGCATTATTTAGATTTTGGCTTGTGGCTACTTCCTATCATCAGAACAATTTTACAGAAAAATTCTAGAATGAGAGAGAGAAAAGTACAAAGAAATTTCCCAGTTAATTCATAGCATTCCTCTTATAACTCATTTGGTGTATGCCCTCACTGGAAGTCCTGAAGTCAGTTCAGAGATATTAATGGTACCTGCACTTTGAAGGCTGATTATGTGATGGATACAATACAGAGGCCTGAAATAAAATAATAAAAGCAACCATTTAATAGCAAATTTGGAGAAAACCTGGGTATCTTTAAGTGACATATTTGAATGAAGAGGATACAGCGAATCACATATTTTACTTCCTATGCAACTGTTGAATCCAGTAGTACATTACATAAACATGAGGCATGAGGAATTAAAAAGACATGGAGAGAAGTGAAAGAGAAGGCTTTTGCTTAAACAACATGGATGAAAACTTGGCTCAATTTAAGTCAATAGCAAAACTCTCTTGGCCTTTGATAAGGCCATAATTATAATTTCTATAATTTTTCAAAAGTTACTAAATTTACTACTTCATTTTTATGTAGTACAATTTGCAGCTATTTAATCATTTATTTTACTGTGATAAAGACATTAATAGAAATTTAACCCACTGGAATACTTTGGAACAGATTCTGTCAGTTACACAGGAGTCATTAACATTTATTTAATTGGATTTACGTGTGTGTAGTATTTAGCCCTTTAAGAACTGTCTCAGTATTTGTAAAGGACCCAACACTGTTATATCTAGGAAAACAAAAGACAAATCTATATTGTTGTCAAGAATCAGAGGGGTAGCCTTATTAGTCTGGAATTGCTTTGGAAGTGACAAAGATCACTGGACATACCATAAAAGATTTAAAGGTCAGCATTTTGCAGCAAAAAAACTTCAAGTCCAGACTGCAAAGAGAGACTGCAGAGCTGCAATTCATTTGCAAATTTGACACAATCAGTTTGGGACTGAATAGAGATTTTGAATGGCTAGCTAACTACAAAAGCAGCTTCTCTTCTCTCGCTATTCACACCTCCAGTTCAGCTGCTAGAGGAACACCTCGCCCTCCCTGATTAGAGATACAAGCTGGTTCAGCCTCATTGGACTAACCTTGTTATCTCCCACCTGGTTCTTGCCTACCTATTTATACCTGTCCCTGGATACTTCCACTGTATGCATCCGACGAAGTGGGTATTAGCCCACAAAAGCTTATGCTCTAAAAAAATTTTAGTTAGTCTTTAAGGTGCCACAGGACTCTTTGTCAAATCTATATTGTTTTATTATAAAATAATATAAAAGGGCTGTTCTTTTGAGGAAGTATGATTGGTGACAGTGGATTAAGTTGGTAAAGGCTCTATCTGTTTTCTTCCAAGTTCAAGCTAATTTTAATTGGGGTACCTGATGGAGAACGAGAAGAGAGAACAAATATAAAAAATCCCCAAACCCAAACAGATATTGACTTAAAGTAATTCACAATGCAGCACAATAGCAAAACAGTACACTAGGACTTACATTCTTTCTGTCGATTGGAAAGTATTTTTCCTTTCATTCAAAACATGTAAAACTGATTCTTAACAATTTCAATTGTTTTGCTGTACTGACATTACAATTGACATGAGGATGAAAAGAAGCATGTATAAACAGTGGGAGGAAGTGTAGGAGAGGTTGTGGTGAAATGGCTAAATGTACTACTGTAGTGCTGGCTTTGCTGACATGAGATGGCCCAAATTAAGAAAAGAGAAGTCTGAAGGAACCCAGACAAGTAACTGCTGAAACAACTAACTATTGTGAATTTGTTTATAGTAAATAAAGGAGGTGGAAACTAATTATTGAGAGTATGTTTATAGTAAATAAACTAGGCAGAATGAAATACCCTGAACTGAAATGAAATACCCTGAAGCTTGCCCTATGCAATCTGCAAAGTGATTGGTACTTTACATTCAAAAAGTATAGCTCTTATTAGCTAGGAAATATGTATATAAATTGTGTGGTGTGTGACATGAATTGGAATGGTAGTATCCATTGTACCTAACAGCCCTATGTCAGGGTCTCATCGGCAGAGGCAAATAGCTGTTACTTTATTAGGCAGGTAACCTGAGTGATGAGATGGAGTTGAACTGAAGTTTCTTGGATCCCAGAGAACTGTTCTCCCAGAACTGGACAAGGTGTTGTAAATAAATTTAGTGGAAATGGTCTCAGAGGGAATCTCAACAGCTACATGAAGTGAGCATGATGCTGATGCTGTTTTCCGCAGTCTTTCTGTCATACAAGTTTGTGCCTAATACAGCCACCTTTGCACTATCTATATTGCCAGGTCATGCTGGAAAGGGTAATAATTGTATTACAATTTCAAAGATTATCAGTCTATCTTGTCTTTGGAAATTACCACATTTTCATATTCTCTCTCTCTCTCCCTCTTTCCCTCCCTCCCTCTCTCCCTCCCTCCCTTCCTTCCTTTTTAAATCACTATCTCAATGTGATCTCCAATACCCCGTTCACTGAAATGGGAAACTGATGTAGAAACATGCTCAGTGAAGAGAACTGTAACATAATGATGAATGGAAAGTGCCAAAGAGACAAATGTCTTAGCTAATGCTACAAGTCTTACATTAGCAAGTTCTTCTTGTTCTGCAAACAAACCCCTCACACAGAGAGGTTTTACTACTTGGTCCCACTGGAAACACATCCCTGAAGAACCCTATGGTGGCTAAGTAAAAAAACCCTATTGCTACAAGTTCACTCTCCCTTTCTTCCTTTATGCTGAATAATCTGTTAAAAGACCAACTACTGTTACAAAGATAAAGACTAAACACATTGGTAACAGGTAGATGGTACATGGAGATGCTGAGTGGCATGGTATTGCCTGCATCTGCTTGATTGCAGATAACACAATCTCCCATTCTATTGAGATTTTGCTTCTGAAGATCACCTTTTGGGATTACCAGTGAATCTGAAATTTTCCTGAAGAAGATGGCAGAACTGTTAATGAACACCAATTGAGTTGCAGTTGTCATAGATATGTTTTAATATAGGAGTCATTGACAGAAGAACACAATAAACCTCTTAAAGAAGTTTTAATCTTAATTGGTCAGTCTGGGCTGAAGCTAGACAAGAAAAACTGGATTTTCTGCTTAAACCAAATCAAGATTTTTGTGGGGACAATAAACAAAGATGGATTCAATCCTAGCCCTGAGAAAGTAAAAGTGATTTGAGAATTGAATGCACCAACTAAAGTACCAGAACTGAGATGCATACTGGGGATGGTAAATTATCTTGGTCGATACCTACAAGACCTTCGTACAGTGACAAAACCACTGAGTGAACTGTTAAAGTCCAACACATCACGGGTATGGGGGACAAATAAAGAAATTCCATTCAAAAAGAAAAAAATGATCTCAGCAGTTTCAGTTCTCAAGTACTATCATGTGAACAAACCCACAATATTCAGTGTCGAATATTGTCATATTTTTATAATATCATAAGCAGCTATGATGGTGTATTGTTGCAACAACATGGATCCGAGTGGAAGCCAGTTGCATTTTGTTCTCACACACTCACAGAAGCAGAAAAATTATATGGATATATTGAAAAGGAGTGACTGGCAAGGGTATGGGCATGTGAGAACTTTTACAGGTACTTGTGTGGATTGGTTTCTTTTACCCTGATAACATACGAGCTTGCAAACCACATCAGTGGAAAAGACTAGGCTGTTCCAACACACATGATAGAACCCAGAAACTATTGCTCTTGACTGTCTGTAGTAATCTGGCTCCTGACTACATTCGTGCAACAAACTGCTGCAAAATGTCCATATTTTGTGCATTTATTACAGCTTGCATCTTTGGTGGATACACATCTCTTAGGTTATGAATTTTTCCACATCTTGTGTGTTTAGTCTGAAAGGTTTTGTCACTAGTTTATGACTTGTCCCTCATAGCATCAGGGGTTTTATAATAATTAAGTTGAGTGGTCATGCTCTATTTCTTTACTGCTTGTAAGCTGGTTTCTGGGTTTTTTTTATGTTGCCCCTGCTTTTTGTTTTGCTTCTTCACTAGCTCAGTATGTTCTGTTGTCTGGATAGCTGGATGTAGGGTTAAAAATCTGTCATTAATTGTAAATGCTACAAGAAGTTTTTGTCTATAAACCTGATAACCAGACTATCTTTGATGTTTTAATGCTTTACAGGCTGCCTGTCAAGGCTAAATCCCCACTCTGTCACTCTGAGTGCAGAAGGAGGGGACCTGCAAGGATTCTAAAAATGAATACATGCCACTCCAGGCTTGTATTAAACTCCCAAGGTTACAGCTTTTCTCTGACCTTGGTTTGGTAAATGCTGCTACCACCCAAATGCAAAAACAAAACAAAACAAAACAAAAAACCCACAACCCTTTAAACTCAGGAAGGAGTACTTGGGAAATCTTCTCTATGGGGTACCCTCAAACCCTTTCATCCCCTTCCAGGAGGGAAAGGGGGGAGGGAACTGAGAAAGAAAGCAAAGAAAATTGGCTGTGGCTATCAGCTAATCAAACAGCTAACATGCACAAACCTTTTAGGACACCAAAAATCCAGTCCTGTTCTTAAAAAAGGTAAATTTTATTAAAAATATAAAGGGAAAAATACATCTGGAACTTAGGCTTTTTGCTAGATCTTAAAAGAAACAATTAAAAAAATTAAGCACCCCAAAACAGCTTTCTTAAGGGTTCAGCTTAAAGGTTACAAGCAAACAAAAGCATCAGGGTTAGCACAGAGGAGATCCACAAGCCTTAAAAAAAACAAACAAATAAATCTGGTTGTGTCTAGTTAAACATTCTGACCTACTTACACATTCGGAGTTTAGATAAGTAGTTCTAGGTATGATCTGATTTATGATTATACCTAATTTAAAGCTGCGGATAGCATGGCTGCTCTGTCCCTCCAATCCAGAGAACAACAGACAAAGGGAAAGTTGCTTTTCCCGTATTAAAAAGTTCTAGCCTTTCCATTGGCTCTCTTTGTCAGGTGCCCACTTTTTTTTAATCTCAGAGACTTTTTAACCCTTTACAGGTAAAGCAAGTAAAGAACAGCTAACAAGAGGGATTTTACAGGTGGCTTGCTGGCTGGGTGTCCATCGAAGGGAGCTATCCGTCCACTTTATTTATCACACGACCCCCAAATCACAGTTTTTTGGACAGGCATTCAAAGCTTTTATAAAAGGCCCATCAGAGTCCCCTGGTTCTTGAATTTCCCAGTGAAAACACCTTTTTGTAACCATATTTCTTTGAAGTACAAAGTAAGCATCAAACATAGCCATAACTCTTTCATAGTCATGTTTATGACTGTCATGAGTAACTGCAAAGGATTTAAAGATATGCTCTGCCTGCTTCCCTCTAGCATAAATTCAAGATGATACCTGAAAGTTGTAAGTTTCCTGAGAGAGTTCACTAGCAATGTGAAATTTTACAAACTGCTGCTTCCAGTCTGTCCATTCTGATGGTCTATCAAAGCTGAAGTTCTCTGGGGCATTTAATAGTGGCATATTGATGAGACAGATCTTGCAACATTTATTCTTGCTGTTTCCTTCCATTTTCAATATTTGTTGCTGATTTTCTTCAGTTTCTGTTCTCCTCTGGCACCAGTTAGGCTGAATTTACTATTGATGCCCCATCATATACTCCTTGTCATAGTAGGTGCAGAACTGATACTAGCAGATCAGGTTTCTGTACCAGATTTGGACTGGTTACAGAGCTTCCATCATGGAGAAAGAGAATGAGATACAGGAGATATAGATATCTTATCTATTAAGATACTTTAATGCAGTACCAGGTCTGGCTGTTACATGGTGTCACCAAGTGGCTGAACATAATACAGTTTAGCATTCAATCACAGTTAGAACATGGTAAGCACCCTGATAAAATTGGTCAAAGCATCCCCATGTCTCCTCAGAGAAGTAGTCTTTTTGGTCCAGAAAAGTCTGGAAGCTAGGGTGGCTTTTGTTTAACATGTGGCACACATGGAGTGGGCTTGGGATTTCTGGAACCCCTTAATACAAAAGGAAATTCAATAAGCATATGTTCTTTTAGTAGGATGATTTCCTTTTGATAACTGCTCCACAGATAACAAGCAAGTTTAATCTGAAGAATGGATGAAAGGTAAGTTAGGTTCTTATATTATGTAAACAGGTTTGAACTATTATTATGGTAGTGAACAGAATAGAAGAAATCAATGAGAATTTTCAGAAAGGAAGTCATGCTTGGCTAACTTGATTAACATTTGAGGAAGTGACAACAAGAGGATGAAATGACACATAAGAAATATATTACTGGGAATTCAAGAAGGCTTTTGATTATTATTGCATAAGAGGCATGTTGAGTGCTACAGGGATTACTGGTGGGCCTACTATTTCTTGCAGTACAATAACAAGGAAGACAAGATATGCAAACAGTGAGCATAGCTTTAAAGATCTAAATAGGAAGGCTAGTATGCATAAAAATAGTGTTGAATCTAAAAAGAATAATGAAAAATGGCAATTTAACATGTAAAAAAACAAACAGAAAAGCTCAGTTAACAAGGGAAAGTGTTGAGAAAATAAAAAAAATATTATGTCCTATGTGATTTAGGAAGATGACCTCCAGTGTAGAGAATCAGAAGAGGGAAATAAGTCTGAAACTAATAATAGGGGTTATATGGACACTAAACCTGGTCAGACTATCCCCAGTGAATCAATTAGATGATAAAGCCAGACTTTTTTTTTTTGTCTAGGGATCACAATACTTTGCAATGGAAGATATACTTATATAATTAATCCTGTTTTACAGATGGGGAAACTGAGATACAGAATTTAAGTGACATCCTTAAAGGTACATGGTAAATCCAGTGGCAAAGAGAGAACAGAATCCATTTATGTGTTCTATCCACTGGACACCTATTACAGGTTTCACATGAAAAACGTATGCCAGAATAAATAATAGATTTTAGATGAAGCTGGTTGCCTTAATGACATGCAATACATCAGCTTAAGCCCTCAGAGGACCCCAGTTACTATTCCAGATTCAAAAGGATCGTGTATACTGAAAGTAAAGCCCCTTACCTAGTCTCCAACAGGAGCGGCAGCAGCTGTGGAGGGCAGGAAAAAGGACAGGCCTGGCCTTCAGAAAAGTCCAGTGATGACAGAGGAGGCAGCAGTAGTGGGCCAGGAGGTTCTATTACTCCTCCAAGATTTAAGATTTATTGGTGCCCTGGGCACTAAGATCCTGACATCCTGGGGGTGCTGGTACACCGGAGCCAGATGGGCCAGCAGGAACATGCCAACTCATTTTTTAACATGGGTGTAATAGCCTCAGGCAGGCACAGAACAGCGGTGGCAGGAGCTGTACTTCATGGTGGCGGAGCTGTGCGGCCCTGCTAATGGCACCAGCCTCTTCCCAATGTGGGGCTAAGGTGAGCCTTATCCCCCCTTGCCATGTGGCCATGTGGCCTTTCCCTCTGCTTGTCCTCTTCCCTCTGAGGCCCCACACCCTCACCAGGCTAGAGGCCAGAGCTGAGCAGTAATATGAGCTGCCACCCAGGGACCCACACAGCTATGGTGAGCCCCAGACACTATACCAGCCCTGGGAGGTGAGGTGGCATGGGCATGTGCCAGAGGTTGTTCTTGGGCAGCCTGTCCTGCTCTGCCCTGGGCAGGTGGAGGATCTGGAGGGAAGAGAAGGCGCAATCAGTGGGGCCCCAGGAGGAAGAGGAGGACCAGGGGGCAAGGCCACAGATCTGCTGCTTGTGGCCCCATCCACTACTACACAGGTTCCAGCACTCCTATGGGGGACCTCAAATTCGCTGGCCCCCCTGAGCATGGGCCCCAGAGTCCCCTTTGTTATCCTTCACTGTCCAAAGTGTAGCAGCAGTGGGTTAGGATCCTCCTCCTGCCCCCTCCTTCCTTGGTCCAGCTCTTTGCCCCAGGCTGTATGTAATGATGCCAGTTTTATGACATGGCATACATTATGCAATCCGTGAGCTAACTTTCTTATGCATTTAGCTATTGTACTAATGCTCAGTTCAGTCTCTGAAGGGGAACTATATAAATTGCTAGACTCAACCCATATGAATTTTGGAGTAATTTGGTTGTTTAGGAGATTGGGTTACTGCCAGTTAACAATCACCTCTTCAGAAGTGGCTGGAAGTCTTTTCAAATTATTTCATGAAGCTAAATTAAATACTTTTAAGTTTTTGCTCACTGTTAAATCAAAATTAAGAAGACCTGTCGGGCCAATCAGAACATGGCTGTCTGTCCCCAGGATCTCACCTCCTAACTTGTAATGTTAATTAATGCACAGCCCAAATAACAACCTGGAGAGAATATATTTTTTAATAAAAAAATGAGTTTATGGAAAATCTTCATTTGTGGGGTTGATTTTAGTTTATCCTTTTTTTAGAGAAAAGGAGCATAACCCACAAATGTCTAATCTGCCTCAAATATATCAATGGGGAGATCTAGAGTTGTATGATAAAAGCAGAAAGGGAAAAGAAAAATATGATGAGTATCTGCATTGAATGTCAGGGTACACAAAAGCAATCAGGGAGGGAACAAAAGAAGACATTTCACTCTTAGTCATGATGGAAAATTGTTGGATGTCTTTCAAATTATTATGCCAGTCCAGATATTTTTTGCATAATAGGAATATCTTTCATGTGTCAGAACAGGTTTTGATTATAACTAAATAAGTGAAAGCAGGGATATGTTGATAAAGGTGACCTCTAATGTAAAGTTTTGGGCTTAGTTGTCTGAAGTATTTTATAGAGGAAATTCAAGACAGCCTGATGAGGCGTGCAAAACAAAAGACATAACAATACACAACACTGAAATAGCAAGATTAAAATATCCCATTTCTAAACAGCAAAAAACTTCAGTCATATTTAGAAAAGGAAAACATGCCACTGCCAACAAGCACAATGTTCATAATTATGAGAAGCTACAGTGGTTATGAACAGTACATCCATTCCTCATGCCCACAAGACAAAATTAATGCAGAACCTAGGTGACAGTTGTCATGGTGCATGTGATAGATTTGTCACAATGTATATTTTAATCTCCTCTTCTTTCTGGCCAGCTGTATCCATGCTCTTCTCTTTAGAAGTCTCTGACACACTGAGAATTCTGGACATTATTCTACCCCAGGGAAAGTAGGGGGTGAGGACATTTCATCTAGTGTCAGATTTCAGGACAAGGAGTACGGCCTCCACCCTGGAATGGAACTCCAGTGCTCTCTTTCCTATTTAAAGGGCTGCTATTGATCAAATTCTGGAGTTGGTAAGAGATTTTGGGTTGGCCACAGGATGTGAGTGAAGGCACTACCTGTAAGGGGCATCTTATTCCTTCTCCTCTACCTCACATCACTGGATGGATCTTTGCTATATGCTCTGAAGTATTGTGAAGATAGCAGACACAGACACAAACACAGAGTAGCTGCTGCCACCAACACTGCCACACCCATACTCTTCATAGAGCAGGCATTCCCTTATGAAAGTGTGTTTGTGCAGTGCCTAGCACAATGGGATTCTGGTCCCTGATTGGGCCTCCTAGGCGGCAGCACAATAATCATTAATATCTTGGTCCAAGTGCTCATTTGTGCATCTCTCACAAATGAGTATGGCAAGTATGGTTGTTCTGTTCAAGAGAGATCTGAGAATAAAATAGCAATGTTACTCATGGTCAGTGCATCATTAGAAAGCCTTTTTAAAACGCAGTTTGAGATTGAAGTACTAGCAAGTGCAGGCCGCTCTGATGCAATGCACCACAAATATTTTGCCCTAGACTATGTATAGGAAGGATATTGCTGGATATTCTATCAGGAACACAGGTATCATGATCGGGTTACGCACAATCAGACCTAGTGGATTCTGTATGTTTGGAAAATGACCATGTATATCAATATTGCCACTGTCACACAGTTGCAACAAATCTTATACAAAATATGTCATGTCAGATATCAATGGAAAAGTTACAATCTATCAAATATGACTATCCTATTTGTATACACGTATCTTAGTTGTATCTAAAGTTATGAATATTGATTATGTACCAGTATTTCAAATGTGTTTGCTCTTGGGCTAATACCCACAGAGTAGTTTACATTCCATCTAGCCAGCACATTGTGAATGGACCATTCAAGTTGATACTTAATTCTCTCACTGGGTCATAGAAGAAGCTCATTCCTACCTGGTGAGCCTTCCTGTAGACACCTTTGTCAGAATATGGGTAATGACTGCTCCCATGAATCATCAAGGCATGTATGGGTATGTGACTTGCTCATGTGACCCTGGACTCCATATTGTGCCTGTAATTTTCCACAAACTAGGATTGAGAGTGTCCCCTCTTCATTGAAGAAGGTATAAAGGACCCTGGAAGCATTGTTATTTGGCCTTTTTCCTGCTCTAATCTCTGGACTATGGACTTATATAAAAAGGAGCATTCCAATCAATGGATCGAGGACCTTCCAGTCTTTTGGAAGTTACCAGAGACTTTACAAGCCAGTAGACTGTAACATCACTCCTAGAAACCTGATCCAATAACTTTGCAATGATTGTTAGTATTTGATTTCTTTGACCATGTTAATTCTCTCCTTCTTTTCTCTTATAAATAAACTTTTAGATATTAGATACTAAAGGATTGGCAACAGTGTGAATATCAGTAAGACCTGAGTTATATATTGAGTTGGGCTATGTTTCTGATCTTTTGCGATCAAAAGAACACTTTGTTTGATGAAACTGGTTTTCAATAACCACTCATCATGAAGTTTAGTGAAACAAGGGCTGAAATGCTGAAGGAGACTGTAGTTTGGACTTTAGGTTAACCAATGTGGTGAGACAGAAGTTTACTTTTGTATCTGGCTTGGAATATCTAATAACAGAATAACCACTAGTCTGGGGTGAGTCTGCCCTATTTCTCAGCAGTTTGTCCTGAATCTGCCATCCTCAGCTGTGACCAACTGAGGCATGGTAGCAGCGGTTAGCACAGGAATCAGAAATCAGGCCTAGTCAGGTACCAGAGGATTAGAATCCAAGACAGGCCAGAGGACAAACCAAAAGTCTGATGTCAGAATAGGGTTACCATGTTTCAGGTTTCCCAAAAGAGGACACTTCGGGGAGGATCTGTGGATGGAGGGGGTAGCTAGGGAATACAGTTGTGGGTGCTGAAGGGGGTACCATTGGTGGGGGTATTCACTGGAGATGGGGAGCAGTGTTGCTCCCTGTCACAGTGGCAGGAGGGCTGGCAAAAGCCCAGGATGCAGAAACAGCCAGCAGTCAGCATCTCCTTGCAGAACCCCTTCTTCAGGGCTAAGTGGGGAGGTGTTAGTGGGGGAGGCCATAGCAGCTGTGGCAGTGCAATGGACCAATCAGCAGTAAATGCAGGGAAGTGGATCAATCAGGAAGTGCACCACATTTTATTATGCTGTTAAAATTCATGACTGAGGCCAAATCATGATTTTAAGTGGTCTGATCCATGATATTTGAATGCTTGATGTTAGCAATACTATACATCCCTTCTAAAACTCTTTGATGTTTTATTTTTAATTTCTACTGGTGCAACTGTCATTACATATATAAAGAACAATGCCCAACAAAACAAATAGTGCATCAGCTTGTGTATAACAGACATCCAGAATATTGCATTATTGTTTTACTTGCGTTTCAGTGCATGTGATCTACAGTACATTACAAATTCATGTCTCATGCTGTGCTGGGGCGGGGGGAAGGATGAGATCCCATGGAGCCCTCACAGGCAAATTCATTGTTGTTTCTGCAAAATATGGGGAACAAACATTTTATTGTCACAATATGTTGTGAAGAAAAACTACTGCCTTTTACTTATCTCACCCCAGGATATTATGCCAACATCTCTTTCCTCACGTTCCCACTTTTGTTATTTACGCAATATTTTATCCGAGCTCTAAAATTAGCTACTTTCCTCCACTGCCCTCATGTCCATCCCATATAGATTGCTGATGGTATCACAGTTGAAATTAAATTGTCTGGAGGTTTAATTTCTGCTTCTAATCACATTTTCTTACAGCTCTATGGAAGGCACTGTTTGGCAAAACATCAATTCCTCTGCTTGTGTTCTCTTTTGTTTGAATGAAAGTAATTATGTTTACAACAAATTAAGCATCGTATCTTTTCTTTTGGTGCATGCAGAAACGTCTGTTTCTTCTTCAGCTACCAGTTCTCTCATTGAACAGGTCTGGCTTTCATTATAGGAGGCAGAAAAGTTACAGTACTAACAATAAAAAAACCTAAGAGAGATGTAATGTGCCTAGCTGTGGATGGTTAGTGACAATGACAGGGCCAAATAAATCCTCTGAGTAGCAGAAATTGTCCTCTTAAAAAAGGCAAAAAATGAATTGGAAAAAAAATTATCACAAAGTTCAAGGGAAATCTCAGCTGAATATAGTGGATAAGGTAGAGTTGCAGTTCTATTTTTTTTATTAACATTACTTCTTGATATCATGTCTTAGAACACAGAAGTTTGTGTTCTTTGAAGTTTGTTGAATGCATTTGTTGCAAGCTGTATCACTCTTCTAATTTCTTCATCACATCTTCTGTCTGATATTATGAGACTCCCTAAATAGCAGAAACTTCATTTGCTTCACTGCTTGGCCATCAAGATATAGGTGTTGCCTATTTTGTGCATTACTATATTTACTTAATGTCATTCTTTTTGTTCTCCTAATATTAATTGTCATTCCATATTTCTTGCTGGCAGTGTTCATAGTAGTAAGCACATTCTGAAGTTCTTCCTTAGTCAAAGTGATAAAAACTAGGTCATCAGCATACCTTATTTTGTTGGCATATATACCATTGACCTGCATTTCCTGGTTGGTGTCTTCTAAGCTTTTCCCTTTACACCCTCTAGGTATATATTGAATAGCTGTGGAGAGACGATACAACACTGGCATATACCTTTCTTTAGGCTGCAGTATTCAGATATTTCATGCTGTTTGGATTGTTCCTTTCTGTCCCCAGTTGCAGCCTTCCAGCATCCCACAAGCTTCACTCTGATTTTGTCCAACTTGGATACTCCTTGCCGACTGACCTTAGCACCCTTCCAGCCCCAAATTTGCCCCAAAATAGTCCTTGGACCCTCACAGAAAAAATATTAGTTTTTCTGCCTCTATAGGGCAGTAAAACACTCCAACTGGTTAACTTACTAGAAATACACACTTTATTTAATTTACCAAGCACTGATGATTTATAATGAAAACAAAACAAGTTTACCAACAAAAGTGCATGGATTAAGTGATACCAAGACAAAGAGATAGACAGAGATGGTTACAAGCAAATAAAAGTGAAAACACATTTCTAAAAGTCTAAAACTTAATCTAGCAAGATACAGTTTTTGTTCAAGATATTTTCTGTCTCACCTGCAGTTTCCTTTCTAACTTTCTACCTGACATCCTGGCCAGCACCCTTCACTGAGATCAAATCAGTTGGTTTCATCTTTCCTTAAAGTGAAAGGTAACTTTAGCGGGTTGCTCCCCCCACTCTTTATAGTTCAGTGAAGCTTTGAAATGTATTTTTATGAAGGTTACCCCCAGCTAAAGTTTATTAGTTCATGCTGAATAAAGAAGTCATGAGGTCTGGAAAATAAGGCTCCAAGATGGTTCCTCCCGCACTGGTGGTTGCTACTATGTAAATTATCTATTCCTGCTGCAACCTTAGATACAAATGAAGAGTCCATTTGAGTTCGGGCTACACTTGGTTTGAGGTGTCAGCATCTGTCTTTCTGCCTAGAAAAAACCTTGTTTAAACACCTTTTAGTCACAGACTTTAAAGCAGAGTATTAGTGAGTATCCATAATTTCACATATAGCATTGGTACATTTTTACATTTTATATATTTACAGTGATATTATCAATGTGTGGTGTTAGTTTTCAAATGTCACCTCATATGGCATATTTGGTATAAAATCATTCTAAATACAGTCTTCTTAGCATATGTACACTATGCCTTAGGTGGCACGTGATCAGGATTCATCACCAAATTTGGTCCGCTGGTTGAATCATTAGCTTTCCCAGTACAGGCTGGATTCTGATGGGTAGTGCAACGTGAATAATGATCCATGTCCCTCATGAATACAGTGGTTCCAAGAGTCACAGTGGTACTCTTCCTGATCCTCTTTCGATTTTTATATCTTCCAGTATTTCAGGATCATCAAAAAGTTCCTTTATGTAGTTGACCCATCTTTCCTGGATGCTGGTGATTTCATAGCCTACCCTGCCATCCTCAGTTGTATTACAACCAATTGCTTTTTTTTTTTTTTTTTTTTTTACTTCGTTTGACTCGGTTCCTTTTATGGGATGATAAATCTGTGTGTATGATTTCATATTCTTTGATTTCATCACATCTTTGCTCTACCCATTTTTTCTTTTGCCTCTTTGCATGCTTTTGAAATTATTTGTGGAACTTTCAATATTCCTCACTTCTCCTATCTTTGCATTCTCTTCTTGCATTTATTAAGTTTACAGTTTAGTCAGTTATCTGTGCTGGTTTAGCATCATGTCCTTTTTCTCATAATACCAGTGCAGTGGTTGTATGTAGTGCTGTCTTAAACTTTTTCCAATTTTCCTCTACATTGTCCTCATTGTTGTATTTTTGGGAGACATCAGTACTTTGGTTGATTTTTGAAATGTATTCCATGCATTTATGATGTTGTTTTGAGTTTGTCCACATCAATCTGTTGCCTTGTGTGTCTGTTAGATTAAGCATTTTTTTTAATCTTTAGTCTCAGCTTCATGACAAACAGACTATGATCACTATTGCAATCTGCTGATGGGAACGTTCTATCATCTAAAACTGCATTATGAAATCTTGTTGATAATAAAATGTAATCTATTTGATTTCTGCTAGTGTGTCCCGGTTTGTCCTCAGGGCTGCAGTATCTATATAATCTTTTTGTGTGATGCTGAAACCATGTATTACAGATGACTACATCATTTCTGCTTGAAACTTCAAAGAGTTTTTCTCCTCTTGCATTCCTAAATTCTAATTAATAGTCTCCAATTATGTCACCCGATCAACATTTTCCTAATTTAATGCTAAAGTCACCCATCACTATCAACAGGGCTCTGCTTTTCCTTTTTTTATTGCTTTTTTTCCAATTAATTGTGGTCTTTTCTTAAAGACCTACACATTTTCTTTATTGTCTTCTGTGGGGGCATAAACTTTAGCATGCAAATTCCAGTCACCACCACTATTCTATCAGATACTGGCCAAATTCCCAATATACTATTGGCTAGGGTTTTTCTTTAATATTGCTTCTCCTTTGTGCCTCCTGAAAAAAAGGTCATATCTGTTCTGTAACTGTATATGTCCATTAGCTATCAGTCTCACTTTGTTAATTCCAAGGGCATCAGATTTCAAATGCTCAGCTTCCTCTAACACATTTTGAAGTTTCCCTGCTTGATATAGTGTTCTTACATTCCATGTTCAATTTTCATTTTTTCTCAATGTTTGTTTTCGGTGTTCGAGCTGTCGTTTTTATACAGGGTGTGTGGTCACTCACATTATTGTACCCAGTCATCCATTTTATATTGTCCTGCCTAGATACAAGGCAACACTGATTGCTAGTCAGAGCATGGGAATTCTTTGCTGATTTAATTATGAATTTCCATATCTGGTGGTGATTCACCTGGGGATAGAGTTTCACAGTAAGGCCCCCAACACTCTTCTATGCGCAAATTTCATTGACTCGTTGGGGTTCATCCTCCTATCCAGAATTCCTTCTGGCGGCACAATTGCCTGCCACTGTGGTTAGGATTGGCTGCAGGCTTATTTAATAGTGGGCTACATTTGCCATGTCCAGTACTGCCTTTGACGTTTTGTGGTATTTTATAGGGGCAACAGTACCACCTGCACCTCCCCCCGAATCTATTAGTACTGTCATCAGATAGCCCATGACTGCTTATTTTGTAGCTAGTCTTCATATCTGAAGGCAGTTCCAGGATAGTTTAGGTTAGTCAAGACTGGAAAAAAGTGGGAGGAATTTCGGAGGGATCTAGCAAAGCTGAAAGAATGGGCAGTGTGCTGGCAGATGAAATGCAGTGTTAGCAAATGCCACGTAATGTACTTTAGAAGGAATTATTTGAACTGTTCATAAATAGTGCTGTCTTCTAGGCTAACTATAGTCTCTCATTAGAAAGAATGTGCACAGCTCAATAAAACCAATAAAACCTTTGCTTAATGTGGACCAATGATACAAAAGGCAAATAAAATTTTAGGAGATACAAAGGTAGGGGAAGGAAATAATACTGGTAATAGCTGGAAGTTACTGTAGAGACCGATGGTGTACCCTCAACTGGAATCATGCACAGAATTTAGGGTGACCAGATGTCCCGATTTTATAGGGATAGTCCTAATTTTTCTTTTACAGGCTCATATTACCTCCTACCCCCTGTTCCGATTTTTCACATTTGCAGTCTGTTCACCCTATGCACAGTTCTGGTCTCCATATCCCAAAGAAGACATAGCACAAATGGAACACAGATGGGGAGACTGAAAAGACTGGAACTGTATAGTTTAAAGAAGAGATGAGTAAACTGGAACATGATAAAAATACACAGAATAATTAATGCTCCAATGAAGGTAAATCAGGTGTTGCTATTTGAATTTTCTCATAAGACAAGAACAAGTGGGATATTCTAGAAAATTAAAAGGTGACAAATTTAGAACTGACACAAGGAAATGCATTTTTACCCTGTTTGTAACAAACCTGTGGAATTCCACAAGGTATGGAATTATCATAAAATATCATGGAGGCTAGGATATTGATATGATTCAGGAAAGGATTAGACATTTATATGGATAATGAGAATATGCACAGTTACATTCATAGGAATTTTTAAAAATAGATATATACATTTTCATGCACCAGGGGATAAACTAGCCATTATCTAATGGAGTCAGAATGAAATGTCCCCTGTGGCCAAATCATTCCATAAAGTGTGCACTACAGAGTTTCTTGTACCATCTAATATTGACCACTGTTGGAGAAAGGATATTAAACTAGATGGACCACTTATCTTATCTGCCCTTAATATCTTCTTATACTTAGAATGGAAAATGAATAATGTATCCAAAGGAAACAACAGTGACGTAGGCTAATAATATGTTTAATTTTGCCAATCGTCTTCATGAAATACATGCCATAACAGCATACATATCTTCTGTGCTTTCAAGAAGACAGGATTGTAGTTGTAGATTTCATTCAAAAGTAATTACTTCCAAAAAAAGATTACTCCAGCACCATTCTAGGTGCTTGTTCTGCATTCGCTCGGTGGAAAGGATGCCACCTATTGAAACATTAACATCCAGGTACTTGTTCAAAGCTGCTCAGATCGTGAGACGTGGCTAAGATACAGCAAAGGCTGTCTGTAGGCTACAGATATTACTTCAGGCTAAAAGTATGGTTCTATTACAATGTTATACCACTGAAATTCCATTTGCTTCAGTGAAGTTACTCCTGATAAATAGATGTATAAAGCAAGTCCTGATATCCCCTATTATAGCTGTGCCAATACAATCATGGACTTCAACACTTACTGCTGTTCCAGCTTTGGCATCATCATGAGCAAAGACTTCAGATCAAGAAAAATAGTGGGATGGTTTTCAGATGTGATTTTCAGATGAAACCCACCAACTGATTTTCTATGAGAATTTAAAACATTGGCCTATGCCTTAAGAGAGTGAAGACAAGTCTCATACATTACCACATCACCTCTAGTGTGCAGTATATTACTGCACATTTTTTTTCAGTATTTCTATCTTGCTTCCAATTTTTGTCCATACTCATTTCCAGCCTTTATATTTGCATGTAACTGATGAAATGTACATGTGCAAACCACATTCACAGTTTCAGCATGCAAATAGAGATTTGCATGATCATTTCTGAAAACTGGCAATACTTCTAAAATACCAAAAGTGATTGTGAGTGCTTCATTCTGTGTTTCCAAAAAGAGACTATACCTTGAAGTTTCAACCTATTTATATGTACATGGTCAAATTCTCCGCTGGGATCAATCAGGATAGCTCCATCGTCTTCCATGGAGCTGTGATTATTTACACTAGCTGAGGATCTTGCCCACAGCATCTTAGCCAGCCTTCCAAACTCTTTTTTTTTTTTTAATACAAATTGGATCTGGATTCAAAAGAAGAGAAAATTAGACTGTCTATTTTTTCTTGTCAGACAAGGAATCTCATAATGTAATGGGTGCAATGCAAGAAATCTTTAAGACTGATGCTATGTATACTTCAAAAGAATAAACATATCAATCATGTTCCCAGGATTGTCTGATCTGAAAATGACCAAGGCCGATTGCATCACTTTCTTTAAAAAAAAACAACAATTAAGCTTCATCTTCATTTCGTAATGACAGCTGATGGCAAAGGAAATGTATTCTTTCAGAACCTTATTTAATGAGGAAAAGAACATCGAGAATAGCTTCTCATTTACTTCAGTGACCTGGCACTACAGAACTGGGATTAGTCACCTGGTCAGTGCCAGCTGTCTAACTTAATTTCCTACAGACCATGGTTCCCCTGACTTATATATCTGTAAACTTTCCAACAGGTTTGTGGGGTTTTTTATGCCAGGAGAAAGCAAAAGACTTTTTCTGCTTCACTTGTGTTTCCAGATGTTCTTACTGCTGTACATATGGTGATAGTTGTTCTTTCCCATAAGCAGGAGTTTTAAATAATATGTGCTGCACAGAATCAAGATACTACAAACTAAGCACTTAGAACTGGCTAGGGATAAGTTGAATTCAAAATCTCTCTGATGACTTTTAAACTGTGGACTAATGTGATTTAAATGACTCCTAATAACCTTGGGTTCTTTTAACATTTATTATCCTAAATTTAGAAATGCCTCAGGATGTGCTAGTAACATCTTTTAAGTTTTAGACTCTAATTGAAGAATCTGAAATGAAACTATGTATAGAGTGATCACTGCATGTAATATAAATAATATTTATTATATTGCCTTGTTTTTTATAGGTATTGTGGACAAGTTCAGCTTATCATGAGCAAATTGCTGTGTTTCTAAAGGACCCTTATATTTGGTAATATCTACATTTTTTCTCAGACTTTTTCAGTCTAAATAGTGTGTCTTTCTGGTGGTTGGAACTTAAGCTGGGTGAATGCTACAAAATGTTATCCAGGAATATCTGATCTAATCTGTAAACAAATTCCCTTCTACTTTATTTGTACCTTTTCCGTGTTCTCTTTCTGTTAGAATTTTTGCAAACTAGCTTACTAGCATGAAAGTTCATTGAAAGACTTGATTTTAATCAAATAATGGAAACTATTCTTAAACATGAAACTAAGAGTTACACATTAAATCAGTCCTTCAACAAAAATATAACTTGTTCAATGAAAATTAAACAACATTGTTCAAATTTCAGTTATTGAGTATTCACAGTGACTTGTTCCCAATGTACAAACCAAGAGATATTCATTGAGATAATTTGCCAACTAATGTCAAAGAGCAAATAAATGTGAAAAAAATAATAAAAGATAAGTAAAAGACAAGATGTACATGAAAAGAGAGGAAAAATAAAGGAAACAGCAGTGAAAAAAAGAATGAAGAGAATACTATTAAAAACTAGGGATATAAATAGAAAAAGAGAGGAAAAGATAGGGTAAGACAGAGCAATAAAGCATGGACCTGTATTTATCTGCTGGAGTCTGCTATGTGGACAGAGTTGTAGTACTCAGGTCTACCGTGTTATATTACTTTAACCAATTAAGCTCTGCTTCAGTGCTCTGAGTGCTCATAGTACTAGATATATGGTTTCGTTCTGTGTTCTCCTTAGGGAGCTATTATTCTGCAAGCAGTTGTGATGCCAAAATATTATTATAAATATGGCACTTAAACTCCTAGGATAAAGCCAAACTGCTTACAGGCTGCAGGTGTTTGGGCACGATAGGCTGGGTGACAGTTTTCTTTAGGATAGTGACTATTTGGCAACTACTTAACATTTATGTTTTAATTTTGCTGGAATCGTCGTATGTGCCATACATGGTATCTCAGTATAAAACTATTGTTTAGAGACGGGCCATGGGACACAGCTGTCTTCTGTTAAATCTCCTTGCTAGAACTGTGCTTAAAGCTACAGACATTTAGCTGACTCATTATGGCAGATGCAGTTTGTTAACTTACCCTGGTTTAAAGTAGGTGGCTGCGGCTCATTGGGAAGCTGGCCAGGGGAGGTTCTGGTGGGAAATCATATGGTCAGCAACACTGTCAACTCCAAACATTCAAGAATCATGGGACTTGGGGCCTGGGTTGGAGGAGGTGGGCCAGGTGACCCTCACAGACCCCGCAGAATTATAAGATTTTAAATAAATAAATAAATATATTTGGCGTTCTTTTCATTTGATCTCTCTTTTTTGATGCCTTCAGGGTGTCCCTGCATCATGTTTTCAGGCTTTTCTCCACAGTCATGAATGATAGAAACTTACTTTTTTAAAAAATGATGAGATTCTCATGTAATCATTTATTTCTGGGAGCTGGGGCTTTTTGGTAAATCATGAGAGCTGGCAACAAAGCAGCCAAATTCAGGTAGGATGGTTTTGCTATTGTTTTTAGTTACCATTAAAACTAAACTGCAGAAATGGAGTAAGGTTTGGATTCTAACTCAGGCTTATATACTTTATTGAAGACAGGATAAACTAGGGGCTCTCAACTCCATGGCCAACCAGTGCCACAATAGCCAGTTTTCTGCATATAAAAACCAGGACTGGTGTTAGGGGATAGCAAGCAGGGCAATTGCCTGGGGCCCCATGCCACATGGGCTCCCACAGAGCTACATGACTCAGGCTTCTGGTTCAGTCCCAGGTGGTAGGGCTAAGGGCCCTGGGCTTCAGCCTCATACAATGGGGCTAATGCTGGCTCTGTTTGGCAGCTCCCTGAAACCTACTCTCGCCATCCCACAGAGTCCTGGACCCCCAGTTGAGAACCACCGAACCGCATTCAGCCCAATCACATGCTGAGACTGAAAAACACACCAGAGCCCACCTTCCTACCTCCCAAACTTTTGGGGCCACTGGGAGGAAATGCGGATGAGGGGGAGGCTCAAGCCAAGGGAATGAGGAGGAAGCTCTTTCTTTTTCATGTCCACAGAGCTGAAAATATGTGAGCCATTATTCTCATATTTCCTCAGTTGCAGAGTCTGCCTCCTAGCTTCTTTAAATGGTGGCCGAAGTTCACTGCTGTAAACTTCCATATCCCTAATCCAATCAGCCCAGCTCTCCAGGCCACCTCACATAAATTCATTATATGGCAAGAGGGGAAGGAGCTTCCCAACCCCTTTCCCTCTCTTCTCATCTCACGCTTTTTAAGAAGAGAATTTTTAATGGCTTCTCCCTTCACCCCACTAGATCTTCAGGGGGGCTGTCAAATAATGGCCCACTAATCTCTTTAGTCCAAAACCATAAGCCTCCTGAGTGACTCCTTTTTCTGGCTGCAGTTGCATGACCTGTGCTGGGGTTAGAAAAGTTAATATCCCTGTCACCTGACATAGGTCAGTGCCTCCCTCACTCCATTAAATTACCACAAAATATTATAGTACATTAAAGGATGTTGTAGTCACTGCTGTTCTAGAGGGTCCAAATACCCTTTGTGGTTGGTAGAGAATTCAATTTTGCAAGATCTTCTGGGTACAGCAGGAGCAGACTATGCTGTTCCCTGCTGTGTAAGGCTAATACAGACTAACTGTCATTGTTATTTGTCAAAAAACTAGTTGTTGCCCTGCATCAGAGGGGTAGCCATGTTAGTCTGGATCTGCAAAAGCAACAAGGAGTCTTGTAGCACCTGTTAGTCTGTAAGGTGCTATAAGATTCTTTGTCACTAGTTGTTGCCCTGTTAAGGAAAATCTTCCCATGCCAAACGTGAATGGTGAATGGGGCTTCTTTTTAAACAGCATGTCCTAATATTGATAAATTACTCCTTTGGAAACAGGCCCCATATTCTCCAAAATATGGCTAATGATATGTTAGGCTCATTGACCTGTGTTATTAGATTTGTTATTAAATTGATGAAAAGATGCAGCCCTCTCCTGTATTTAGCATCCTTGCAGATGAAAGTACTGTTGTAAGAACACAAAGAAAACCTTTCATTTAGGTTCACTTGATTGACCTACAGACACTTGTTTCAAGAGCTCATTATGTGGCTAACATGCAAATTATCTCTGGGACTGACCAGACAATAGATCAGACTTTGCTGGCCACCCAATATGAATAATAATATGTCCAAATTTATAGCCTTGGAGACTGATGAGGCTAAAGTAATCACTAGGATAGAGAACAATGCTGGACAATTGTTAAAGTTAAGTCCAGTGCTAATAAATTATTACTGCATTGAAACAAGTTAGCATTTGTGAACGCTGAGGCTGCCTATATAGACCTTCATCTGAAAGAAGATAAACATCTTTCATCAGTCTTTTCATTTATTTTAAATCTTTTTCCAAACACTGAGATACAAGGAAAGAGATTGAGGAAGTTACTGAGTGATCACTACAGAAAATAAAAGAAGTGCAAGACATGCATTTCCTGGCACAAATATAGTTCAATACAAGCTACATTTAAAATTTTCAGTATAAGATTTTAATATTTCGGGTGCCCTGTGGGAGAACATCATAAATGAACCTGATTTTCATAGGCTGGGTGCTCAGCAGTTTCTGATAACTAGGTCTGTTCATGTGTCCTATATTGGGCAATCAAAATCACTAGACACTTTTGGAAAATATTAGCCTGGGCTCACTAACTATTTTAATATGAGGTCTGATTCCAATGCCAGTGGTTTTAGAAAGAAATTGCCCAAAGAACATTCTGTGTATATGAGTGCCTTCACACTTTTAATGGAGCTGTGCTTTGTTTAATCCAAAGCGAGATCTGGATGTTGTAATTGCCAATGACTGTAAATTAATGTTTGTAGAGAAACTTAATGAACGATAGCTGTCTTTGGACACGAGAGAATGCAAGATCCTAGAGGCTCACCTAAAAAATGATGGAACACACAGGAACTCATTGCTTTACAAATATCTCCATTTCATATTGGGAAAAGGAATATTGAGTCCCAAAAAGGTTTGATTAATTATTTAATTGATAATTGAAAACGTAGGTTGACAGAGACTGACATTAATGTACTTTATGCGTGTGGCACACTTAGAATGAGACCATTATTCTGTTTATCTTTAAATGATATTCCACAGTAAAATACCAGACAGTTAGAAATGGTGCTCCGCTATTATAGAAAAGAAAACATCACAAACAGGGTAATTTATAGTGCATTTAGCAGAACACACAGGAGCCTGAATGCTTACTCAGTCAGCAGCAGCTGCAGCTGGCAGCAGCAGACAGGCTCCCCCTGTTTCCTGACCCCAGTTCAGCAGTGACCAGGTACATGGGTGGGGGTAGGAGAACACCCTGATATCAGCCCCCCACCCTGCTCTGCGTAGCAGACAGTAGGCAATATCCTGGTCCAGAGCAGCTTTGTAAGGGGTGGCTCCATGGGGCGGGAAAGGAGGTGAGAGCTGCAATGGAACCAGGAAGCGGGGAGCTGGGACACCCCTGCCCCTGAGGCATGCAGCAGCGCTCCCTTGATCATGGTGCCCTGGTGTGAGATTAACGCACGATAGATAGATAGATAGATAGATAGATAGATAGATAGATAGATAGAT
>ML677333.1:46184300-46299482 GCA_007922305.1 Dermatemys mawii | reverse complement strand
ATATGTATATATAAAAATTTGTTCTGAGTTAATCGCACGCATTGCCTGTCATGAACTGACAGCCCTAATCATGGGCAGTGGGTATAAGAAGCCTCCTCTGGCACTCCTGTTGCTGCCAGATGCCTGGTTGTGGGCCTGGTGGGAGAAAGTTTTTGCTTTATTATGCCTCATGCAGGTTCCAGGGTTGCTGAGGAGGCGGTATGTGCTATTCAGCTTCCTGGGTTCATCAGTGATGTCCCTGACTTCCAGAGAGATTATTGATGAACCCAGGAAGCTGAGTAGCAGATACAGCCTCCTCAGCTGACCCAGAACCTGCATGGGGCATATCAAAAGCTCAGGTTCTTCTTCTGGAAGAGAGATGCTTTTCCTGCGGGCAGGTTTGGAGTCTGGGGAGGGAAAGTGTGGCATGACTGTGGCTGGCCCAGGTCTCCTCTGGCCATGGGGGTCTCGGGAATCCAGCCACGTGGCAGGGAGGGAGGCAGAGCAAAGGGTCTTGGGGCTCTGGCTGCAGAGGGGCAGGGGGCTCTGACCCGGGAGGCACAGGAGGAAGGGGAGGAAGTAGGGGCTGGCCTCCACGAAGGAGGGCTCCACCTGCCACCCATGGCCCCAGTTATTATTTTTGATACAAATATTTGCACTGTAAAAAAATCAAAACATGAAAGGGAGTACATATGTTTAGCATATCTGGCGTGTAAATACCTTGCAATGGCATCTACAACAGTGCCATATGAATGCCTGTTCTCACCTTCAGGTGACATTGTTAATAAGAAGCGGGCACCATTATCTCCCGTAAATGTAAACAAACTTATTTGTCTTAGCAACTGGCTGAACAGTCTTATAGGCTCTAAAGAGCTACATTGTTTTGTTTTTGAGTGCAATTATGTAAAAAAAACCCCTAAATTTATAAGTTGTTTTTCATGATAAAGAGTTTCACTACAGTATTTGTATGAAGTGGATTGAAAAATAGTATTTCTTTCATCTTTTTTACAATGCAAATATTTGTAATAAAAATAATATAAAGTGAGCACTATACACTTTGTATTCTATGCTGTAATTGAAATCAATATATTTGAAAATACAGAAAAACATCCAAAATATTGAATTTAAATTTGTATTCTATTATTGTTTTAACAGTGTGATTAAAACTGTGGTTAATTGTCACTAATTTTTTTAATTGTGTTAATTTGTTTTGAGTTAATTGCTTGAGTTAACTGTGATTAATTGACAGGCCTAGCCAAAATATTTAACTTTACTTCAGCCTCCCCACACTGGAGAGGCAAAAGAAAAGAGGAGAGCCTTCCTGTAAACTTCTCACAGGCGCCGACTCCATGGGTGCTCCGGCGCTGGAGCACCTACAGAAAAAAAATAGTGGCAGGACCCTCCTCCCCTGCCCCCAATGTCACACCCTTCCAATCAGCCCATCCCCATCCCCCGTAGTGCCTCCCCTCAGCCACCATCAGCTGTTTGGTAGCATGCTGAGGGAGGAACAGGGGGCGGGCATGGGCGTGGCCCAAATGTGGGGAGTGGAAAGGACAAGGCCAGCCTCTTCCAGCTACTGAGGTGCTGCTCTGCAACCCTGCGTGGAGGTTGCCTAAGAGAGCATGGCTGGGGAGGTAACTCCTGCTGCGTGCTCTGGCTCAGGTACTAGGGTCCCCAGCAGCCGAGACAGGCGGGGAATGGAGGCCACTGCCTCTTCAGCCAGGCTCTCTCAGGCAGCTGCCGGGCAAGACTGCAGAGCAGTGACGGGAGGAGCTGGTGTGAAAATTCGATCCCTCCTGCTCTCTGCCTGGGACATGAGACCCCCCTTTCCCCCCACAGGTAACAAGGGGTGGGAAGGGTGTAGTGGCCCCGGGGCTGGGCATGGGAGGAAGACACACACATGATCTGCCCTTTTGCTCTTTCCCCCACACTATGGGGAGGCACCAGTAGAATATGGGGCACCCTCGCAGGAGGGGGCAGAGCGGGATGGGGATGGGGCATTGGGGAAAGGGATAGAGTGGGGCAAGGCCAAGGACAGAGCAGGGGGTTGGGCACCCCCCAGGAAATCTGAAAGTCGGCGCCTATGGTTCTTCTAATATCACTAATAGATGAATAATTAGCTCAACTGAATTTAAATATTCTTTTGTGTGTAAGGTGCTTTGAGGACATATATCAATATCCATGTGCACTGTTACCTCTCACACTCAAACATCTTTTAAATATTTGTAAAATATGCAAAGATCAAAAATAATGTAAAAATAATTGTTTATTGCATTAAAAGGCATTAGACCCACCAACCCTCCCTCTTTTTATATAGACTATGCCTTGCAGTAATTTTAATAATATTTGGCCAAGATACACTATTTTTGCTTTTTGATTCCTATTTTTGTTATTGTAGGGGTGACATGGCATAGAACAATATCAAGATGTTTCTGAAATGAACCCATCCCATCCCACTATCAGCAGAGGTTATCTGATAACCACACTGGACGCTGCCACTCTGGAAGGCTCTTGCTTCAGCCAGTCATCACTTTCACTCTAGAATTCTTTGTCCAGTGATGGAAAGAAGGGTACTGATCTTTCAGTTCTTAAATCAAAACTGAAAGTTTAACCTTGCTGCCAATCAGTCTGTAATTAAATTATTTCACATCTTTTGTAAAGCACCTTGAGATGGCTGAGCACGATAATAAAACACTATGTAAGCTAATGTAGTTGCTGTTGCTGCTATTGATTTACAAAGCCAAACAATATGTTTTCAGGCAGAATGGCTTTCTTTGCAATTGTTAATGTGTAATACGTTATAGTACAAAATGACTAAGCACACTAACTTGTATAAATAGAGAGGACATTGTTTTATGCACCACATTTTAAAAGAGTTCTGCCCATGAAATTTGGGTTTCCTCTTGTAGAGTAAGATCATCATTTCATAAGCAGAATGGGTAAGAGATGCAGAGAAATCTCAAATTACTTTGGCACCCATACCATTTATGTGACAATATTGTGATAATAAAAAAAGTGCCCTAAATCATTTCGAGTGAGATTGTGATTTAAGGAGTAGCCCTAAGTAAGGCATAGCAGTGTTGTCAACTCTCACAATTTTATGATGTGTCTACTGATATTGTTTTTCTTATAACCAACTCCTGGAGTAACGTGATTATGTGAAAATCTCCTTTTCATTAAAAGGTAAGTTTCTATTTCTCATGGACGCAGGGTAAAATGTGAAAACATGACCTGACTGTACCAGCAAGACCAGAAACCAAAAGGCAAAGAGAAAGAATTTAATCTCATTTTTTTTTAGCTAGCCTTGTGATTTTTTTTTGAAGCTTAGTTTGTGCCTTTTGAATCTTTGAAATTTCCAACCTTTTTGTCAGTTATTTATGATGTGTTCACTGAGGTAGTGGGAAAGGAAATCAATAGCGAAAACAGGAAGGATCCTGAAAACTCCAAAAAGAACTTTAAAGGAACCACACAAAAACAAATGCTATCACTATGTTTGAGGATGACTGAGCAAACAAAAAAATCAGAAATATTTTCTTAAGCTTTCCTATCTGATTTTTTGCTTATTCCTATAAGTCAAAAAGTATGATTTTGTATACTTTACTCTGATTTGTATATAATTATCATCAGAATGTGTCCAGTACATGTGGGAAGGAGCATGGTTATATCCTGTTGCTCACTATGCAAACTGCAACTAAGAAAGCACATATATCTGCTTTCTTTTAACCATCAAAGTCTACCTTAGAATCAGCTGCTTAGCCATGATCAGCTAGGGCTAAATACCATTTTCTCTGATCAACAATGCCCTTTCTCTGGCACAGACATCAAAAATTCAATCCATCAATCTATTAAAAAAAACATTAAAAAACTCCTCTCTCCGCCCCTCACTTAAATCACTAATTTGCCAATGAAATCAAAGGAACAAGAGCAGTGTGAAAGCTAAGAGGCTGTCAGGGAGATAAGTGATAGAAATACCCAGTATTTTTTGTCATCTAGAACTGTTTCTTCTACTGATGTAAGAGACTAGTTTGACTGTAAATTTACTTTTCAGCTAACGTTCTTGGGTGAATCAAGGAAGTCAGGCAATTGACTGCAGTCAGGAACCATTTGGTGTCTGAGTCTCTTCTTGCTTACGCTAGTATAATTCTATTAACCTCATTGGAGATGGTTTTTACAGTCACTAGTGTTCTTGGGAGAATCAGTCCCTCTTTGACTTTTGCACAGGGCTAGACTCAGCTGACATTTGCCAATTGTTACTGCAGAGTTTCAAGGTTTTGGTCAGTTTATTTGAATATTTACTATGCTCAATTTGTGCATAAGGGATGGTATATATCTAGATAGTGATTTTTTTTTCTCAGTGAAGTGTTTGTGTGGCTTGTTAAAGGAAGTTTTGTGGATGAGAGGAAAAGAAAATCAATTAGCAATTTCTGACCTTAGTTAGAACTGTGCATCCTGGGCCCTACACCTTTTATTATGTTTTTGATTAGAGTTGTTTAGCCTAACCAACAAAGACTGAGAGGAGAGATGACTGCTCTCTATAAATACATGAGAGAGAATAAATACCAGGAACTGAGAGGACTTATTTAAGTTAAGCGTCATGCTGGCACACCTCCCCCCAAAAAAGATAAAAGCTAGCAATCAACAAGTTTAGACATGAGTTAGACAAAGATTTCTAACCATCAGAACAGTGAAGTTCTGAAACAGGCTTCCAAGGAGAGCAGTGGGGTGGAGGGGAACACTCAACTGGCTTCAAGACTGAGCTAGATAAGTTTATGGAGGGGATGGTATGAGGAGACTGCCTAAAATGGTGTGTAGACAAGCTGTGACTGCTAGTAGCAAATATCCCCAATGGTCGGTGATGGGACACTTGATGGGGTGGGCTTTGAGTTACTATAGTGAATTATTTCCCATGTGTCTGGCAGGTCTTACCGACATGCTCAGATCTTAACTGATCATCACACAGTGGAAGGCCTATGCCTCTGAAACTTACACCCTTAAAAAATCACTTTACTTCAATTTTGGCAAGGTTAAAATCACAGTTTAAATCATATATCTGTTTGGGTGTACTGACCCTTACTGCTCTTTTTTTTTAATAGCAGGGACCAGGCATTCCATTATCTACTTTATTAATGGCATTTTACTGATGTGAAGTGTCACGTGAGGCAGTAGCTAAGACATGGAAGGGAAACGGTTTTCCTGTCTTGTGAATATTTTCAAGATTTTGGATATATTCCCTGTTCCACATTGGGATGAAACAGAAACATGTTGAAGTTTTTTCCATGAAAAACATTAGAAAAAGCAACTTACATGCCAGACAAGCCAATGGAATGATACTTGGGGTGATCACCTGGGATGTGATTAAGTCCCAGGTCTCCCTGAGTTGGAGGAGCAACTCGAACCTAGATCTCTCTCCTCTAGTCTGGAGAGTGGGTCTCTGTCTTTCTCACCCCATCTGGGACCTGAGAAAGTTTTGTGAAACTGGCCCTTTCCTGTGAACAATTTCAGTTTTGATGAACTGGTATTTTCCTATGAAAAAACATTCAGTCAAAAAATCTCCAACCAGATCTAGTGGCTACCACAATACATTTCAAAAGAAATAATGACAGATTCTGGACTGAAGGAATACCAGGTCAATCAGGTTGCAACCTCTTACATCTGTCTTACATTTGGCCCATATATGTATGCTATTAATAACAGGCAATTATAAATACAGAAATATAGTTCTATGAAAGATTTCTGCTCACACAGAAAGCCACATAATAATCCATGACCATTTCCAGAAATTCATCTCCCTCTCTGTTCACACCACTTACTCTTCCTGGAATATCTTCCCTGAACTGTTCAATAAGCCTTCTCCTTTATCCCTCTCAAAACCCACTTTTTGTTCCAAACTGCTGAGGTAATCAGACAAATTTAATGGTGGGGCTCAGGGCATGTCTACACTGCAATAAGACCCATGGCATGGCCATGGCTAGCCCACGTCAGCTGACTTGGGTTTGTGGGTTTGGGCGAAGGGGCAAAAAACTACAATGTAGACATTTGAGCTGGAACTCAGGTTCTGAGACCTCATGAAGGGGTACACTCTGAGAGCCCAGGCTCCAGCCCAAGCCTGCATGTCTACAGTGCAATTTTTAGTCCCACAGCCTTGCCCCATGAGCCTGAGTCCATTGACCTGGGCTTTGAGATTTGGTGCTGAAGGTTTTTTATTGCATTGGAGACATATGCTGAGGGGCTATGCAGCTGAGGAAACTCAAGACTAGATATTTCCTTAAGTAATTACAAAACAAAAATAAAAGCATATGGATGTGAATATGACTGTGGTTTTCAAATGGGGCCTCTGGGAATTAATAGGTATGAAGATGTACATGTCTGCTTTGTTCTTGCCTATACATTATATGTTCCTCATCTTCTCAGTTTGCAAACTTTTCAGGGCCAACACTATCTACCTCTGTTTCTACTGTGCCTAGCACAATGGGACCTGGTCTTAAATGAGGCTTTAGGGTACTACTGTAATGTAAATTAATATTTAATAATAGTAAAAACACAAGACTTGAAATGCCCTCCAGAGTGAGAAGTAGCAGTGAAGAACACTGTTGCAGCAAATGCGAATAGAAGGTGAAATTTTGGCCCCATTAAAGTAAATGGCAAAATTCCAGACTATTCTTGACAAAGAAGAAAAACAAAGAAGGACATATTAAAAATCCCACTAGCTCCATAAAAATGCTTTTCTTGATCACTTAGTTGACTTGAGATTTTAATCTTTGATGAATAAAACACAAGATTATTTATATTTAACTTATCTTGCTCTGTGGAAAAGAAATTTTCATTTAGATAAATAATCAAAGTAGATATGTACTATAATTGCCAAGTAAACTGATTTCAATGGGGACAACTCTTCACGCTCAGTTCTATAGAAGGTAAAGAATTTATAATAGGTGCTATTAATACACAACTCTAAAAACACTCTGAACATGCTCCTGTATAAGATTTGCTTAGGTTAATGAAAATTACAAGTGAACCTATGCTGCAAAAATCATGCAAAATTATCAGTTTGATACTGCTTTCACCAAGAACTCAATAGTTACAAGTGAGTTTAATTGTAAGCTTTTGAAGTTAAAACTCAAATCTTAAATGAGGTAAGCCTTATATTAAGTGGAAGAGAAGAAATTGTTCAAGTGAAGTGAAAAACAGCATATTTTGCACAACTATCCCAGCCCTACTTTACTACCTTCTAGACATGCATAAATAAGAGGACCCATCACACAGGTGGACAAGATAAGTTTGTATACATTTTGAGTAGACAAAAAGGAACAACTGTGTACATCCCAGAAGAAAGATTCCCAACAAAAAACTGAGGTTTAGTAGCAAATTAAATTTTAAAATTAAAAATTTAAAAGAATTATGAGGGATAGAACCATACCAGCGGCAACATCATTAAAAATAAATGAGAGTTGAAAAACCTATTCAGAATCAAAACATATTACAGACCAAAAAAGGTCAAATAATTAAAAAACAAAACATAGGCAGCAAATAGAAATGCTGTTGTCTCGGTGAATAATATCCAAAGCAATATGCTTTTTGGATTTAAGGGAAAAAATACAGTACTATTTTAATGCCTAATTTATGTTATTATTGTCATTTATTTATAATTATGTCAGGGTGAATCTCTCCTGTTTGCCTCAAGCTGATATGCAATCTTTGTGAAGTGTTTATCTTCCCCTCTTTAAAAATGTTTTCTTTTTGTATTTCCTTTTATTTGCTATATTTGAACACAGCCTTTTTCCTTTTTGTTATCATTTTTCTTCTGTACATAATTATTTCTATTATGTCCATTATATAAATTTAACAACATGAGAATAAAGAAGCAGTAGGCTAATCTGAAGAAAATCAGGGACTTAGAAGCAAAGAGCTATACTTTGAAGGTTTTTTAAAAGCTAAATAACATCAAATTTAGGAATCCTTTTTTGCATAGGAAAAAATAACATGCAAAACAACTTGAAGAACTCTGCAACCAGATCTATTAAGGTGATCTTTATATTAAACTGACCAGTTAGTATAACCTCAGTTGTTTGAGCCTCAGTTCTCTAAAACTCCCTTTTATCCAAAAGAGGGCCAGTTTCTCTAAATTGCATTGAAAAATCCCTTGATTATTCAAAAACTTGACTATACAAAGGTATTCAGTGTCTCCTATCACATGTGGTTAATCAAGCTTGTAGTGTAGAATAAACCATATTCATTATTTCTAAATGATGAGGTAAAAGTGAAGTAATTAGTGATATAGAAGGAACGGCCCTAAAAGAGCTGGTCAGAGAAACTTTGACAAAACCATATTCTGTCAGAATATGCAATTTAGGTGAAATCAAAACACTTCATAGAATGGGATTGCTTTTGCCAGAATTTCATGTTTAAGAGAAAAACTGGGGAAAATAGATCTGACAATGTTGAAATGACCAGATTCAACATCTTCAGAATACTGAATGTTTTTTGTTTTGAAATTTTTGTTTTGAATGTTTTAAATTTTGTATGATATTATAACTATATTGTAATAAAATGTAATAATATATAACATTATAAAAATATAAAAGTAAAAACTGAAACAAATATTGAATAATAAATTGATCAACCAGAAATTAAATTTTGCAATTTTTCTTTGAAGAGAATTTTGAAATTATTCAGTATTGCTCTTATTCAAAATGAAACCATATTTCAAAATCTCAAAGTACTTCATGAAACAGAACTTCTGTCCGGCACCCTGTACTAGAACCTAGCAATGAATCTCTGTCTTCCTTTCTTGACTTCATTTGCTGGTTGGATTGTGAAGGACCAATGGCAGTTCAGCAAAGGCAATTTTAACCCGGCTTATCTGTTGACCATTTACTGGTAGCTGTGATTTCCTTTTATTTTTAACACTAAGTTGTCCTATTTGCTGTTGGAAAGAAGAGAGAAAGAGAATGTCAGTGCTCTCAGGCTATCTGAATTTGAGAAGAAGGAGTCCTGAGGTAAATTTAAAATGCAGTTTTCCCCTATGATTGTGCAAGGCTCTATAGCAGTGGTGGACAACCTGAGGCCCATGGCCACATTTGCCCATCAGAGTAATCTGATTGTGGACCCTGAGACATTTTGCTGAGATTGACCACCCAGCTCCACACAGCTCCCACTGGTCGTGATTTGCTGTTCCTGGCCAATGAGAGCTGCGGGAAGTGACAGGCTGCAGGGATGTGCTGGCTGCAGCTTCCCACAGCTCCCATTGGCTGGGAACAGAGACAATGGGCATGGTCTGGCCACGCACAATCAACTTCATTGGAGGCTAAAGGTTGAATTAGATAAAGTTGACTTAATTTTGTAATGGAGACAAACCAGTAGCTATTTCTTCTTACCATTATAGGGTATTTAGAGATTCACTGTTATCAAGTATCTGACTGAGGGGCCAGTCAATGGCCTCCCTCAATTACTTGACTCTGGAGCGTGTTTTTATTTAGACTGTTCCTGTAGAGTAAATTAGCTCACCCTCCCCTCGGATTGACTGTGCCTCACTTAGTACCTTTCAGGTGACCCTATGGTCATGTAAACCAATGCTGTGGCCAGTTGAATTAAGCTTTGAATGAGGACTAATAAAGTTTCATTAGGCATAGTGGAAAGTAGATGAAGTAACAGCATATATGAGTTGTATCATGACTAGGAAAGTGACTTTGGTAGTATGTTTGAGAGGCAAATTTCCTTCTTGGACACTGTTTCTTTAAAAAAGTCATCATTCAAAAGAATCTTAAAAGGGTAAAATTTGGTCTTCCTTATGATAAACCAAGAATAATTACTGTCTGGCACGCTAAGATTATTTATACGTAGAGGCTGTATGATTTTTTGGAGAATCGGGCATACTAGTCTGATATATCTCTCTATTTTTCAGAATGTGGTTTTCAGAGCTGAGCCATGAATACTTCTATATTATCTGAAGATAATGCAAAGCATTTCCATGGTAACATGAGATAATGTGATTCCAAAACAGCACATACTGCATTTGCCCCAGAAGAATCTTTTGTGACTTAGGAGTAAAACTGCTACATACATGCCCCTGAAGCCAGACACAGTTTAGATAGTGAGGTTTTTATGCTTGTCCAGAAGACTTGCTCTTCTTCAGCCTGAATTATCCATTATGTTCATGAGGCAGATTCGGCCTAAAACAAAAAAATGAACATCATGTCACTGAGCTAGCTGGAAATTCAAACAGGGACTTCTAAAAATGAGCTAAGGAGGTGATCTGGTTAAACTCACATCTATCCAGATTGAGTATAGTCTTGTCATGGGCTAAATTGTGTGACTTGGGCACAGCTCTGAATCACAGTTGTAACATCCCCAGAGGAGCTCAGTGAATGGATTTCTCAGAGGCACAATCCATCTCTGAGTTCACCAGTGCTCAGAAGGAGTGCACTGTCCTAACCTTCTGCATGAAATATTGTAGATTACAACTCTAAGTAAGATGGATTAACAAGTCAACTCCAACATATGCACAATTAAAAATCATATGCACAGATAAATCATATTGTCAGTCTTTTGCTGTAGGAGTTATAATACTTTTTAATCTGTTTCTCAGGAGTTTTATAAGGATTAGTTAGTGAATGTTTTTAAAATGCTTTAAAAATGAAAAATGCTACATGAATGCTAAAGATTTTTATTTATACAATAATCAGCTAAAAGCTTGAGGGCTCTGCATAGGAAGACAGAGCTCCTTTGAATCATCTTGTTGTTTATTTCATAGTTAAAGATGCAGGTCAATTATTGCTGAGTTGTAGTGGCAGGAACATCTTGTTTACTTTTTGTAGGACATAAAAAGGGTTGGAATGGCTCTTTTAGAAGCAAAGGGAATAGGAACTAATACAGATGTCCTATCAGGGAAACTCTAGGAACAGCCAAGTTTAGGGTTTGTGTTATGTTATTGCCATCTGAGATGTGAACATAACATCTTGGTCACTCAAAACTGCAAGAAGACATCGTCCTCTACTCTGGCAATCTGTGTGTCCAGAGGCAATGAGAAGTCCGGCATCATCCCAAGGTTTTATGCCTAGTTTTGAGTTCCATATATTAAGAAAGATGTGGACAAACTGGACAGAGGCTAGAGGAGAGCAACACAAATGATAAAAGGTTTAAAAAGCCTGACCTGTGAGGAAAGGTGAAAAAACAGAGTATGTTTAGTCTTGAGAAAAGAAGACTGAGGAGTAACCTGATAGCCTTCAAATATGTTAAGTACTGTTATAAAGAGGATGGTGATCAATTGATCCACTGAACTTTGAACAATAAGTAATGGCCTTAATCCACAGCAAGGGAGATTTAGGTTAGAAGTTAGGGAAAGCTTTCTAAGTGTAAGGATAGTTAAGTATTGCAACAGGTTACCAGGGGAGTTGTAGAATCCCCATCGCTGGAGGTTTTTAAGAACAGGTTACAAAAACACTTGTGGGATGATCTAGCTATATTTGGTCCTAACTCAAGATGATCTCTTGAATCCCTTCCAGTCCTACATTTTCTTGATTCTATTATCTTTGCCAGGCTTTTGGATACTGTGGTGATAACAGAGCTGAATCAGTAGAGAAGGATACCTTACATATGAGTGATATCTACATATTGGTGGTGCTGAAGTCTGTGGCATATTATGGATGAAGAGTAACAAAACACCAAGTTTTAGCAGCCATATCGATGGCTCAGTGTGCTACCTCTCAACCCTCGTCTTCACCTCATGTAGGATCAAGCTCTACATTTGTAATCTACGTAATACCCTAAAGAAGCTTAAATGCCTGGCTGGGAAATTTAGTCCTCTCTGCATTACAAAGCATTGCCCACACTGTGTGTGCCCTGACACTGCTGTTAAGACAATTTCATTTAGCAGGCTCAGAGGTATTCAGTGAAGTTCTTTTTCCTCTGCATTCTGCAAAACTGTTGGGATTAGGAACTGAACTGAAGCTCCCAAAGTTATAGAGACCACAGATGTATGGAAGAGAGGTTATCTCAGTCCATCAAAGAAAAACAGCACTTCAGCTGCAGATGAATGTGAAAGCTGGTGTGCGACTCCAGTGACCAACGATATTTATAATTGGTTATTTAGATAATATCACAAACCTCTAAATGACAGATCTGTAAACTGCAGGCAAATCAAATCCAGAGCACCTACTTTGGTAAATTAGACTTATCACATAAAATATGACAGAAAATTGAAACATGTAAGAGGGTTTAATACAATGGAATAATGAGCAGAAATAACTTTATAATGTCACCCTTAATTCTTTGACTTCAATGAAAGCATCTATGGAATAAGACACCTATTTTTGTAGAATAGTGAATCACAATCTAGTCCTTAACTAGCAAACTTAGAGAAAGAACTCCCTTTTGACTAAATGAGGACATTTGAGAAGCTTTGGCAGAAGTTTTCAATTAAAATAACCTCATCAAGAGGAGAAACTTTAAAAAGTTGATTTTGTATATATACTTTTTTTATAAGTTATAAAATCATACTAATGAGTGTCAAATATTTTGTATATGTACAATAATAATGATTTATAGCTTGTCTCTCATTTTGTTTATATATTAAAATGACAATTATATTATTTCACAGTAATATTTATACATGTGTATGTACAGTAATTGTGTGTTTGTAAAATCTAATAGTATTTATTTTCTTTTCTCTCACTATATCTTTTGAAGAAATAAAACAATTATAACAACTGTGTCTGTTCCTTTGTCTATGTTCATCTGGATTTTCCAAAGTGACCATGGGTATCATAAGACAGCAGGATATGGTTCCTGTCCTGCGTGTGACGTGGTATTGGTAGGCTGCTCTGCCGGCATACGATGACTTGCAGAACTGGGTCTTGGTCAGTTAGTGACCAGAAAAAAAATTCAGTGAACATCTCAGTTTAACTAGTTTCTATCTTTGGTTAAAAACCAAAACTTTATTGTAAATAACTTATCATAGTGTATCCAAAAGCTTGAACATAAACTTTAATCAGTGATGGGGAAACAAAGGCTGATTTACTGATGGTTCATTTAAGGGTGGGACAAAATATCATCAAAAAGCACTCAAAGTTTATACATCATTTGAATAAGTAGTCAGTAAAAGCAAATAATAAGCATATCTCCACATCTAAAAAGCTGTATTTCAGATGTCTGAATAGCATGAGCTGAGAATGTGCTATCTGGATGCAATTACAGAGTGCACCAGAGTAATGACATCCATCTCTTCTCCCCCCTACTCCTCCCCTTCCCCGTTTTATCTTCTGCTTTTCATTATATAATTTGTATATATAAACATAATCATGCTGACTGCTGACAATGAAAAAAATAGGATGTGCTCCACGGCTTAGACATAACTTGTGAGGCTAGAACTTTAGAAACATATTTCTTCTTTCAAATTTTGTAGGATATGTTTTCTTTATTTTCATGCAGCTGTTATCACAAAGCCTGAAATTTGAATGCTCAACTGAGTTGTATTGCACAGTGGATCTGGCTCTTACAGGAAATAAATATGTGAGAGGAAGGTAATATGAAGGATAATTACAGCAAAAATCTTCCCACACATATTTCGTATGAATTATTAAGTGTGAAATTCAGTAGTTCTAACTCCAAGCATTCAAAAATCACGAGTCAGGATCCACTAACTCATGAGTGGTTTAAAAACCATGAGACTACAAAAAGGGTTATTATTATTTAACTTCTTTGTTTTCAACTAATAGGGTGCACTCAGGTCACATTCTTGGGCTTTTCTCAGGAACCTTGAGGACACAAAACTTACATTTTTCAAAATGAAAGATAAGATTCTCACATATTCCAGGAGCTTGGACTTTAAAGAAAAACCACCAGATATCATGAGACTTGTGATAAAATCATGAGAGGTGGGAATGGTGGAAATTCATTCCTTGTCCTTAGCCCTGCTCAAAATCTGCTAGCTGCTTAAGCCCTATTTTGAAGCATTCAGTGGGACTTAAGTGAATAGGCCTTTACAACCCCACTGCATAAAAGTGAATTGCACCCCATATAGATTTACTTGGACTGTGTGTGTACATTTTGGAGGGTGGCAGGTATTCTAGTAAACATGTTTATTGATGGGAATAATCACAGAAATAGTGAAGAGAGTTGTTTCCCCCCACCACCCCAAACAGCAGGAAACTGACAATTTTCCCGTGATTCCCTCCCAAAACACAGAATTATGACATTCAGCATTTCAGTGAGATTTATAAATTTTAAAAAGTATCGGGCTAGTTCTAAAAGTGAATCTTAGAGAATATTACAGAACATTCATAAAGAAATGAGATCTTTAGAGCTGAACTAATCCAATCAGGGAATGTAAACATACATTGGAACATATTTGCAAGACCTTTGGCCACTAGCCCTCTCAGACCTGTACTTTCATGTTATTTCTTTGAAAACGGATTCACTCTGCTAATCTGTCTTTTGAATGGTGTCAAGCAGGAACCTCACTCTTCACTGGCTAAGACAGAAACCCTAGCAGAAGGGGTTATGAAGTCTTTTGGCAAAAGCAAAATTATGTTTTTCCTGACAAAGATATTCTCTGTTCACAGACTTCCTCTTGTATATTTAATTCTTGTATGAGCTAAAGCCACACTGAAATATGCCTCGTATAAGCATGCAAAGTTAAGGCTTACTATGAATCATGTATATTGCAGTAGAGACACCTAGAGACCTCAACCAGCTCAACCGATTGTGCTAGCGAATGTGCAAATATGGTGTAAATGACAGTCTCTGGCCTAAAGAGCTTACATGTTCTTTGACATTACTGGATGTAGTTCTGTTTTCCTATGTGGTCAGTACCTTACCATGCTATAAGAATCATGCCAAAACTCAACTATTAACTTGATTGTTGGTTTATGCCAAAAGAATGACAGGAGATATTTGATATGGGTTTAATCAGGCCACAACTTTATTATTAGATATCTGGGACTAACCCGACAGATAAAACATGCAGTGCAGGTGAAAACCCCCAGAATTCGTGGGGGGCAGGGAGAAATATGAGAGGTTTTTTTTTAGCCTCCCTCCCTTTCCTGCTTTCAATTCATGTCCCTCCAGCAGATCTACTTCCGCGAATCTCCAATTCTAGCCAATTCCAGGGAATGGGGTGGGCTTCCATCAGCTCCTCCCCTTTTAATCCATGTCCCTGCAGCAATTCCCTTGCTGGGACCTCACTGACACCTCCCCCCTATAGGAGGGGTTAAGGTGGACTATAATGATGTGGGGTTTGCTCCCTGCTGTACCAATCAGAGGAGTCCCCACATGCCCTCAGCTTGCTCAGTTACCAAGCACCTCTCCTTAATTCTTTTTCCAAGCCATTTATCCATTCTTGTGTGCCTTAATTTATGGAGTACCTGCACTGAACATTCACTATACACTTAAATAAAGAGTTGTGACATATGGCCTATCGCCCACCATGCTGTGCATGAACAGAGCCCACCTGAACCTGCTGCGAGCAAGGTGAAAAACACCCCCTGCACCTGGTGGTAAGGGGAAAATTCCATCCCAGCCCCCCTTAATGGGGTGGCTAGCATAATACCTATAGCAGATATAACTAAACACCAGGCCTGTTTGTGACCTAAATAGGGAGGGAGAGTGGGTGCTGCTCAAGCCTGTTCCAAGTGAATGACGGGAGGGTCCAGGCCCAGGCTGACCTTTTTAAGCTCCTCATTCCTAGGTGGTGAGTCACCCACCATGCTGACTGCTTTTCCAGCAGTTTTACATCCTCCCTCCTCCCCCCCGCCAGAAAGCATTTCCCTCTTTTCCCGGCCAGCCAGAAAACCCTCCAACTCCATCCCTCCCCACCCCACCCAGCTTAAAGTGCAGTGCGGTGATTCTTTAAAAGGGTTAGGCCCTGTCTACTTTACTAAATAGAATGTGCCATAACTAAAAACAGATGTGCTGGCACTTACCCTTTTACATATCCAGTATAGACAGGGTAAATGTGCCACTTTTAGAGATAGCATTTTGTAGTCTATGTATTTTCTGAGGGAAGAGACAAATTAGTCAATGTAGCATAAAATACTGAAAAAATGTACTCAGTATTTTATCCTTTAATTTTGCTGATGGAGCAATTATCATACATAATCCTCATGATGGTTTTCAGTGCAATTAGAAAATCTAATTAGCTATTAAGGGCTGAATTTCTAAATAAATTGTTTATTTAGTAAGAAAATGTATACACTTAACATGAATTATCGTGTTTCCATGTGAAACTTTATGATTTTTTTGAGTGATTTACAAAGAAAATTTGGCAGTTCACAGGATATACAGGGTAACACACCAAAGGACATTTTCATGGAGAAATACCCATCTTTCTCTGAAAAACAATCACCTTTATCTGTTGTGAACAATAAGAAATATGAATACGTTTCTTCTTAAAGATAGGTTAAAGTGCATTTGTGGAAAACATTGTTTCATCAGACTTTGCTGCTACTAATTTCATTCCTGATTCATACTCCAAGTGATGTCTCTTCTTTGTCTTTCTCAACTTGTCCTCTAGAAAAAATGCCCTATACTGACAATTTCTAACCTCCCAGGCCAAGATGGAAATGCCTACTTACAACTAATATGCTCAGAATGAACTACTCTAAAAAATACAAAATAGATCCAGTGTAAACATCGCAGTATCCTTGCAAAATGTGCATTTCTAACTACTGAAAAGACACAGAAGTGCATAAAAATGTTCTGCCTAATTAAGGAATTGATTCTTTCTATTGCAATCATTGTACTTAGTATCAGTTACTTCACTTTTTCTCTAAGATCAAAAGACATAATTAGTGAAAACAGATATAAAAAAGGTTTATGAACTCTACCAGTCACAGTTTAATGATTTTTTTTATCATTACAGTTCAATGAAAACATTCTTTTGCCTTATTGTGAACCGAAAAAATAACAGCATCCATGTGTTAATTCACCAGGGCAGAAAATGAAATTTATTACCAAATACATAGTGAAGCTGATGTAATTTGTTTTCCAAACAGAGTGTAAGCAGGTTCTGAACATGCTACTCCCTTCCCCCTCCCCTGATATCTAGTGATGAGCTGGAGGGAAAGACATCGGGAAAGACATCAGGAACAGACCTTGTTTGCATAGACCCACCCACTCTGCCTAGGTGCATAAGATGATGGAGTTGCTTTGCTCAAATGATGACTTTTGAGTGGTGGCAGATTACAAGTCACTTTGGCGTTGGATGCAGGGTTGATGAAAAGTTGTTGTCCTTGTTATGTGAGTGAGGGATGGCAGAGCTCAGCTTGTCCTGCCCTAGGTGAAGGAGTCACCTCCAACTAAACTGCGCTCATTAAGCAGGAAGTATGGATGCCACATCCTAGTGATAGGAGAGAGGATGCAGATAGGTGTTCCTGCTTGGTAATGTTAGCTCTGCTTAAGAGTCCTAGATGCCATTAGACATTCCACCTCTCCATTGTTTAAAAACAGAGCTGATAAGAGTCAACTTATGTATCACTACAGCAGAAAATCACTGATAACAGATATAAGGCTTAGATCTGTGGGACAGTGTTTCCAGTGAAAGAGACTGCCCCACCTATACTAGCAATAAGGCTCTCCCACTAAGATCTGTAATCACTGAATGATGTGTTAAGTGGTGGAACCTCAACATGTCCCAGTGATTGCAGAAGAGAGGACAGTTAAATCACTACTAGCCTATATGAAAACAGATTGCAGGGCAATCTTCTCCAAAGTGGCTCAGCTACTCCAGCCAACAAATTGCAGAGATAAAACCAAATTTCAGACCAACCCCAGTCAATCCTCAAACACCTGCTACAAAGAGGCTCCACTTACTCCTACAAGCTAGAACCAAAGGTCTAGGTAGCTCAAGTAAAGGTGTATAAGTGATTGCATATGGACAAGGTTACTCCCTGTTAGTCTCATGATTGAGTCGCAGTCTAGTCCTATACATGGTTCTACTCTGAAAATTGATTAGGTACAAATATCTTCTTAGTTAATAGATCTGTTTGTGCGCGTAGATAGGTAAATATATTTTTAAATTAGTGACAAAATAAGTTTTGCTATTTTTTTGTCATGTGAGACCTATAAAGCAACACAGCTGTGGGAGAATGAACCTCATCTTGTTTGTACATCAAGCAAACTGTAAACTAATTCTAATTGTGTGGTCACATTCTGTCCCTGTGCAACTTTCTGTAAGATATTGGGATTACACAGATGTCACTGAGGGCAAAATTTGGTCTGCAGAATCATCCTCACTGGAGATGATGTACAAGTCAGAAAGAATCCAGATGAGCAGGGCTGGCAATTAAAATAGTAATCAGAATAGATATCACCTGGAGTAACATAGAAAATGAATATGAAACCTACCAATGCCATTTTAAAAGTGATTCCTTAAAGCAGAACCAAATATTATTGGAGTTGGGGAAATATGAATTATTCAATCCCCTCACCTCCATTAAACTCTTCCATATCTAACTGTTTGGTTCTCTAATACAACTAGCCATTGTAATAGGTGAATCAGATGAATCCAGAGTCTGAATGACTTTAGGAAATGCTTCAAAACTTTCCTTTTTAAAAGACTGTCCCAGCATAAGAATGACACTCACCGCCCTGACACTCTCTTACAAATTCAAATCCAAAGTAATATCCTAGAAGTGAAAGGCACAACATCTCATCTCTAATTCTTTTCAGCCACTTTGTCCCCTTTACTGTGGTTTCTTAAAAACAAAATAGTTGTCTTCACATTTATCATTCTTCCTCTGATTGTGCATATTTACATTCCACTGCAGGTGTATGGGTTCCCAGTGCATATGAGTTAGAGACTTTACCAGCAGTAGTACTAGGCAGTACATAGGCCCCTTCTCTCCTTGTTCTGTCATGTGAGGGCATAAAAGGGTATGGTTGCCACCTTCAGCTCAGTTTCTTCTCACTTCCCATGGAGAGTTGGAGCCCCCTGTGGCATTTGCTCAAGACATCTAGATTTTAGAACTTTAGGGTATATAATTAGTATGTAATTATAATTAATATTTTGCGGTGTATTGTTTAGTTTTAGTAGTTACTTGGAGGATTTATTATCATGGAATCATAGAACTGGAAGGGCCCATTGATGCTTCTGGCACCACTGCTACACCCAGCACCATCAGTTTCCTCTCTGTTAGAGTAGTCTTTCTTACTAGTTATGCCACTACTGATCATTTTAAAAAAGCCTTCAAAAACAGACTGCAACAAGAAACTGATAAACTGGAATTAATTTGCAAACTGGATACCATTAATTTAGGCTTAAATAAAGAGTGGTTGGGTCATTACATAAATTGAATCTATTTCCTCATGTTAACTATCCCCCTACTGTTACTCACACCTTGTCAACTGTCTGAAATAGGCCATTCTGATTACCACTACAAAAGTTTTCTCCTGCTGACAACAGGTCATCTTAATTAATTAGCCTTTTAGAGTTGGTATGGCAACTTCCACTTTCTCATGTTCTCTGTATGTATGTATATGCGGAGTCAGACACATGCGGAGCCCCACAGGAGTCCGCAACCCCCGTCTCTCCCAGAGCACTGCCTCTGAGGGAGGAGCGACAGCAGGGGAGGGGCCAGAGGAAGCCTCCCTGGATGGGAGCTCAGGGGCCAGGAAGGTCCTGCGGGCCTCTGTCCTACAGCCAAGTCTTCAACAAGATTTTTTACTGTTTCTTTACACATCCGGTTCCTGATTCTTTGTTGGTCATGGCTGCTAATGAGTAGTCCCACCAAACCTACCCAAAGGCAGCTCCCAAAGATAAGGATGGATTCATAGTCTCCCAAGATTTATTATAGCCTCCTGAAGATTTAGTGACCAAAAGGTTTATTTCACCATCACTTTTCAAATGAGAGTCACTAATTTTGGCTCTTTAATCAAAATATAATTTTATTAATTTCTCTGCAACTTTAAATTTGGTGACTAGTTGGAACAGTTTTTAGCTTTGGTTTCCGACAAACATCTTACTGCTCATACATCCCTTCAAGCAGCAATAGATGCCACTGATTCAGCCTTGTGTTCCATAGCGACTGCAATTTCCATGTAGTGTTCTTCCTGGCTACAGGCTTCTGACATTCCAAGGAAACTGCAAAATGCCACAGAGTACATGCTTTTTGAAGGTTCTAATCTGTTTACTGCTAAAATGGATAATTCTGTACACACACTCAAGATCTATCATGCAACACTTCATTCCTTAGGACTCTATACTCTGATTTACAAAAAGAAATAACATAGGCCACACCAATAATGTGGTACTCCAGACCCTCTTTTCAACCAAAGTCACAGTATTCCTCTAAGAAATGGTCAAAACCTCTTTGACATTGTCAGCCATCTTCATCAGTGGAAGGTCCTTCTTACCAGACAGCTCCAGCCTTTAAGCAACCATTTTAACTTCTTGATCAAGGACAGCACACCGACTATATCTTCTTCCTTCAGATCCCATCTCTTCCTCTTCCACTGTGCTTGGGAAAGCACCACATCAGCCAAGCCGCGCTCAATACTGTGAAGGAGATATATGCTATCCAATTCACCTCCCACACATTTTTCATTCCACCTTCCTATCTGTTTTCATGAATCCTTCTCATGAGATTGTTACATCAAGACCTATGGTTCCTTCTAGAATTGAGAGCAACAGAAATTTCTTAGTAACATGAAGGGAAAGTCTTATATTCCTGGTACTTTCTGGTCCCCAAAAATTCTGGTGGCCCCCATCCTACTCTTGATGTAAGAAAGCTGCATCAGTTCACCAAGAAAATCAAATTCATGGTGGTCACCCTTGCTTCTATTATCCCTAACCTGGAGATTGCTGTCCTGGATTTACAGGATGCACACTTCCATCTGACAATACATCTTTGCCATAGGAAGTACCTTTGATTCATGGCAGGCACCAATATTTGCCAATGCAGAGTGCTTGTCTCTGGATTGCCCTTAGCTTCAGTGGTCTTCACCAAGTGCATGACAGTAGAAGCAGCTCATCTTCATGATTTGGGCTTTCAAATATATCCTTACCTGGGTGATTGGCTTCTTCATGGAGCATCAAATGACCAGGTCTAAAAAAAGCATCCTAGTCATCACATATCTCTTCTCCCTCCTGGGCCTGAAACTCAGTTTGGACAAATCACAGTTATGACTGATACAGCACATAACTTTCATCAGAGCAAATCTCAGTACCAGTACTACCACGTCTTACTTTCCAAAGAAAGATATCAACTTATAAACTTCCTTTATAAAAGCCTCAAATCCAACTCCCAACAACAGAGAGCACATGCCTTCATCTCCTAGGCGATATGGCCTCATGCTTGTGTGTAACTTCACATACCAGACTTCACCCTTTGCTTTCTACAGCCCTTGCTCCATTCAGTATATTATTATTCCAGGCACTTCCTGAACATGCAGATTTGCATATCTGCAGATTTGCATATCTGCATGAGTGTTCAATCATCTGAGTGATGGCTGGGCCCCCACAATCTGTGCAAAGTAGTTTCTTTTTTTGTCTTCAGAATGGGCCATGACTCTGGTAATATAAGCATCTACCAAAGGTTGGAGAGCCCAGCTCAATTAACTCTGTACACAAGCTTTGTGGCCACCCAGGAAGTTTTGCTATACATAAATGTGCTAGAGTTCTGAGCTGTTCATTGACCTATGAAATGTTTTTGTCCACTATCAAGAACCAGGTTGTACAAGTTCTTGCAGACAACAATATTGCTGTGTACTATCTGAACAAGCAAGTAGGCAAGATTTCCTCAGCTATGTCAAGAGGCTATCCTCCTATGGAATTTTTGCATTTGTCCCAATGTTTTCCTGAAGGATTTTCATCTTCCAGGTGTGAGAAACACAACTGGGGATTCCCACAACAGTATTTCTGTACATCAACATGAACAGTCAGGAAGGAAAGATATTCTCCTTCAGATTTTCCAGCACTGAATGTGCCCAACAATAGACTTGTGTGTAACTGACCTGATAAACAAGTACATGAGATTTTGCTCCAGGGAAGGCCAGAGCCCAGGTTTCATTACATTTAGCTTTCTTCTTCCATGATCCAGTCATCTCCTATATGCATTCTCTCTAATTCCTCTCATTCTAAGGGGACTTAACTGAAAAGAGGTAAAGCAACATTAATCCTTCTTGTATTGTCCTGGCTTAGACAATATTGATATGTGGATCTACAATAGCTTTCCATCCAGGTGGCAATAACTTCATCACTAGAGAGGATCTTCTGTCCTAGAACCAAGGCAAGTTTGTACATCCAAAAATCCAGTCTTCCCATCTTATTGTCTGAATGATCTCTGCTTGAATTCTCATGAGAAATTTTGATCATGAGAGGTTCAGAAGAGAGTCAGAAAATATTCTATTAGTGCTAGGTACTCAGCAAGTGGAAATTATTTTCAGTTTGGGTGCAGTCTCAACATTTATAATCACATCTCACATGGAGATTATATACATTCTGGAAAATCTGTTTCAACTTAAATAGTCAAGTCTTTCAGTTAGTTTCAAGAGAGCTTTCATGGCTTCCATTTCTGTGCTATATCAGCTAGTAGATGGGTTTTCCATTTTTGGTTCACCCTATTATTTTCTGATGGTTGGAAGGTCTGCTCAATTTTACTCGCCTGCGTCTGATCCTATCACTGTCTGGGATCTCAGTCTAGTCCCCTCCAAATTTATAGGACCTCACTTTCAAGCCTATGGCTACAATAGTTATTGTCTATGAAGATGGATTTTCTGGTGGCAATCCCTTCTGTTAGGAGGATTTCAGAACTTCAAGCTCTCCTGGCTGACTCTCCTTTCACTGTTTTCCAAAAATGACAAGGTTTCCCGTAGGCCACTCTAAACTTATGCTTAGGGTAGTGTCAGTTCTCTGCCTGAGGCAAAGTATTCTTTTGCCAGTGTTTTCTTTTTCCCCCAAAACTCCATTTTTTCTAAAGCTGAAGAAACATTTCATATCTTGGATGCTTATAGAGTTTTGATATTTGACAGCGCTACATCTTTCAGGACTGTTCCCAGGCTTTCTGTAGCCTATGCTAAGAGAGTTAAGACTCAATCAGTGTCAATTCAGCAAATTTCACATTGGATTTCCGATTGCATTAAGCTCTGCAACAATTTTGCTAACATTTCCTTTCTACAAAGAATAACAACTCACTCAACCAGTGTTCAGTCCACTTCATTGGGCTTTCTGAACAATATTCTAACACCTGATATCTGTAAGGCAGCAACGTGGTCATCTGCACATACTTTTTTCCCACTCATTATACCATCATTCAAGCCTCTCATGATGATGCTGACTTTGGCAAGTTAGTGTTAAAATTTATGTTCAGATGATCCAAAGTCACTCTATCTCTTAGGGAATGACTGATGATTCCATTTCAGTAGAATGTACGTGTGCACAATTTTTTGAAGGAGACAAAGCAGTAACTTGTTCTTCACAATGTATATTCCATGACCCTCCCACCTTCCCCACTATATCAGCTATTACACACAGGCATGCACAAAACTGAGAGGGAGGCAGAGGTCACTCTCCTTTTATGCCCTTGCCTAAGACCATGAGATCAGGGGCACACGTGCCACCTAGTGGTACTACTTGCAAAAGTCACCAACTCAAGTGCACTGGGCATGCATACACCATCAATAGAATGTATAGGGCTCAATACATCTAGAACAGGGATCGGCAACCTTGACATGTGGGATCACAGGGTAAGCACCCTTAGTGGGCCTGTATGGTTTGTTCACTTGCCGTTTCACCAACCGCGGCTCCCACTGGCCCCTGTTCGCGGTCCTGGTCCAATGGGAGCTGAGGGAAGTGGCGGCCAGCACTGCACTGCTTCCTGAAGCCCCCATTGGACTGGAATGGCAAACTGCAGCCAGTGGGAGCTGCAGTCGGCAAAACGGAAAGTAAATAAACTGATGGGGCCTGCTAAGGGTGCTTACCCTGTGGTCCCACATGCCAAGGTTGCCAATCCCTGATCTAGAAGAACAAGAGTAAGTTGTAAGTAACCCTCTTTTAATGCTAACGAATATTCGTGCTCACATATGCCTTTTGTTCTGCAGGTTTTCTACACAGTGTGCATTGTTCTGCAACATATGATTTTTTTGATCTGGTACAGCTGTCATTAGACCTAATTAAACTCTGTAAAAAATCCCACAAAAACTGGAACACGGGCAAATAGGAAATGTAGGAGTATTAGAATCTGGATGTATGGCAAGATACAAAAAGCTATGATATAGAATAATTTGCAGTTAACTGTATAAATCAAGATACTGTAACTAAACCTTTGACACAGAAAATATGTATTTATGATTTGTAATATGAATGTTCATGTTACTTCAAATACTATTTCAGATCATTGTCAATTATTGTGGTAAATGTTTGGATTAATCCTACTAACCTATGCTACATTTTGAGAAATCTGGATATCCTGGAACAGCTGAGACTCTGGATATTGTTATAAACTCATCTAGAAAAACCTATTATATTTTGTTCACCAGGGACACATGGAGCACATTAAAATGAAAAATTTTTATATTGTTTTACTTTGTACAAATTGAGAAACTAGATCATATCAATGAAAATGTTTTTGCTTTCATAGAACAACAGCTATTTCCATTTTTTACCTCCCTTTGCTCAGTCATGACTACCAAACCAGTGTGATAGGATCTAACACTCACAAGAGAGGATGAAACTTGAAGTGGCCAGAGGTGAATGGGGAATTGCTAATTGTTGTGTGTCACTTGACAGCAATATACTTCACAATGCCAAAGATGGCATGTTTGGAAAGCTGATGTGATACATACTAACCTAGAAGTTAAAGCAGGCTCCTTAGGAACAATGAGAGAGAGAGAGTGAAAGATTGTTATAGTGTAGCTCTTCTCAGACACAAAGGAATTATCCAAGAAGAAAATGCCTTTATATAAACATCTGCACAATTTGTGCCATCTGCACAATATTTGAGCCATATGGATTAAGTGAGAGGTTGGTCCTTTGACAGATTTACATAGGACCAGGGCAGTGCAGTGTATTTCATTTTCTATTTGCCTTTCACAGGCCTGTGTATACAGATCTAGCTGTAGATGTAGTTTGTACATCAATACTTCTGCAAATATGGTCAGCGTTTAACCTTTACATTTGTCTACATCTGGTATCTACTTAGGTATGTAGTGACTACTGTATGCCTCAGTCTGTACATCTAATTTAGAACAGGTGTTGCAAGAATGTCTTTGCAAGGTTAGCATACAACATAAAGACTCATTTTAGTGATCGTTCTTAGATAACACTTGTTCTGCATGCATAGCCTTAGAGGGGGCCCTTGCAGGTTACCAGAGCAGTTTCACCATGCAGGAAAGAATATGATATGGGAGATCAAAGCAGGAAGGGAATGCTTCCTGCCTGGCATGGAGCTCTGCACTGGGGACAGGAGGATCTGTTTGCTTTAGTGTACAGGAGATAAGTAAAAGTGGGAGAGAGATACACCAGGAGAGGGGCAGATACAGACCAGATGATATTACATTGCATAGATTCTCCAGTTCTCTCCACATTAGACCTACAAAAGGAACACGAAGGTCTATTTCAGTCAAAAGCCTCAATCAAGCGGCTGCACATCTGCTGTATTGTCTGTTGGGAAAAAGTCTCCTATTCTTGTCAGCTTGCATACAGGCCAAGCATGTGTGCCAACAAAAATATACATTTGTTCACGAAAAAAAAACCCCAAAACCCAAACAGTTTTATCAGAAAGCTATTTTCTGTTTTAAAAAATGTACAATTTTTGACTAGATTTATTTTTAGCCAGCACACTGTATTAACCATTCAGCCAATCTTGTGCACACAAGTCATAACCTAAATGTTTAATATGAAAACCCTCATATTTGCGAGAGACAGATCTTGGGGAGGGGAGTGGGGCGAATAAGTGCCCAAAGGAAGTAAGGACATTCACAAACCTCAGCTCCTTCACTCCAAGTGCAAGGTGTTCATCTTCAACCTTGCCTTCCCTAATATAAATGCATGAGAGTGTGTACATATGTATCTGCTAAATATTATTATTTATTTTCTTCATCTCAGTTGAAAAACCTGTACTTATGAAGTAGTATTTTCTAAGGAATGTAACATTATACCTCACATTTCCATTGTATTTATGACATATCCCTGAACGCTAGATATTACACGTGGGTCTAATTCAGTTAATTTAGCTAAAAAATGTAAAAACTCCCTAAGTTAAACATCTGCTCCCTACTGGGTGTGCTTTCGAGGAGGCTGCAGAATATATTAATTCTACTGGGGTCAGTTTTATATTACATACATTAACTTGGTTGAATTCAGGTGCATCAATCTTTTGTAAATGGTAAAGTGTGAATAAGAGGGTAGTTTCAAGAACAGCCAATTTGTTGTCTGACTTTGTGTGAAAGGGCATTGGGTTCATGTGTGGTTGTGGGTATAGGAAATTAAGCTGGCACCATTCTGCAACATCAGCCTAAACTGAGCTGTCAATCCTGGAAGGGGGGGGGGCCTTCAGGTTACACTCAATAATGAAAAAGGAGAAAATAAAGGGGGAAATTCAAGTTAAGTGGGCTGCCCAGACAGTGGGAGAGTATATCTGGGAACAGTCTTGGTAGCTAGGTCCTGGATAGCTAGACCAAGCACCTTGGATAAAAAGAATCTGTTGACTTTTCCCCCCTGCTTGTGCCTCGTAAGTCAAGCTATAGCCCATTTCACATGCTACTATTTCACCAAAACTTGACTATTCAATATTATTTGTCTCTTCAAAAAAGCATGGCAGTGGGCAGGTGATATGCTGTTGTAAGTGTACAGTTGTAAAATGGTTTGCTAAGACAGCACTACACTGCCTAAACCTGTTGGACAGGATGAATTCAAAACCTGATTAGTCATGACTTGTGCTCAAGTAGTCTTAAGTTTGTGAATTGATATCTCTCAAGTCAGCTGTACACATATAGTGACTGACGCTGAGAAATCAGTAGTTACCTTCTTCAATATCATGGTATTTCCCCTTTAGTTAGAATGGAAGCTAACTGTGGTGTCTCAGTAATTGTCAGTAAATACTGAGCCAGATCCTTAGTTGTGGCCCATATGCCCTGGGAATGATTGAGAAGTAAGAGCACAAATAACCCATTTGTAGCTCCATGATTCATGGATTGGTTTTGTATCAGCACAGTTCCGGGTGTAGTTTAGAGGAACCCCAGAAGTATTTTATACTGCCCATTAATGGTACTAAAAGGTTGTTGCAGTGGCAGAGATCATCAGAGTTCAGGGTTGCTTGGCCACACCCACTTTTTCCCCACCATATCCCCTATTTCAGAATCTGAAAAGCAGCAGCATTCAACCATGATAGGATGACTAGTTTGGATAGTACAGTAGCATACAACTTGACAATCTATACAGCTTGACAGTTCCCATTCCTACCTACAGTATACCCTCTTTTGAAGATTCACTATCACAAACACAAAGAACATGTGAATCATAAGGTCTACGTTTTTTAGAGGACAGTAGAATTGTATGACTGAATTGTATTTTAAGTGTAGTATTATCTGTTAGATTGTATTGTAGTGAGTTTGCTTTGATACCATGGAAACCAGGTAGCAGCATTATTCACCTCTGATACCAAAATGTATTTAAAGATATCAATGAGGAGAAAGATCAGCTTATTAAATATTGATGCAATAGTTTATCTACAATCAATTTAAGTTTAATAAAGCATTCCACAAGCATTATTTTGTCCTAATTATTTAAGTTAATTCTCAGGTGAAATTTGTGTTTTTTTAATACAATATTCATTTTGATGTTTTTCTAGAAATGATTCATGAACTGAGAAAAAATTTTCAGCTCAAAACATTTGTACTGATTGATATTGGGTGCTAAACCTAACATTTCTGAATTTTTAGACAGGTTTGGTATCTCTTCTCGGATATCAACAGGGCTTATGTTTGGATAGAAAATTTAGTTAACACTTTAAAGATTAGAATACACTAAACACACAATAGGAAAACATAGAAATGTGTATATGTAATGTCAGATGAAACTGTAGTTTAGGGAAGGAAAAAATAAGTCTTCAAATCTACTTTCATTGTTACTGTGATAGTTAAATAAGATCTTCTGGAAGTTTCTGAGCTGTTTTGATAATTCTCTTGCCAGTTTCTATCAAAGACTAGAAATGAGAGTGCCAGAAAATGTTCTTGTGACATATCTGGCAGCTCACCAACAGGGACTTAGATCATGGGAAATGCAGTCCAGCCTGGAAGCAGGACCTATAGGGGAAAATGGCAGGCATGAGGACCCTGGAATTATAACTGGGATGGATGGATGGAAAATTTAGATGTTGACCATCTCCTTTTTGGTTGGGTAAAAGTTTTATTTCAGTTTTGTAGACAATGTTCCCCAATCCTTATGGGATCAAACAGATATCCAGAAAGTACCTTAATTAGAACTTGTTTAGAAGTAAGTGTGCTATTGCAGAGGCCAGTGTGGAACAATTTTTGTATTAATTTAGGTGGAATATATAACCCAGTTACTATCGAACAGTAAGCAGCATTAAACAGGCTTTGGGATTTGGGTACACAGAGACCTCAGCCTGCTTGGTATTATGGAAAACACACCAATAAAAATCCTTTAAACTTTTTTTAAAGATACAGAAAAGAAAGAAAAGAGTTAAGACATTTGCAATGTAAAATATTAAGCAAGTTTTTCATTTTAACAACATCCCTTGTTCAGAAGAAAATAAGAATGGCCATACTGGGTGAGGCCAATCGTTCATCTAGCCTAACCAATGCTGTCTTCCAACAGTTGCTGATGCCACATGCTTTGGAGGGAATGACATTTATCGAATGGTGCATTCCCTGTCATCCTGTCCTAGCATCTGGCAGACAGAAGCTTATGGACACTGAGAGCATAGGGTTGCATCCCTGTCCATCTTAGCTAAGAGCCATTGATGGATCTATCCTACATGAATTTATCTAATTTTTTTTTTAAACCCTGTGTGATGGGTTTGGTCACAGAACCCCCCTTGAGATTGTGTCACCTGATGTGCTGAGACTACCCTGTGCCCCTTTTCTCTGCCAGTTTGGGCCACCAGAACTCTGCCTTGTTGAGACACACACACCAGCCTTAGATCTGTCCAACACAGACCCAGGATCTGAACCACACCCCCAAAGCTTCAGACTTAACTGAAAACAGCTTAAGAAGTTCCTATCTCTAGCACCCAGACACCCAACTCCCAATGGGATCCAAACCTCAAATAAATCTGTTTTACTCTGTATAAAGCTTATACAGGGTAAACTCATAAATTGTCCACCCTCTGTAATACTGATAGAGAGATATGCACAGCTGTTTGCTCCCCCAGATATTAATTACTTACTCTGGGTTAATTAATAAGCAATAAGTGATTTTATTAAGTATAAAAAGTAGAATTTAAGTGGTTCCAAGTAATAACAGACAGAACAAAGTAAGTTACCAAGCATAATGAAACAAACACACAAGTCTAAGCCTAATACATTAAGAAACTGATTACAGATGAAATCTCACTGTAGAGATGTTCCAAAAAACTTCTTTCACAGACTAGACTCCTTCCTTGTCTGGGCCCAATCCTTTCCCATGGTACAGAACTTGATCTAACTCAGGTCATAGCTAGGGGATTTCTCATGACTGCAGCCTCCATTGTTCTGTTCCACCTCGTTATATAGCTTTGCTAGAAGGTGGGAATCTTTTGTCTCTCCGGATCCCCACCCCACCTTCTAAACTGAAAAGCACCAGGTTTAAGATGGATTCCAGAACCAGGTGACATGATTATATGTCCTGTGAGACCCCAAGCCTTCATTCTTCCTCGTCTGACTCACAGAGCCATTTACAACCAATTGTCCTAGTTGATGGGGGCCATCAAGATTCCAAACTGCCATTAATGGCCCACACTTTGCATAATTACAATAGGACCTCAGAGTTATATTTCATAATGACGTTATGACATTTTCTGTCTTATTATCTATCCCTTTCCTAATGCGTCCTAACATTCTGTTAGCTTTTGTGACTGACACTGCACATTGAGAGGATGCTATCAGAGCACGATGACTCCAATATCTCTTTTTCTGATTATCAGGCCTTTGCCTTTAGCTGTAGAGAGTCTTCAGAAGGAAAAACAAATAAACACATATTGTTTGACGGTCTCCTAGACAGTAATAACTGTCCTTTTGGGGAAAGGACACCCCAACCATTGGGGAAGTGGCACTGTTAAGGGGCAGTGAAAGTGGGTCCTGAGAGGCTTTGGTTCACTCACCCCTTCCCTTTGTAAGGAGACAACTATGGTGACCTGGCTGGAGGGCCAAGGCATGAAGTGGGAGAGTCCCAGGAGAGTGAGACTGAGAATCAGGCACTGACCAGCCATAGCCACAACCGAAAGGGGATGTAGAGCACCCTGTAGACAGTAGTTAGTAGAGCACCCTGCGACAGCCTCACAATTAGGGTAAATTTGTTTGATCAATTATTACACCCCCACTCTGCAATTATGTATGAATTACCTGAGGAAGAACAACAGCCTGCATTGTGCAGCCTTTAGCGCCCCCATTAGGAGCTAGAAAATGTGGCCCTTCATTAATATTTTTATTCCATGAAATGATTTAACAGTAAGTTTCCATTTGTACAGCTTTCTTATAACAAATTGAAAATCACCATTCCTTTTAGTCCACGTATTATTGTTTCTTATGGTTTCTACAATGTTCTATGTGCTGCATAAATATAAAAGGAGGGCTGATCCCCTGTAGAGCTTAACATATATTTTGGGGATTGTATATGCTAAGCAAATATATAGAAATTTTACAAACCACTGAAAAAAAAACCAATAACAGGTACTGATATAATATGCACATCTCCAGAAAGGAATTAATTCAGGAAAAAAGTTAGGCTTATCTGGTGATATTTCTAATTTGGGTAATGAAGAATAATGCATTGAAGGTCAGGATGTTGCAGCACAGCACATGTTAAGTTATTATAATCTAGTAGGAGATAATCAGAAAGAATATAAGTGTGTAGCAGAGAGAGAGAGAGAAAAAGAGAGAGAGAGAGAGAGACTTTAATTAAATGCCTTAATTTATTTGACTTTCAGAATGTCTTTGACAAAACTCCTTATGACAGGCTCCTGCTTGAAGCTACAGAGATCTGTAGTAGGATATGGCAATACATCCTACTTCTCGGATGTCTCTGTGTTTTCATTTTAAGCAATCTGAGTCCTTAACTTGATCTGATGCTGTTTCTCAATAATGAAAGGGATTTAAAGACTATACATTTGGATGCATTTCAGATTTGAAAAGTAACCATGGGATTTATTTTATCACATCATTTGACAAAGTTTGCTGTCAATCTGCACAATGTTATTAGTAAAACTGTTATTAAAACAGGACAAAATCTTTTCATTATATGTTTTAACTTAGAAAAGTTTAGATCACTGTTTAAGAGGGTTTGCTGACATATACTGAATTAACATTGTAACTGTTTGATTTTGTTGTCTGCTACTTCATAGGCTGTGTTTTCCCTATTAGTAGTTCACCTTGTACAGAAGTATAATGGAATAAGAGTGTATGACTGTGTTACCCTAGGACCCATACAAAATATCTGAATGGGAACCTGTGATTAAGTTATGTCTCTGGATACATTGACTTTTGGTATATTTATATCAGTTTTGGGTGATCAGCAGCACAGCTGATTGCAGGAAACAAATGAAAAGGTTCTCCACAGTGACAATAAACCCAGTTTAAAGAGAGATGAGCCATAGTAACTGAGAAACTGCCCAGCTGCTAATGAGAAAATCACAAGCAGTCTAGAGGAGATGAGACTGACCAGTGATGGAAACAAAGCACAGACCTCTCTTCTGAGATAGCAATGCAGAAAATCTTCCCTTGCAGTATAACTGTGTACGACATTAGTGAGACCACTGCTGGAATATTATGTCCATACTTTAAAAAAAGATTTTAACTATTTAAAATGGGTTTATAAAAAAGCTACAGGAATTATTTGAAATCTGGACACCTGTCTGTGAGAGGCTAAAGAAATTCAATATATTTGCTTTATTCAAGAGAAGGATAAGAGGTGACATGATCATGGTCTACAAATATCTGCAAAGGGGGGAAAAATTCTGGTAGTAGAGAGTTCTCTAATTCAGCAGACAAAGGCATAACAAGATCCAGCACCCGGAAGCCGAAGCTAGGGAAATTCAAACTAGAAATAACATTTTAATAACAAACATAATAAACCATCTAGGGATATGGTAGATTCTCTGTCACCTGGAGTTTTAAAATCAAGACCAAATATCTTTCTTAAAGATATATGTTAACTAGAAGCTATGGGCTTGATGCAGGAATCACTGGGTGAAATGCTCTAGCCTGGGTTAGGCAGGGAGTCAGACTATATCATCAACATTATCACCCCTTCTGGTCCTAAAATCCTTGAATCTATAGACAAATAGGATACTCCTCTAATCTTCTCCCTCTCCCGCAACACCTGCCTAGAGTTTTGAAATGAAAACTTCAATTAAAGCATAAACATTTAGGGTGGTTTCTCTCCCCAAAATTCATTTAAATGCATAAATAACAAATGATTTCAGGTAGAACTTTAGATGTCAGCTCTAGGGACCCCAGAGTATTGCTATGTGGAGAAAGCAGAATTGCAACATAGCCCTTTAAAAATATCTGAGGCCAAATCTTCAAATCCTTATTCAAGCAATCACAATATGAGATCTGCCTAACTAAAGATGACAAGATTTAGTAGTAATTTAACCCAAGCATCTTTCCAACACTGATTTATCTACCTTTTCTGTAAATGGGGACTGTGACACAATATTACTTGTGACTGTGTAAATGGACTTCAAACTCTGGAACATCTCTTCAACTAATTTCCCACAAGGTCAAATCCTGGTGGTATCTCTGCCATCCACTCTGCCTGACCTGAAACAATTAAATGGATTGTCAACCTCCACTTGAACTGCTAACATTACTGTTTTTAATGGCACGTGAAAGAAGACTGATGATGCCAATTATTTTCTTTCCCCCATTACAAATGGTAGGGCAACAGAGTTCACAGCTGATGGTAGTTGGGTGGCGTGTGTATGATTATTACTTCATTTCATTCTCATCGTATTCTAATCTTGGGGATTATTCACAATGGGACAGACTAATGCTCAGTATATTTTGGCAGCTTTTCTCAAAAAGTGACCAGTCCCTGATACTGCAGAATAAAGCATAATGGCATTAAAATGTACATATTGACTTTCGTAGGGTTACTAACATGCTGGAAAGTTAAACATATGCTGATGTACTTTGCTGGATTGGAGTCCACCTGCTCAGCACCTTGCAGGCTCGAGTCATGTCTGGCTATGTCAATAGGCACAGAGATCAAAATGTTGGAATTTTTGAGTACAAAAAGATGAAGAAGCATGACTGCTCACTGCCACACATAGCTACTTGGTGTAATAACACTGGTGTAGGTCACCGAAAGGGTGCTTGCATATGGCAACTCACAACTTTAAGGGGATCTCTGGAGCAATTAGAGGAGTCAATGCCCATTAATCACTTTAAAATGTCAGGAAAAACATTTATATGTATTACAGCCAGGAGAAACAAACAATTAGAAAACAAGATTAGGATTTTTTCATCAATCTTATCTTTCTGTGGAAGAATGAATATGACGACATTGTAAAATCACCCATTGGATAATGCTTTGTTTTTGACAAGTTAGAATACTAACCACTGGAACTGTTACAGCCCTTAATCTTGTTCTCAGAAGGAACAGTCAATTACAACTATGCATAGGACTCAACCAAAGTGTTGACTTTTATACATGGGTGAGAACCTTTAAGCCACCTTTGCACTCTCTTGATCCTGCAAAAATCTAGGTGCTGTAAAGGTCACCTCTTGTAATTTAGACTGCCCTAGAGTTCTGTCCATTTTATGGTGCTGTCTCCCCAGTTAATCCTCTATGGCCAAGAATCTCTGCACTGTTATACCTGCTGTGGCCCTACCCCAACATACTCTTCACACACTGACATACCCCTTTTTGCTAGTATTTACAAGGGGGTCCTCAAAGGGCAGCCTTATAGCTGTCTCCCACATCATCTGCCTTTACACGGCTACAGCCCCTTTACTCGGCATAAATATGCTGGAGCAGGAGTGAAGATCCCACCCATTGCTCATGCTGCTTCTGATACCAAGTCTTTTACACTTAAAGCAATAAAAGCTTACATTCTCCATCACAGCCTTCCACAGTCACCTACTCTATCTTTAAAATGAAGAAAATCACTCTTAGAAGTTGTGTTGGCAAACAGAACAACCTTAAACAAAAGAAAAAAAAGTTTCCTTCTACCACTGGCTCTGACCTACCTCTGTATTTTCCGTATTGTTTGCTTTCATGCCACAAAACATGCAGCTAAATTCAGCTTCAGAAGATGTGCTGCATCAAAGAGTTTACCCCTTGACCTTCAGTTCCTTCCTCCACTATAATATAAACATTTTTGCTTTCCCAAGCTAAAAAAATCAATTTTAACCAAAGAAAAATACTTTTAAGTTAAGGCAAAATCCCCCAAAGTGCATCAGATAAAGTTATTTTCCCACCAACTTATTAAAACCAGGATAAAGCCCAAGCTTCTGTTTAGTTTTATACATAAAACTTTGCCTGCACCCGCACCTCCAGCTCTTTTATACCACACTAAAAAATAGAACAGAATTAAATGCATTTTCAGGCCATAAAACTAAAAGCATATCCATAAATGAAAAGAAAACTCATTCCACCAACTCTAAAGCAACCTGACTACCTCCTATAAGATCTGAATTTAACAAGCCTTTATGATCTTTTAAGTATATGGCCAGTAGCACTGTTAAATTTCCTTATGACAGTAAGTATTGGACACATTATCATTAAATTAAATTGTACCAATGAAAAGGGCTGCTAAGCCTAGTCAATTAATAAATAAGAATTTATAGAGTTTGTGCATATGTGTAATCTAGAGGGGGGGGAAATATTAACTACTTTGTGAAATGCAGACCTGACCTGAATTGTCTTTAAAGGAAGACTCTAGAGAACTGTTCCAATTAGATGTTAGTAATGAAAAGCCCTGTTGTTGACATTAATGGCATTTTCCCCTTCAAATTAAGAAATTCAGTGATTCAGTACTTCAGACTCCCACAATTTTTCTGAAATCGTATACCGTGATTTCATGTGATGTGCCAGAGGCTGGTTAGACACAGGACTAGGAGTTAGGAATCTGTGGCTACATCACTGACATCAGTCTCAGTTGCCTCACTGGTAACCTGAGGATAATAATGCTTCACAAGAGTATTGTGCAGCCAGACTAATTTATGTTTGCAAAACATAGAGGTTCCTAGATGGAAAGTGTTATATAATATGTAAGATATTATCTGGTGTAGAAGATCCTCTCCGAAGAAGAAAATTCTCTGACAAAGCTTGCTTGTGAAGTATAGTCTTGATCTCAATATACATCAAGCAATATCTTCATATACCTAATCCCTGTTTATAAATTTTGGCTGTAATTACAGCTGTGAAAAAAGTCTGTCCAATTCTCATGATCAAATTTAGTCATTCATATAGGTGTTTACAGTAAGATTTTTTTGCCTCGTTTTGTCAAATGTGGTTAATTTGACATTAATAAGCCAATGATGGGGTCCTTTTCACAGCAAAGTCATAAAATTGACTCAAATTGTTATCAAATTTATTGGTGACAACTATATTTCAATTATTAATAAAAAGAAAATGCTCCGATAAAGTAAGGAGTTAGCTTGTCACAGTCACTGTACAAGCAAGCACCAGATTGGCTGGTTTCACTTTCCAGATGAGCTTTGTGGCTCTGTTGTAGTTATAGCCACAGGTAATTTCAGATGAACATCCAGGACCTGATTACTCCCAAAATTTAAGATACTCAGGACTCAACTTTGTGTCTCCAGAATGCAATCCACGTATTGTCCTTTCTGATTTGAGGGGTTTTAAACAAGTGACATTCCCACTTCACAATGTCATGACATCTTGAGAAAGTTCTTATCACATCAAAAGAGCTGAAGCTCTTGAATTCATGCAGCAGGAACTGCCTGTATGGTGAAATGGAAAACCAAGGAGAATTGTGATCTGTGAGCCCAGCAGTGGAATACAATATGAGAGAAAATCTCAGTCATTTTCTAGGGCAATTCTCTTTCTCTCTTGCCTCCCGCACTTCACCTCTGCAGTGTGGGCTCTGTTAGGCAAGTTTTCTATCATAAATGTCATCCTGGGTTTGGGATTTGAACCCAGAGGACAAATCTCTATGCCTTTTCTCTGATGGCATACTAACCCAGACTCATCCCGAAATAAAATATGAATTTGTCTTACAGACCCAATGGACTCAAATCTGTATTTTCCGTGACCAATGAGGGTGAGAAATCAGATTTTGTGCTTTCAGTAAAATTTTAAGTGTTGGTGATTGGGTGTGGGCTGGAGCACACTTTATTTAAAACATAGTAAAGGGACAATGTAACAAAGGACAGGATACATAAATATTGATAATAGCCAGTACCAAAGAGACCTCTACAAAATGATTGTGCTCCATATTGGGATAAAGGGAGAGGAAGGCAGGACTGCATTCAGGGCAATCACGAGAATACAGCAGTTATTGGCTAGGAGACCTAGACAAACACCTAGGAATATAGAAATCATGTCCTAGATCAATCTAGAAATCCATCTCATCCAGCATCCTGCCTCCAATAGAAACCAGCAAAAGATAATTCAGAAGAAGGTCTAAAAAACTCTGTAATGAACAGATGTCGAATAAGCTGCCTATGGAGGAAGTTTTGTCTTAACTCTGTCACCTAAAGGTTTGAGGGTTTATATCCCTTTAAAATTTTTTAATCCTGTCTAATATAGAATGTCCTTCCATATTAGGGAAAAGTTTCCATAAACTTCAGTGGGACTACTTGTGTGTTAATTAAGTGTTCACCAAGTGGGAGTAAGGACTTCACAAGCTGACCCCAGTTGATCAGTTTTCATTGGACATATAGGTCGCTTTTTTTGTGTCCAGATTGGATTAACAAAGTTCTTGCATTCAGGTTCCTTCTTACCCTCAGAAATTATATTTTTCTGTGGATAAATTTGGGGTTCACATTTCCTTGTAAACAATTCACAGAAAAACAATAATTTTCCCAAATTATTCAGAGAATAATTTCAGTGAATAAATTTGAAAAACTCAGAAGATGCTGGTCATACAGTTCATGAGCAGAAAATTCATGGTTTTATTTAGGATTATTTACCCAGCTTTATTGATAATTGACGTGTAAATTACCTGTTCCTGAAAAGTGGGTATTATTTCTTAACTGGTAAGAAATAACAGGTCCACATTTTGGGGAATGAAGGAAGCTTGCTAAATGAATGAAGGAAGCTTACTAAATAAATAAATGAAATAAATAAATAAAATGAAATAAATAAAAAACAAACAAACAAACAAATAAATAATTTAAAATTATTAAAAAATTATTGAAATAAATAAATAAATAATAAACAAATAAATGAATGAAGGAAGCTTACTAAATGAATGAAGGAAGCTTACTAATAACAGGTTCACATTTTGGGGAATGAAGGAAGCTTACTAAAGTTTTTTGGGAGACGCTTAATTAAAGTTAAGACAATTAGTGAATGTAATACGATGAATAGGAAATCTTGTGCTTTACAAATTTTTACTTCATTAAGACTTTTTGATTAAATTCTGCCAATTTCAATTATCAATTGTGCATGAAGCTACAGCAAGTTATCTCAAAATGCACCAGGGTGGACTGCAATATTTAAAAGGATTAAAATTTATTGGAGTACTTCCTATAAAAGATTTTAATTGAGTAATAATGCAAAGCAAGAAACAGAACAGCTGCAGAGGGATATAGTTCCCATGAAGTGGGATATGTAGTTTGATGTTAAAAAAATGTTAGTAGTTTACTTAAAATCTTAAAATCCTTAGAATTTGGCTGTAAATTGCCTAGGATTGGCTTGTTTTTCTAGCTGACATTTAAATGTGAGATTCAGATTTGTTTAGAATAAATCCAAACACCTGAACTGGACTTGAAGGGATTTATTCATAATGTGTGCATTATTTAGCATATATTAAAACAATAGCTATACAAAGGCAAAAGTCGTTTTGTTGCATTAGAAAGAGAATAGCTCTGGAGACAGATAGAGAATAGTTCTATCTTAGTGCTACCCTGGTGATGCCACACTGACTGATAGAAACTTGAACACAGTTGTGGACACTTCAGTACTGGAGAAGTGTTGAGAAACCAGACGGAATTCAGACAAGAAGAGCAATAAGACAAGATAATGCCAATTAGGCACATACTATAGAGCTGCAGTAAGTCAGGAAAGACACCAGATCCATTCAGACTTATGGGAAATGCCTCCTTGAACTCCCTGGTGTACAGTGGGAACATGCACACCATCATACTCCTTAATGAACTGAAATCTTGGACCACTGAAGTAAATGGGACCTTTGCCATTGACTTCAGTAAGGCCAGCATCGCACCTGGGTGTAAGCTGGTTCCAGCTGCATGTAAGTCCTGATTCACAGGCCACTGTATGGAATAGGAAGGGTATTTTTCTGGCCATAACAATTGAGGGATGTTGGGGGGTGGAGGGGAGAAGCAAGGGGAAAGTTAATGAGGAAGGATTAACAGAAAGGCATATGTATCTACCACAGCTAGGTAGTTATAGTGATAACAGTCATATCTGAGAGTGGCTTGGATAAATGGCATTTAAGCTATAGAGATTATGGCTGTCTACAGCCATGTACAATAATATTTTGATGCAATGCCTTCCATCTCGGATTTCAAAGTACAGTATCATTAATTAATAATTAAGGTTCACAGCATACCCATAAGATAGGAAATAGTGCTGGGCATGTTTAGTTTAGAGAGCTGATGAATAAGAAGGGACACGAAAGGAAAATACAAAACAACGAATGGAACAGAGAAGTTAATATGGCACCCTCTTATAATACAAGACCAAGGAGGGGGAATTAAATAAAATTGAAATCAACAAAATATAAACGATAAAAGAAAAGAGAATCATTTTTATGCAACACATTATTTAGCTGTGGAACTCACTGCCACCAGATATTATAGAGGCCATATTTTGATTATTCCCAGCCCATATTGGATATTCAGGTCTTGTTTGTATATCAAATTTCAATTGGGCTATTCACATAAATAAAAATACTTACACACTGAGGTGTTTGCAGTCCTGGGGCCCATGTCATCAATTAGCAAAATGATGTGTACTTGATTATTTTAATCTTTACTCTTAAATTATTGTTTATTTGTATGACAGGATTGCCTAAAAGTCCCAAATGTGATTTGGATCCTATTTTGCCAGGCACTGTGCAAATACACAGTGGAAAACAATCACTGGCCTCGATCATGTACAATTGACCTGGAAAGGGAAATGGAGGCACAGACAAGCTACTTCAACTCTTTAAAGTCACGTGAGTCAACAGTGACAATGATATGGACTGCTTCTCCAGAGTCCTAGCCATTAGACATGCAGCCTCCATAGATCACTCTGCTAATCATTTCTGGTTGTCTTGAAGGTGGCTACTCTTGTGAGTAATTTCACATACATTCATACATGTTCACAGGATCAGAATCTAAGGTGGGTATATAACTACCTACAAATATTTGTAGGGTGGATGTATTTATAATAGTACAGTATAAAGGGGGTATTATTTAGAGTAATGGGATGAAACATAAACAGGGAAAAGCTAAGCTCAATATCTTGTCAGTGATCCCTATCAGGTTGTTGGCTAGCTCCTCAAGAGAAGTGATTGAAGTGAAAAAGGATTAAGTTTTGCAGCGTTACTTTATTAATTTTCAGTAACCTGACATTTCTCAAAAAAATGAAAAATTAGGGAGAAAGGGATTTAAAAATTATAATACAGGAATTGGCCAAAACCCCCTCATTTTTTAGCAAAAAGTTTATACCCATTTTGCCAAAGTTTAATTCTAGGATTATATATGGATTAAATATGAGGATTGTCTATTCATTAAAACTATGAAGTGTAGATTAATAGTAGTAGATGCAGTTTAAATATTAAACTAAAGACAAATACAACTAGCATCAAGAAGCAGATACCTCACAAATGTCACACCAGAAGCTTTACAAGTCTTACAATACAAAGCCTCCTGAGGCTTTTTTAATTACAGCTGCAGTGAACCTTTTCACCAGTGTTACAAACACTGATAAACAATCCCCTCAGAACTTTTAAGCTTTAGATACTGGTATGGCACTCTTCTTTGCAAGCCTAAATGCATTCCCTCAGGCTCACAGCGAGGATTGAGCGTAAAACACTCTGAAAATTTCACCAAGCCGGTGGGAAATTTATTCTGCTTCTAGTGTTCAGATCAGTGGAGCCTCTGAATTGACAATTGAAAGGCAACATTCAGAGCAGGAGCATTGTGTAAAGGTATTAAGAACTTATTCTACATGTCCTTTTTAATATTGTTTTGCTGTTTGTAAAGCAGGCCAAAAGTTGGACTGTACTGTGCTATTGAAACAGGTGAAAGAAAATCAAACTGGGTGATTAGGATAAAGTTTTCAGTCGACATCTGTATATCTTTTAAGAAAATTTATTTATTTAGTACATAACCTTGGATGAAAACAGAACAACACTCCAGATTTATTAGAAAACTAGGTAACCAGCTGCATGCTTGAGTGACTGAATCTATGACAGCATAAAAAGACAATTGAATACCCAAAGAAAATTTTGAACCTGAGAGACCACTTAAATATTAATATAAGAACAAGTTAAACTAAGAAAGAAAGAGAGGAGTTAGGCAGAAATGTACTAAATAAAATGCCCACATAAATTTTTGAATAATTTTAATTTTTAACCAGGCTTATTGAATGCTGAAATATCACTTTTAAGTTCCTTCTCCTTTATTTGAAGGTAACCAGGAATCCTGCAAGTTGAAAAGCTGTTTTGTCTATTTCTATTTGGTTTATCATGTGAAGGTTCAATCTCAGAAAAAGAGTCCAATGTTTCATAAATGTCTTGTAAAAGATGGAATATATGGGAGGAAATATTTATTATGGTATCAGCTAGGAGGAAATACTGCACTTAAGGGCGAAGGTTGGTTTGTGTCTTGCCTTTTCAGATAGTCACAAACTTCCTCAAAAACATTTATTTTGAACTATTTCCCAAACATTGTCTAAGCGCCAAAGTATTTCTTTTATTTAAGCAAAAATACAATCAATTTATAAGTTATGGTTGTGGACAAAATGCTTTACCACATGTTTCAGTGGAAATATTATGTTTCTATATAAAAAGCAACTGAAGTTAGAAATCACAAACTCAACCTGCTTTGTTTATATTATAGTTTTATATCTGAGTAGTGCCCTAGGATCTAAAAGAGCTAAAGGAGCAGCTGGGTGCACTTATATAAGAGATTGTGTTGGTCCAAACTGAAATGGCATTGTGGGGGTTATCCATCTTAGGGTTGTTTGTTCTCTGCCTGAGTTTATACAATCCTCAGTTGGGGAAGTTAGTAGAAGGGTTTTCCCTAGATTCAGAAGATGTATTTTAATTATTGTTTGGTTTAGAGTACAGGTTGAACTTAGTACCATATTGTTCAGGAGGCAAGAAGCAGAGAGAGATACATACGGTTTTCACAGTTTCTTGGGTGGAGTGGGATAGGATGGGATGTCTCACTACATCTGTTTTATGTTTCCCATCCCTTGTCATTTATACCCATTTTTTTTTGTCTGAGCTGCTTTTGGTTTCTGCTTACTTTATGCTGCAATGTGCTATATTGGAATTTGAATCCTTGTTTCCCCTTTTCTATTTAATGAGGATTGCTTGATTGTCCTAATAAAATATGTCAAACAGCATCTTCACTCTCTCATGTTTCTGATCTACAGTTAAGCCTAACATCCTCAGCAGTGTGTCATTTACCTTACTGTCCATGGTGCACCTGAGAAAATTAACATCATCACTTACTCTGGAAAGTCCTGCTGGAACAACAAATCGCTGAAAATTACTTCTTCATGTTGGTCATGCTGATGTAGCAACAAAGTTAAAGCTCTATGGAGTGATTATATAATGAATTTGTGGTTGGTATCATAAGCCCTATTGCTATCCACAGTATTATAACTTCCATTTTTGTATAGATAACTAATGATAATAATACAGTTTTTAAAAAGACAACATCTGTCAACTGTTAGCACAAAATTGTTGAACCCTTTTCCAGTTGTTTGGCTTAATGATGTCTGTTGTACTTGCCAAGTAGCTCCTTTCCCCTCTATAGCATAAACGCTATTTCCAGGTTTTTCGCTACAATTAGATAGTATTGCACTTGGCCTTCTTAATCTCTGTCTTTGCTGCAGCTTTGTGAATCAGCTGGGAGTGATACTCTAAAATCCAAACCCTGGGAATCAGTGCACAATCTGACAAACACACTGTGTGCTGGTGATCAGAGGGAGCCAGGGGAAGGAATTGCTCCCACTCTAAAGTTGCAGTATACCATCTCCAAAGGGAGGTGATGAATTGATCAGCCCTTCATCTTGCCTATTCCTGTCACAAACCTAATTCCCTCTCTGCACTGCTGTGCAAGATGTTCCTGCAGAGCAGGGTTCTACACTGCACAGCAGGAGATGTTGATTTTCCTCTCTCTCTTGATCATTAGAATGACACCATTTCACTGCACAGAAGGAACTTTGTGACATGGAGAAGTGGCCAAGATTCACACATGTAATAGAAGGTAGCTCAGACAATAATTCTAGTGATGATGTTGTATCCAAATGCATTTCATCTCTATTGCCTCAGAGAACAGGAAACTGGAGACCATTCTAAGGTTGCACATATGGCAAAGATGATCTGCTTCCAGGCCACCTTGGTATATATTTACCTTCAGAGTTCTACAATCTGAAGTCAGCATTTTGCGTATATGCATTTTTCTGCACCTTTTTTCAACTTAAATTCTATAAGCCTCTTTAAAACAAATAAAATCAACCAACCAATGTACCAAACAAACAAAAAATAAGAATTCTTCATTATGATGGCCCAACATAATAGTTTGGTTGTACATTCTGCCTGACAGAAGTCAATACACAAATAATACCTATTCCTTATTTGTCATTCTTGTATATGCCACACCACCCTTGGTAGCTGTCTTTTTGAGACTTGAAGATGTTTATGCTGCATCAACATAAAAAAAGAACAACTTGTAATTACAACTTCCAACATTTAAACATTGTAACATTGCACAATAGCAAATTATTTCCCAGGTTTTGCACTTAATTCTTCACAGTCACTTTTTTTGTAATGAGAAACATGCAATATCCCATCCCCATGACACAGTGTCTGCTGAAGTTAAAGATACTGGCTAAGCAGAATCTATAATGATGATGCTTATTGCACATGGCACTAGGGAAATTATTTTTGAAATATATGTGGAATTACATGTACCAGGCAGAATTATTTTCACTATGGACCAGTCTTGTTTAAAATAGAAAGAAATAACAAAAAGCAAATTTCTTGTAAAATCAAATGGAAGTCCAATTTCAAAATACCCAAATGAGACCACAGAAATGGCTGAGATTATTCAGGTAATAAACATGGGCACCCAGCTAGCAAGCTGAATATTTAATTTCCAGTTTTCACATGCAGTCTCAGGTATACATTAAAGCCCTCCAATGTCATGTGTGGACACAAAGGGGCAGATTCTCTGACCTACTTTACTTTCATTCTGCTGCTCAGGTGGTACAAAGGGAGTATAGAAACTGGCTACATCTCATTAGCTGGGAATTCCCATGAAATGGTTGCTTTGCCAACTCCTTGCCCACCCTCCCTGAAGCTCCTGTTAGAGAGGATATTGAGGTAAAGAGTTTTTATGTCTGGGGCATGCTGTGTTCTGACTGTGCATGGTGACCTTTGCTAAGAAGTGCATGTTGGAGTTACCCTCAGGTCTAGGTCTCTGGTGCTTCCTTCCCTATTTTCGCTCACCTGCTCCAGCAGAGTGTGGCCCAAGACCTCCATTTTGGAATATATGGCACTTTGAGTTCTGAGTCTGACAGAGTTTTATACAAAGTTATATTATTTTGTTTCCTTTCCCACAGAAAACACAAAGTTATCAGAGTCTATTGTCTATAAGACTATATGAAGTAATCATCTATTTTATATAAGAACATAAAATTGGGTCAGACAAGAGGTCCATCTAGCCCAGTATATTGTCTGCTGACAGTGGCCAATGTCAGGTGCCCCAGAGGAAATGAACAGAACAGGTAATCATTAAGTGCTCTATCCCCTATCGATCATTCCCAGCTTCTGGCAAACAGAGGCTAGGGACACCATTGCTGCCCATCTTGGCAAATACCCATTAATGGACCTATCCTCCATGAATTTATCTAGTTCTTTTTTGAATCCTGTTATAGTCTTGGCCTTCACAAGATCTTCTGACAAGGAGTTCCACAGGTTGACTGTCTGTTGTGTGAAAAAATACTTCCTTTTGTTTGTTTTAAACCTGCTGCCTATTAATTTCATATGGTAACCTCTAGTTCATGTTATGAGAAGGAATAAATAACACTTCCTTATTTAATTTCTCCACACCAGTCATGATTTTATAGACCTCAATCATGTCACCCCCTCTGTTGTCTATTTTCCAAGCTGAAAAGACCCAGCCTTATTAATATCTCCTCATATGACAGCCGTTCCATATCCGTAATCATTTTTGTTGCCCTTTTCTGTACCTTTTCCAATTTCAATATATCTTTTTTTGAGATGGAGTAACCACATCTGCATGCGCTATTCAAGATGTGGGTGCACCAGGGATTTATATAGAGGCAATATGATATTTTCTGTCTTATTATCAATCCTTTTCTTAATGATGCCAATCCATGAGCGGGCCTTCCCTCTTATCCCATGACAGCTTACTTTGTTTAAGAGCCTTTGGTGAAGGACCTTGTCAAAGACTTTCTGAAAATCTAAGTATACTATATCCACTGGATCCCCCTTGTCCACATGCTTGTCGACCCGCTCAACGAATTCTAGTAGATTGGTGAAGCATGATTTCCTTTTACAAAAACCTTGTTGACTCTTCTCCAGCAAATTATGTTCATCTATGTGTCTGACAATTTTGTTCTTTACCATAGTTTCAACCAATTTGCCCGGTACTGAAGTCAGGTTTACCAGCCTGCAATTGCCAAGATCGCTTCTGGAGCCCTTTTTAAAAATTGGTATCACATTAGCTATTTTCCAGTAATTTGGTGCAGAAGCTGATTTTAATGATATTTTACATACCACAATTAACAGTTTTGCAGTTTCACATTTGAGTTCTTTCAGAACTCTTGGGTGAATAGCATCTGGTCCTGGTGACTTATTACTGTTTAGTTTATCAATTTGTTCCAATAGCCTCCTCCAGTGACATCTCAGTCTGGGACAGATTTGTCACCTAAAAAGAATGGCTCAGGTTTGGGAATCTCCTTCACATCCTCAGACATGAAGACCAATGCAAATAATTCATTTATTTTCTCTGTAATGGCCTTATCATCTCTGAGTGCTCCTTTAGCATCTAGATCATCTAGTGCCCCCATTGGTTGTTTAGCAGGCTTCCTGCTTCTAATGTACTTAAAAAATGTTTTCCTAGTACTGAAGATAGATCATATCTTAATGAATGATATTTATCAGTGTGAACTGCAGTAGTGGTTCTTTTGGCATTTGTTTTTGTTAACATGAAGAAAAATCCTAACATTGAAATGTCAGCTTTTTGCCACAGCGTAGGTTACATTGGAATATGGAATGCATCTGAAGCTTACATGATTATAAAAATATAAATGATATGAAATGCACATAAAGTTAATGAATTGCTCCATTAAATTTCTAAAAAGTGATAGGGAAGAGTATGAATACAAAAAATAAATATTAATAAGAAAATGCAATGAGAACTTCTAAGAAGAACATTCACAATGAATTCTGAACCCCTCTGTGGTTTCAGACAAATCACTTGACTTCTTTTTACCTCCGTTAATCCCAGTGTAAAATTGGACACAACACAAAATCTCAGTGAAAAATCAGATTTTACATCTGATTTGAACAAATTAGGGTTGATAACTTATGCACACAAATACTGAACTTGAATCACTGGGTATGACTTTAACTTGAGACACATATTTTGAAGTCTGAAGGCATTCAAGACTATATTTATCAGTGTTGTACAATGTATATTAGTCACACAATGTGTGTAAGTGTTAAAGTTCTATAAACTGCACCAGTTTGGAATTCATCTGTTGCTGGGTAAGAGAGAAAATTCTCCTGTATATGAGACTACCGTAGTTCTGGACACTGAGAGGGATTCATCTGAGATGCTTTCCTCTTTCTGATTTGTTTCCATTGGTTTTGGGTAGTACCTGTCACGAGAGTTGCCTGTTATGTTCATTATCTTACATCTGCCTCTGAAAGCTGTGTTCTGCAGCACACCTGTCCTGCTTGTCACCATGATCTAGCTCAGGGGTCAGCAACCTTTCAGAAGTGGTGTGCTGGGTCTTCATTTATGCACTTTAATTTAAAGTTTTGCATGCCAGTAATACATTTTAACATTTTTAGAAGGTCTCTTTCTATAAGTCTTTAATATCTACTTTACAGACAGCAATAGTTTAGTTATATAAGGTTTTTTAAATGTTTAAGAAGCTTCTTTTAAAATTAAATTAAAATGCAGAGCCCCCTGAACCGGTGAACAGGAACCGGGCAGTGTGAGTGCCACTGAAAATTAGCTCGCGTGCCGCTTTCGGCACACGTGCCATAGGTTGCCTATCCCTGATTTAGCTCATCTGAACACTGTGTGCAGGATGTAAAACTGCCTCACCCTATGATGTAACTGACTGATCTCCACTTAAGTGCATTGATCACTTAAGCCTTTTCATTAGCTTCAGCTGGCACTGAAATCAGCCCCTAATTTTGCACCACTGAGTCTGGTACTTTCCAACTGACTTTTAATCTGTCATTTCTGAACGGAAAACTCTTTCGGGATGAAATTGACTCCTGGGCAGTACGTTCACAACAGGTCTGTGAACTACTTAAGTCCCATTTTTATTATAATATTCCTTTCCATAATGGCATCCAGAGTAGTAGATGGGGACCATTTTATGTTGTTCTAAATCATGATAAATAAATGATCAATTCCACATGGAAATGTTGCATTTGTAGTAATTATTTACAAACTCTCTGTAAAAATAAGACCATATTGTACAGTCCATTCTTGTTATATGTGTAGTTTCTGTACGTCAGAGACACAGCGGATTTTATTTAACATACTGTATAATTTCTAAAGATATTCAACTGGCTTCTCGCTAAAACAGGATACAGGGCAGAGGATTTTTATTTTTTTTAAGCCACTTTTAATCTTGCTTATTCATAAAAGTTTTTAAAGTGCGTACACTGCAAGTGGATGCAAAGTATCTGAACTGTAATTACTGTCATTACTTGCTGTACCATCTGCATCTTTCAGGAACCAACAGATTGAACTAATCACCAATAATTGTTTCCAAGATGTTTAGCACATCTTAAATTTAAATGTTAAAACAAACAAAAGTTTATATTTGGCTATGATTTCTGCCACTGGCTTCCGTTTTCCACACCCTATTGCTTCTCTATAGGGCTAATTTGAAGCCCTGGATAAAGACCAATATGAGGTCCTCAGTTTAATTCCAAGTCTTTGGGATAACTGGAATATGTTTCTTCTTCTATACAGCATTCCATATTACAAAACTATCATGCATCGTTTTGAACATTTCAAAACCTGTACTGGGACCATCGGACGGCAAATGAATTACTTTCCAACAGAAAGACAATAATTCCTTTTTAAATCAGCTCCTCAGTCACTGAAGAAGGAGCACAGGGAAGCTTTATCTGTGTAAACCTGTATCACACCTGACACAGAAATGAACAGATCACTTCACTCTCATCACTGCCAGATCATCACTCTGACTGAGAAAACATAGTGTTGTTAATAATATAGGTGTGTTGTTTTGATAGGCCTGCTCCTTACTTTGGCTTAAGTAGACTGAAAATGTTCCCTCTTCTTCAGTTTTGCCTCACTTCCTGATCACCCACACCAAATGGAAATTGTTGATACTCAAGCTAATTATTCAACAAACACTAACCAAGATATCTGTATACGAAGAACTGTAATGATAAAATCTCATTGTAATATTCTAAATCTATTGCTCAATCGTCAATAAAAAGGAAGAAAACAAGACAATTATCTGAAAGGAGTCCCCCTCCCCACCCCCAGCAATGCCTGGGCCCAGAAAATAGGCAGTTAGGTATGAGGCAGTCACATTTTCCATCTTGTTTCTCTGGATGTAGTGCTTTGAGAATGTACAACATTGTGCAAAACCTCCCTGAACCATACTTTCCTATGATGGCAAGATTGCTCCTGGATGCTCCTCTTGGCTGATACTGTTCCAAGTCCTTCCCCATAGATTGCTACTTTGCACTAAATCAGGATTTTTCCTTACTCTACTGTATGCATTGGTATGATTTTAACAGAAGCATAAGAGCAGAGGTATGCAAAATGTGGAGATATTTCAAGAAACAAAAGACTTCCTAGATTTAAGAGAGTTTAAGGCCAGAAGGGACTATTAGATCATACTGGCTGACTTCTTTTATGTCACACACAATTACATTTCACCCAGTTGGCCCTGTATTGAACCCAGTAAAAAATGGCTACTAATCTTTTGTAGCTGTTGTTCTTAGAGATGTGATGTACACATGCTTCCAGTCTTGGTGTGTGCAAGTCCTGTGCGCAGTGGCCAGAATTTTTTTCCCTGAACAATAGCCATTGGGCAGCTTGAGCGCCCTCTGCTGTTGTATGCCAGCAGCATTAGTATTGAGGGCCTAGCCAGCCCCAAACTCCCTCAGTTCCTTCTTTCTAGATAACTACAATGTAGAGGGGTCAGGGCATAGCCAGGTTTCAACAGCAGGGGGATCAACCACCAAAAAATAAGACACCACCAAAAAAAAGGCACCATTTCCACTTTCCAACCACAGAAAAAAAAATTACCTGTTGGAACTGCCACCAAAACGCCACCGCCAGAGAAAGCGATGAAGCAGGTATGGCCACCAAAATGTTGCTGAATGAAGTGGAGGCCTTTCTGTGAATGGACCCGCTTTGCTGCTTTCTCTGGCGGCGGCATTTCGGCAGCAGCTCCACGAGTCCCCCCCAGCTCCATCCACCTGGTGAGTTCAAAAGGTGCCACTCTGGGGAATCTGACTCATGGGGAACGGCTGCTTCCTCTGATCCCCCCCAACTATGCTACTGAGAGGGGTAGAAGGGCAGGTCAGGAAATGGACATGTGCAACACATATTGAAGAACAACAGTTATGAAAGGTTAGTAACTGTTTTTTCTTCTTCAAGTGATTGCATATATACATTCCACTCTTACTGACTCCAAATCAGTAATATAGGAGAGGGATGGGAGTTCATGTACACACAGACTGTAATACAGTTTGACTTAATTTGGCACAATCTTGAGATTATGCCAAATTAAGTCAAACTGTATTACAGTCTGTGTGTGGAATAATGAAGCGATGTCCCAGGTCTTGAACCCAGGGCTGGAGTCCCCAGACAGCTGCTGCACCTGGCCTCCACCCAATGTCATCTGAAAGTTGGTGGGCCAAGTACTCCTATAGCCTCAGCCAAGGCACCAACCACAGGAACCTTGACTGGAAGATCACCCGGCTCCACCCCTTGGTTTTACCATGCTCTTAAGGCTGAAAGAGGCACAGGAAATTTGTCCTAGCAACAAGATGATTTCCTGTTGTGGTTGCAATGGACCCTGCTTGTATCCTGCCTTCCACATATGTGAAAGATGGGATTTGCAGCATGTCCTCAGGCTGAAGAAATCTGGATTGTTGTAGATCAAAGAGGTATGTGATTTGTATTTTTTCAATATGTTTTTAATCTCTCCTGAAATGCAGTCTGCTGGTAAGCAATGCATAAACTATTCAAACCCATTCTACAGACATGCTGGCAGTGACCTGCATTTCCTTGCTGCACTCATTCTATTCAGTTACAGGATCATAGGGGTCATGTCCTTATGCCCACATCCTAAGCTTGACTTTGATGGACATGTGTGATATACCCAGTTGAGGATCTAGCCCATAATATTTAAAGAAAGCATTTAAAAGATAAACTAGCTATATGAAATCAGCTAGCTTTAGGCTCCATGGCTCAGAGTATACCATAAGTGCATATCTTGGAAAGGTAAGTTTCCCAGACTTGAAGAAGATCTCTGCCTAAGCTCAAGTTGGTCCAGTAAAAGCTGTTGCCTCACACTCCTTGTTTATCATGATGTGGGCAGCAATATGAAAGCGTTCTTTGTATGAAAATATTTGCACTCATGGGACAATTAAGTTTATTTTTAAAAAATTAATCCAATACAAATCTAAGGGCTGTTTAATTGGCATGTAAAGGTTTAGGCTCAGGCTGGAGCTCAAGCTTTGGGATTTGCCCCTTTCACAGGTCTGAGAGCTCAGGCTCCAACCCACACCTGAATGTCTCTATTTGAATTAAACAACCACTTAGCCTGAGCCCTCTGAGCTGACACAGGCCAGCTGTGGGTGTCTAATTACAATGTAGACAGACTCTCAGGGTCCTTATTTCTTTCTTTCATTTGAATTTTAAACTCACATTTGAAGTACAAGATGCTCAATCTTTTCCTATAGAATTTTTATTTTGTTCATATACAAGGGTAAAATTGCTACCCATGATTGTTACAGCCCATGGTAACCATCTAATATTTCTCAGAGCACGGCATGATAAGAGTCAAAGGTTGTGACCATGAAGGTTGGCCTTGACTGTGTTCCTGCTGGTTAAAGTTGGCCTGCTAAGAGCACTTTTTAATTTTTATATGTGTTTCTTCTTTTGTTAAGATTTCCTTCTCAGAAACTGTTTAGGAGGCCATCAATTGTGATTAACACAGTTGTCCTTTGTTTTTCTGCCTTTCCTTAAATAAGGGATGGATATCATGGAATTAATTGCTTATAAGTCTTCCCAGAGTTAGGACAGTGTTTTATCCCCTCTCTAAATATATTATTTAAGGTTTCTATTCTAGTCTGATGAGGCAACACTATAAATTAGCAAACTGAAATCCTGAGCATCCACAATACTAGGACTCAATTAGTGGAATATCTAAAGTTTAGAACTTGTATTGTACAGAATTTAACATCTAATTCTCAACTACTGTATCATGTTCTAGTCTTATATTCTATAAAATTCGCTATTATCTATGTCTGTGACAGCAGAATAGCAATTTACAGACTCAGAAAGTTTTATACTAAGTATATCATAAATAGGAAATGGAGGCTTCAGATAACCAGGGCTTTCAGTGTTGGGGTGGAGAGGAAAGGGCAGGTGATGTGGCTGTTATAAAGGAAGCATTGAAATGATTCAGTAGCATCTTACACAAGAGAGAAAAGGTGTTAAATGTAACATCTGCATTGTAAGGCTGGGCGATGGGGGATGGTAAAATGATCAAGCATGATTATGAAGAAGGGAGGAGGAAGAGATTTTTTAAAAACAGCAAACTCATATTTCTCTCAAAGACAGCAGGACAAACTTTCACAAAAACAATGGGACAGATCTGTTCTAAAGTGATCTCAGTCTGATGGCTTGATCTTGCAATCTGTATAATAGCAAGAAGAATAGCGGGGGTTGTGAAAAGCGGCCCAGACCGAGGGATGTGCTGGCCACCCCTTCCCGCAGTCCCCATTGTCCTGGAGTGGTGAACCGTGGCCAGTGGGATCTGTGATCAGCTGAACCTGTGGATGCAGCAGGTAAATAAACTGGCCCGGCCAGCCAGGGAGCTTACCCTGGTGGGCTGCATGCCAAAAGTTGCCTATCCCTGATGTAGGCAATCCATTTCCCCAAGTGGTGGTAACTAGGTTGATGAAAGAGTTTGACACCAGGTCCTCCACATGCCTGCAAGGGCAGGAGGAAAGAGTGGCCAATCAAGGACCAGCAGGCTTGAAGGCTGCTTGAAGCAAGCAGAAGGCTTGCCTGCTTTGCTCAGGGGCAGGGCTGGATGGGGAGGGACTGGGACAGAGGAGACGTTCTTCAGGGCTAACACACAGCCCAGGCCCAGCTCATGACTTTGCACTAAGTGCTTCAATTCACCACTTGCATTTGAAGATATTTTTCCCCTCTTTGTTTAAAGGCAGAGACAGCTGAATCCTAAATTCCTATTTGTTGCTTGATTGTTTAAAGGCTGTCACCAGGTTCCTGGCCCAGACCCCAAGCTGGTGGCCAAACCTTGCAGATTGCAGCAGGGAAAACCTGCAGTACCCCACCTGGCAATACAGATCAACCTCCCACAGAACTATATTCTTGAGCTGTGTCATGCTCTTCTTAGTCCTCAATAGCCAAGGACAGGAGCCTGAATCTTTACATTTTTTGTTTATTGACAGAATAGGAAACTTATAAGCAGAAAAATGTTCCAATGCCAGCTTTGTTTCTATTAAACAAGTCACATACCTGGCCTCAAACCATAAAGCAGAAACCAGTATTCCCGGATCTACAGTTTTTAAAAAAGCAATGACGTATTTGTCTTTAGCAACTAGAGATACGTGCCCATGCTCAGTCAAGGATTATTTTTTTACACCAGCAACATATGGTCTGAGTCATACTGTTCTAACTTCCTAAGTCCAATAAACAGAATTAGGCTATTATTTGACCACAAAATTGTCATAAAGCGCAAACATGCAGTATACTGTTTTATAAGCATTTTTGTCCATATATATCTCATAAACTGTCTCGCCCTTTGCCTTCCCATGACGATATATTGCAAGTATCTCAATTTTATTTTATGTCATTTAGGAACATTAGAGGCTGATGTGGATTGCACACTGGGGATCTCAATGGGAGCACTTGTTTATTCCATCCATATGGATTCCTTGTAGCAATTACAAGTGAAGCCTGTTAAAAGGGCACCTCTGTGACAAAGGAAATGGCATTATTTTTGCATTGTGCATCTAAATGGAAAAGTTCAAATTTCTTCACAAAGAGTCTTCCTACTATATAAGTTCACCTCTGCAATAAAAACATCCTTACTATGTGTGGCACAGACACATTAGAATTAGAAGCATCAGTTACTTTACCTGCTTTAAAGTTAAATATGGCTTCATGTTTAGAAGCTGCTCTTAGAGAGCAATATGAAACAATTTGTTGGTCTCAGTCATTATTCTACTAGAGAATGCTTGGCATGAGCCTATTCTATAGCTATGCCACTTTCTCAGGGTGCCTGGGACTGTGAGTCACCTTGTTGTCCCTGGGTCTCCAGCTGGAAGGAGTCTCTCTTGTGGTAACTGGGTGTCAGTGCCTGAACAGAGCCTCTACCGGTCTTACTTTGCTTTGTAGGTTAACAATACGGGGACTCCAATCCCCGAGCCCCCTAGAAAAGCATTCCTCTCTAGCATTCAGTCCCATCACCAGACACTCTCAGTAATTACCAAGTTCACTACTCCCAAGGGAATAGTACGTATACACCAGCTCGTTTGATTCAACTGAGTATTAGCTCAATATAACAAGACAGCATTGTGATCTATTTGTACTGAAAACAAATACGTTTAACAAAGACTAAGATGTAAGAGATAGTGAGCAAGGGTAATGAGAACAAACAGGTTACAAATAAAACAAAAGCATAATGTTTTCTAGAGTCTAAAAACTTAATTTAATAGGCTACAATCCTTGTTGAAAGCCGTCTTATCTCACCTAAGCCTTTCCTGCAGTGTTTCAACCCACGCTGGTCTAAATGCTGTTTTCATGGATGTAACTGCACTGTCCAATTTACCCACTGAAGTGCAGGACAAAATAGGGCTCCTCGTGCCTAGTTATGCTCCAAAGTTCATTTTTTTGTCCCCAGAATTCACACTCCAGTATGCTTTCCTGGGTTGAATTTACATTCTCCATTCCTCGCCCCCCTTCAATCCGTTTCTCCTGGTGACTTTACATGGAAATGGGACTTCCTTTGTGTCAGCTTTAAGAGGTTTAATTTACATCTGACAGAGGACGGACAAGTGATTTCACACCCTTTGTCTGGCAAAAACTTGTTTGTCAACCCTGCTCAGGACACACAATCTAAACATATATTTAATCCATACATACAACTTAAATATTACTTGTACATACATTACACAATGATTAGGAGGCTCAGGATAACATAAGCTCCCATTAGACACATTGCACAACCTTTTTTGGATAAATACTATGAAAGCAGTATAGTAGATGTAATGAGTTTGTCCGGCCTCATCATCATTGCTATTACAGAACAGTAAACACTTAAGGCTTGGTTACACTGGCACTTTATAGCGCTATAAAGTCCCCACGAGTGCTATAACCTCCTCCCCGTCCACACTGGCAAGTCACATAGAGCGCTATAACCGCGGAGTTATAGCGCTCCTGGTAATCCACCTCTGCATGGGGAATAAGGGCTGTAGCGCAGCTGCTGTAGTGCTAAAGCAAGAATGTGGACACCCACTGCGCTACAAGTGAACTCTTGAGATGCCTAGAGCCATTTAAGGCAATTGACGTCTCTTCCCTTTGTTTTGAACTTGGCTGGAGGAATACGGAAGTACCTCTTTAGAGTTTCTCTCTGAACTCGGCAGATAAGCAATGCAAATGTTTAAGGAGGGAGCCTGTGTGAAAACAAAGCCCTCTGTGAACGGAGGCTCGCTGACAGGCTTTCAGAAGATCAGAAAAATCACTGGCTCTCTCCCTCCGCATATGCCCAACGCGTCCCCGTCACCCCCCTTGTTTAAAAAGCACGTTGCACCCAGCTGAATGCTGGGATACCTGCCCTAATGCGCTGCTCTTAATGCCGCATTAAGTGCCCCAAATGTGGCCATGCTATACCGCTGCTGCGTCTGAGTGTGGACATACAATAGCGCTATATGTATTACTGTATAAGGGGACCGCTATAACCAGTAGTGCTATAATCTTGTAAGTGTAACCATACCCTTAGCCAGTTGGCTTTGAGGGATTCTTAGAGCTGATTGTATTAAAAGGGAAAATAGACAAGAATACATGTCACTGTATGAAGTTTCCTTAAGGTTTTGACTGCAGTAATTCGTTACAAGATGGCAATAGCTTTGGTATATCCAAAGTTATTAAACTCTGTATTTAGGCAAGTTATAGTATTGTTTACTACAGTATCTTTCTAAGATCAGCAACCTGCAGCTGACTAATTTCTTCGATCTGATCGTCTGAGACAGTACATTTGGAAAACACAGAAGGGATAATAATGGTGTAGTGACTTTGTTTACATGCCTTGTCAAAGGACTTAGAAACAATATTAGTCAACAAATGTAAGCACTTACTGCATCACAAGGATAAACTTCTAGTATCACAAACTCTTTCAGACAGGAAATATATTGAAGTGCTGGGGGATTTTTATTCCAAACAAATGCAAATTATTAAATGAATCAGTAAGCATATGCTTTGAAAAGCCTCAGCTGTTCCTGAGCTTTGGAGTTCCTGGAGAGGACCAACATTCACAAGTTCAGCACTCATATGTGTGTTCCCATAAGAAAAATAATTTAGCAGATCTACTTAAAGACCTTTGGTTGTACATACACCTTTGTTTATACCAATAAGAGAAATGACAAATCGAATTCATCACTATATGTTGCCTTACAAGTACATCAAAAGGAGTTCTGCTTACCCCACCAAGAAGTTGCCTTATTATCTTAAGTTTAGATAAGTTATAATTGTTATCTACTTAATTCCTGAATCAAGAATGTTAACTGGTTTTATCTTCTAAATCTGTTCTTCTTCTTTTCTTTTTTTTTTTGCAAGAGATCAAATACTGTGCTGGTTGAGGGCTTGATCCAAAACCCTTTGGAAATTAATGGAAAGACACTTTTTGACATACTAGATAGTAGATCAGGCCCTGAATGTAGTAGCTTGACTTCTGCTTATTTTGACAGACCCTAGGTAGAGAATTTATGAAGATTCACTTGAATAAAAAAATGGTACATTTGCTTTGACAATATTTGTGACCCATTTTATTCACTTATGTGGAAGTGTGTATGGAATTTTTCTCAAAAATATTAGTGGAAGATGGTATTGTGACTACTCATGCAAATTCATATATATAATAGTACAGGGATGGCAACCTTTGGCAAGAGACCTGCCAGGATAAACGCCCTGGCAGGCCAGGATGGTTTGTTTACCTGCCACGTCCGTAGGTTCGGCTGATCGCAGCTAGTAGCTTTCAGCTCCCACTGTCTGTGGTTCGCCGCTCCAGTTTCATGTTGGAGTCTGTTTTTGAAGTTTTTTTGTTGAATAATTGCCAGTGTTAAGTCTGTTATTTAGTGTCCAAGGAGGTTGAAGTGTTCATGGCTACCACTCTAAAACATGTTGGAATATGTTTGCATAATCCATTCATCAGCTAAATTTTAATAAGATCAAGTGTGCAAAAACCAAACACTTGTCTGAGTAAATCTTACAAATAGTGGTTACTGTGTCAAACAAAAAGAACAAGGAGTACTTATGGCACCTTAGAGACTAACACATTTATTTGGGCATAAGCTTTTGTGGGCTAAAATCCACTTCATCAGATGTATAGAGTGGAACATACAGACGGAAGATTATATATATATATATATATATATACACACACACACACACATACAGGAGAGAAAAAAAACCTTTTGTAGTGATAATCAGGATGGCCCATTTCAAACAGTTTACAGGAAAGTGTGAGTAACAGTAGGGGGAAATGAACATGGGGAAATAGATTTCAGTGTGTGTAATGAAAGTTTATGCCCAAATAAATTTGTTTGTCTCTAAGGTGCCACAAGTACTCCTCATTCTTTTTGTGAATGCAGACTAACACAGCTACCACCCTGAAACCTGTTTCAAACAAAATACTGTATAGAGGATGCCTGCTCTTTGAAAATGTCTTAGTTATTTCAACATTGGTGGATGGGAAAGAATTAAAACTTGATTAGAAAGCCTCTGAGTGTTTCTAGTTTTTGAAATGTAATCATGGGGCTATTTGGGTTGAAATAACATTTTTTTCTTGAAGAATCTTAACTCTTACAAAAACTGTTCAAAGTTCAGCCCTAACTATAAATAAACCTGTATAAATTTAAACTAGCTCAAAATATATTTCATTGATAAGAATCAAATTAAAAGTAAACTATACATTACAGCAAACAAGTTAAGCAAGCCCATTTTAAGTGTTAAGGACCATCTTGTTTGCTGTGTTCTTTTCCTTGCATAGATAAGGGGTTAGTAATAGGAAAGGTATGATTCTTTTCTACCTCATGTTGTGAATGACTCAGCAGTATGAATTGGAGAGGGTGTTGTTCTCTCTCTTATGTCATTTTTCTGGCTAATGTGGTAGCTGAAGAGACTACATCATGTGCTGAAGGCTTGTGTCTTGTTGGAGTTCTGCAGTTCTTGTTTTTAATGATTTATTAGCTCAGAAACTGACATATGCAAGCTACACCATCAATTGCTGTTGAAGACTCCAATGCCCCTGGCAAAGTCATTGTCCCAGCTGTTTGGCTATGCTTATCCTGAAAAGGAAAGAAAAAGAAAGGACTGTACAATAATATCCAACTTACATGATGATCAGTTTCCGGCCATCATTCTGTCAATTGCCAATGGCATGGAAAATTAAAATGTGACTTTAAGATAACTATTCTAGAGCAGAAATAATTACAAGTCATTGGGCTTACATAGATGATGCTAGTTTTCTAATAAACAACACAGAATAATTAACACAGCAACAGAAGTGATCAGAGTTAAACCCATAAAAGCTTGTGAATTCCTGGTCAAGGCTTTCTCTCCATATTTAGGATTTACATTGTTGTGATAAGATATTTCAGTGGTCTCAAACCACTGCTGTGACAGATTTTGCAAAGCTGGAACGAAAAGGGACATGTTAAGAATAAAGATTCCTATTTGTTTACCCTTGCTTCTGTGGTTTAAATCACATTTGTGATACTTATGTAGCATTTGTCTGTGTTTCCATTATTTTGTTTGTATAATATTATTTATAATGGCCTATAAAAAGAAATACAAAAAAATCATAGAAATATATGAGAGTCTTTCTATAATTCTTGGCTCATTGGTATAATGGGCCATAATAGAGTTATTACAGCTGATCATGCCAGTGTATATGTAGAGTTTAATCCATGGATTAGAAACACAATAGACCATAGCAGATCCTGCTATGTGAATGGGTGGTGATATCAACATAAATGTATCATTATGCAGATAATTATTTTATCTAAATTTAGACCACTATTTCCTGAACTTTTCAAAGTTTTAGGTATCAGAATGGAGAGATTTGAGAGGGCTTAGCATGTGTTCACATTCATTGACTTTTATGAATGTCATGCAAAATAAAGCCCTACACAATGGAATTGAAACACTGGGCAAGAATAGGCGCAGACTTGAATGAGGCCCTGGATTGCTGGAATATGGGCAGCTTTATCTAAGAGGTTTTCACCACAACCACTCGTCTTAGTTTATACTGGACAGCTATATATTTTTTTTTATAAAGTTACTGTTTGTTTTTAATTTTCATTCTGTAGCCTGCACACACATTAAGTGTGTTAGAGAGCACTATGAAAACCAGCTATTCTTATGTCCTGCAGCTGTTTTAAAACTCCAGTGTCATTGCTGTTTTACTTTTGTTTTCTTTCAATGGCACTTGTGGATTAAAGGTTAGATATACAGAAGACCATCAGAATTAGGGGGGAACTTAAACATTTTTTGAAGCTACTGCAGTTTATTTTCTTTATAGGACTAACTAAACTGAAATTCCGCACTTAAAGAGAAAAATCAAAAAAACCTCACATGTTCAACATTTGTATGCCAGCTCAATATTTCTGGGAATGCGTTTATATTATACATTTGTTTTTTTTTAAAAAAAAAATAAAACAAAAATCAAACTCCACAACACTGAAATGGAAACTGCAACATAGTTTTGCAAAGCCTTCATTGTTTCCTATGTCAGACGCAGTAGTAAAACTTTGGTCAATTGGGTCAACAGAGAACGTTACAGATAGTGTCTGACTTCCGACCCTTACCCTCACTGCACAACACTGAATTCAGATAATGGATGATGACTGTTTGCTGCAAAGTCAGGGGGAAAAAAGTCAACATGAATAGAACATTGAGGAGTAAGGACATTCATGGGCTAGCAAATAAACTTTTGTAGGAAATCAAAGAGACCAAAATGGTTAGGAGTTCATGTTCTGCATATAAAGTCAGAAGGGTCCTTACCTTGACACAGAAAGGTACTGCTTATGTTTCATCCCTTTTATGCCTCTTGGCCTCCTATGCCAAGACATAAAGTGAAAACTCATTGAGAACAAAAGTTTCTTTTCACGTAATGCTCAGTCCTTAGTGCAAAACTGTGGAGTATTAAAGAAAAGCACCGAGCTTATAGAAATGAATATGGCAGGAGAAGTGTTACAATAGTGAATCTCCTTCAACGAGGCACCATTCATTAGAAACAAGCTTTGTAGTTGGGTCCAATTATTTCTGCAAAATCATAACTTCAAGAGCTTTATTGGCCGGTGAGTTGCAGGTGCAGAAATTTGGGGCCTCATTGTATAGTTCTTGTACAAGCAAAAGTCCCAGTTACTTCAATGGAAAGTTGTGCTTATTTTAAGGTTTGTGGGATCAGGTTTTTAAGAGGATTAAGAAAAAAAGTACTCAAATTAAAAATCATAAACTAGCATTTGTTCCACGTGCAAGTTACTTAAGGAAGCAAATATGAATGAAGCTGTTTTCCTTTTGTTAAATATGTATTTGTATATGCAATTCCTTTCCTTTGATTATAATCAGGAAGACAAGATAAATTCTCTATTGGTGTAAATTGGTGAAGACCCATTGCAATTAGTGCAGCTTTGCTCATTTACTACAGCAGTGGACTTAACCCAAAATGTTCAAGGCACTCAAGCATCAAGCTGGGTTGAGATAAGATACAATGCCTCTCATTAACTCCAGGATCACTCATCCCAGTCTGATTCTGTTCAGCTTCTCAAACAAATAGTTTACAGTGGACATGTTCAGAGCGTCATCATGGAGATTAGCATAGTCATTTCCATATGAACATTACACTGTGTCATTAACAGAGTACATAAATGCCTAAGTTCAATGTCTGGTCAGGCTACAAGAAAGATAAGAGGCAAGGGATGTGGTTTAGTTAGGCAGAAACTTTATTCACATAGAATATTAGTGAGTACTCGGCAATAAATTGTACCATGCAGATTATTTCCTTTGTATTTTCCATATAATTCCCAGCCTGATCCCAATAATTTGAATCCATTTTAAACCATGAGCCTTACTTGGGGATAAAATTCAGCCCAAAATCTGAAACGGGTCAAATGCCACCAACTGGCACCCTCCTTTCATTGTTGTTTGTGCAAGTTATTCCCTTATGAGAGCTCTTTTATTAGAATAGGTAAAGTTTCTGTTGGTTGTTCTTGCTACGTATAAGAAATAGTTAATGCTACACTTTGGCTTCATGCTGGAGGTCATTCAAATAAGTAAGCTGAATACAAAGCATGCTGCAGGTGAGTGCATGGCTTAAAGCACTAAGCAATACTACATATTGGCATTTTTTTTAAGAAAATGATTTGAAGTTTCAGAAAATTGAGGATTAACAACACTCCATACTGATGGTACAATTACTGCAGTGATTTCCTCCCTTCCCCTGTCCCAAAAATCTGTTAAGCATGGTGCTGCAAGTTTTGTTTTTCTCTGATGGCACAGTTTGCAGATGGGCTGATCAAGATAGCACTGTCAGACCAGACCAAAAAATGTCCCACAATGTTTTGACTGACATGTAATTTACCATTTGATCACAATATATTGTACCATTTGGCACATGGGCCTTTTGGTGAAATTATCTAGAACTATGCCAAGATGTTAGTATGTGTGCAAATTTGTGATAGAAAAAGTGCTTGGCAGCACCAGAAGGCTGACCTCTCACAAAGATCAGTATTATCCCAACACTTGAGAATGTTCTGAATGCAGATATGGTGGCTATGGCCAATTTTTGTCATCGGTGGTGCCTGATATCAAGTTGGAGTAAGAGTGTGTCAAGTGTGTTCCACTTACATAATGCACAAGCTGGCAGAGAGCCAAATATAGTTCTCAATGGTCAACAAATAAAGCATGATTAACACGGTCTATCTAGGTTTCACGTTAGATAGAACTCTCACATATTGTGACGTCTTACAAAGACAATAACGAAGATCAAAATGCCATGTGCAGCAGACATCACTGGAGGAAGAGTTGATATATCTCTACATTTGGGTGAGCCCTTATGGGTATAACATCTCCCTGGGAAGGCAGCAGTAGCTGTCATAATTCAGAACAGTCCTGACAGTGCTTTGGAGTTTTACAGATCTTAGATTAGGGAGGGAAACAGTGGCATATAGACAGCTTTGTTTCCCTGCTAGGTTCTGCTCCCAGACAGCTTGGCTGGACCTTAGAAGTGGGTCAGTGTTTTCACAGTGAAGCGCATCTTGATAAATTGATAGTAGCCCTATGAATCAAGGTCCCACAGATCATACTGCAATGAACTCATGGGCTTGATTATCCTATCAATTCACTGACGTGTAAATCCATTTACTTCATCAGCATTCACTTTAACCGAAAATGGTATAAGTGAGTCAGACCGGTCTAGTTAATTGACCACTATAATATAGATTCGTTCATATAATTTAAAACAATACATTATCAGCTTGTCTTCTGACTATTTTTGAGGCAGTGCATACATAGTCTGACATTTTCAAGGGTTTTTTCTTTTTCATCTTTGATTTAAATATTTTTCCTCTATAATAAGTCTCAATGTACAGTTGGCATTTCCACATTTCCCCTTAAATCTCATCATCAAAAAGTAGACACAATACAAATGCTGGTTGGACTTTATAAGGTAAGAGCATAGAATACACAACACTTATGTATAAAAAGTTAGTAGAGTGAAGTAGTTAAAAAGAACAAGCACCTAAAGTTCAATTGTTTACTACTTACACCTCAATAAATGAGAAAAAATAGATTAAAATTTTAACATAGTAACCACAAACACATTTAAAGAGGGTGTGTTGTGAGGTTGTTGTGTGGGAGTGTTGTGGGGTTTTGTTTGTGTGCACTTTCTTCACTTCAACAACATTGAATCATTTATATCCCTTCACAGGAATGCCACAAACTTTCTCCACCACAAGCTAAGGATTCAGACAGGCTTCAATTTGTCACACATTTTGTGTGTGACTTCTATCAACAAATCTCATCTCCCCATCCTGTCTGTTCTAGGCCAATAGTCTGTAATACAATTTAGTGAAAGTAGGGGAGAATTTTTTTAAAAAAAAAACAGGAGAACCCCTAAGGAGCTTGTTCTTATAGGTTCTCTAGTTTTAACAAACTAGGATAAGAGGGACTTCTGAAATTAATAAAGATTCCCTGAACAGTGTGCAGTGTATTGTCCCTTTAATAGAGGTCTTTGCTCTTCTTAAAATTCTGTGGAATAGGGAGAAAACAGGAAGTACCACAAAACAAAGGGGAGAAAGTCCACAGCTGGCCACCACTTTGAAAGGACACTTGTGTGAGCTGCTTATGTTGAAAGCCTGAAGACTGACTTGAACCCCAGAACCCCAAAGAGAAAAAGCCTCCCAAGAAAGTGTAAAATTAATTTAAATCATTCAAGTTATACTTAGTAAGTTATACAAAAGAGAATTTCCCTTTAAAATAGACAGGCAAAATCAATTTGAGCAAGTAGTTGCAAATCTGTTGAACTCAATATATCAGCTGAACTCAGATTTGTCCTCTTGTATTTTTCTCTGAGTGACAATGATACATGGATGTTATAACATATAGATCATGATCCTTTTTTTGGACTGTCTAGTTCAGGAGTGGACAAATTATGGCCCACTAGCCTTGTCCAGCCCACGGGACTACCCTGCCCAGCCTCTGAGCTCCTGGCTGGGGAGGCTCTCCTGGCCCTTCCCCTGGTGTACCCCCTCCCCTAGAGCCATGCTGCTGCAAGGGCAGCACTCTAGGGCAGGGCTGCCCACTCCAGCAGGGCATAGCGGCAGAACATCTAGCTCCGTCTGAGCTGCTGCTTTATATGGCATGGTAAGAGGGCGGGAAGCGGGGAGGTTGGATAAGGGAGGGACAGGAAGTCCCAGGGAGCAGTCATGGGACAAGGAGCAGGGGGTGATTGGATGGGACAGAGGTTCTGGGGGGACAGTCAGGGAATGGGGAACAGAGGGATTGAATAGGGTGTGGGAGTCCTGGAGGTCTGTCAGGGGCAGGGATATGGATAGGGGTTGGGGCAGTGAGGGGACAAGAAGCAGGAGGGGTTGTGTAGGGGGTGGGATCCTGAGCGGGGGCAGTTAGGGTGAGGGGTCTCTGGAGGGGATGGTCAGAGGACAAGGAGTTGGGGGGCATTGGATGGGTTGGGGATTCTGAGGAGGGCCATCAGGGAAAGGGAAGTGGGAGGAGGTTAGCTAGGGTGCAGGGGCCAGGCTGTTTGGGGAGGCACGGCCTTCCCTACCCTGCCCTCCATACAATTTTGAAACCCCAGTGTTGTCCTCGGGCCAAAAAGTTTGCCCACCCCTGGTCTAGTTGGATTATCTCAAATGATGAGTCTGTAATTTCAGTAGCAGATCTCTTGATATCATCATAGATCCTTGGTAAGTCTTCATCTTCTGAAAAAATATAAAGCATAAAATGTACAGATTCATTAGGGTATGAATCTTCTATTGTCTGCTAAAGTCACCTACTAAAGTATTTTAAATATGATAAAGTAACCCAGGAGCATCTTATGTTGAATAAAATATCTTCTTGGATAGCTGAGGAATAATATATTGAATAATAATATATTGAATAATATATTGGATATATTATTGAATATATAATATATATATAATATATATATATAATAATATATTGAATAAAATACCTTCTTGGATAGCTGAGGAATCCAGTTCTGTACTCAGAAGCACTAAAAACATGTTAAGTTAGTAATAGATGCATTTGATATTCCAGGTAGCCTGAAGTATTTTTTTTTCTCTCTCTCTAATATTTGCTTATTATAGTAGCTTCTATTATCATTTGGAATTTAAAACTAACATTTTTGTTTATGTTTGTTACTTGCTTTTACTTTGTAAATAATTCATTTCTGTTTCCTAGTTATAAACCCTTAGTTTACAACAAGCATTTTCTTTGTTGTGTGATTTAGAGTGGAAATTGACCTGGGGTAAATGACTGGTCCTTTGGGACTGGGAGTAGATCAAATATTTTGTGATCTTTGGTGTAAACTGACCATTTATCACAGATTGCCTAGAATGGTAAAAAAAAACAGAGTGCCTAAGGGGACTTCTGTGACTCCATGTTAAGGCTGTATTAGTGCTTTAGGAAGTCACACTCGGTACTTGGTTGGTAAAATCTAAGTATAGAACACACAACCAATTTAGGGGTTGTGCTTTGTTCCAGGACAGTCTGCCCCAAGGCATTCACTCATGGTCGTGACCTACTCCAGATATCACGACAGGAACCCAGGCCTGCCCACTACTCAAAGGTCCAACTCAGGGACCTTATAAACAGCAGCCACATACTTCTCTCTTCAATTTGTTGCTGCTATTTCCCTGGGTCTCTTCTCACCTAGCTGCTTAATCTTCACTCCTATCTTAGGGATAAAGTTTTCTCTCTTCTCACTTATGCAAATGTAGTCAGAACCAAACTCTGGCTAGCTCACAACTGCCTTTGACCAAAGAGAGGCAGACTGTAGTTCCTGAGCCCCTCCTCTTATCTGAGCCTGCTGGACTCTAATTGGCTGCTTCCATTGGCTGGAGAATCCACCTTCACGGCTCTTTTCCTGGGGCAGGGTGTACTAGGATCCTGGGATATCTTCTAGGGATCCACAAAAAGCAGATACCCTTCCCCTCCCCACACACAGGTGCTCAGATTGTACAGTAATGGGGGTCATATAAGTACCTCAGACAGACTCCCAACTGAGGTTTCCTTATCATTGAGAGTTAAATCTTGGTCCCCTTGCAGTCAATAACTGAACAAAGGAATACATTTTTAAATCAGTTCCTGAAGCATAAATTCTGTTAACATTAATTAATGAGATTTGTGCGAACACTATCCACGCAATGCCTTGAAAATTAACCCCTAAGATGTTCAATTTACATTTATTTTACATGTGAACTCAAGGAGAGACATAGGTTGTTGGGTTTTTTTATTCCTTGGTTGCAAGCTTTTGATCAAACCAAGACTTTATAATGATGTATAAATCCACCCCTCAAGGAAAACAGGAAGGTTTTATATATATACACAGTGTAAGTAAGTCACTAAGAACTGAGAGGAGTATCTTTAACTCAGCTAAATTAAACATTGTTTAAGCCTGTGCTGCTAGGTATATCCTTATCATAGACATCGTTTTTAATTCAATGAGGAGACTCAGTTTAAATCAGATGGCAGACGTGGGTTTACCACAGAACAGTTTGAAGGGAAAATCTTCTTTTCAAAACTAACTGTAAATGAAGTTTACATTTTAGCTGATTTCTCACTAACTATGAAACTAGTGATTAATCTGAGATGAGGAATGGATATCCTTCCTGTCTGGGTATCCGGTGGAAAAAAAATATAAAGATACAATCTTTTTTGTATCCATCACAGCTTTGACAGCCTGGCTGGAGATAAATGGAATGCTCACATAGAAATAGTAGTTATTTATTATTCCAACCAGCAAAATGCAGAACAGCAGTTAGGCAATAGACTGACTGACAATTGCAGTAACAACCGTTATCTCCAAGTTCTCAGTTGCCTATTACTTAAAGGCACAGTAACCTTTATAAAGGAAAAGCATTCATCATTTATTGCAGATCAGTCCTGGTTTTTTACTGTTAGTTAAGTGCAATTATATTTCAGTGCAGTACAATCCAGCTCCCATTCAAGCAAAAGGCAGTCTTTCCAGTGATTTTAATGGGAGTTGGATCACTCCCTTAATGAATAAAAATAAATAAATAAGTTTTAGAATCATTTTAAATATGATGGACAAATGATTAGTAATGAGTCCAACTTATGTTATTGCTAGCAGGGATCAAAAATGTAATACAGTAATAGATTTTAAGAAGAGACTATTATGATAATTTACTCTGACCTCCAGCATAACAATGGTCACCTAATAATTTTTTCATCAAGCCTATACATTCTGTTTGATCGATAGCACATGTTTCGAAGGAGATCCAGTCTTTATAAAAAACTGCAAGTGATGGAGTTCCACCACGTCTCTAGGTATGCTGTTTAGACAGTTCATTACTCTCACTATTAAAAATCACACCTTTTTCTAATCTGAATTTTAATTTCAGTTCCAACCATTGGATCTTGTTATGCCTTTTTCAGATAGATTAAAGAGCCAGCTATTATCAAAAATCTCTTTGTTGTAAACCACAAATCACCTCAACCTTCTTTCTGATAAACTAAATGGGTTTAGCTTCTTAAGTCTCTCATTACAGGCATATTTTCCAGACCTTGACTAATTCTTGTAGTTCTTTTCTGAATCTTTTCCAAGTTTCTACTATCTAGCAACTGGTAAGGAATAAACGGGTAAGCTGGTGCTTTCTGTGCAATTCCTGATGGACATGTATCCATGTGATGAGAACACTGTACTTGGAATCCTAGTTAGCAGTCATACCAGAGAGTTCAAGGACCAAATGGACATCAAAGGTAAACTACTCTCTCACCCAGGTGTTATACTTACAGTTTAAACTATGTTAGGAGAGTATGTGAAAGCTTGCCCATGTTCTGTATGCCTTCTGATAAAGAACTTCCATCACCATAACTGTGAGTCTCTAGTTTGGCATGGTTAATGTGCATTCAGTTTACTAAAATTATTTTTAAGAAAATAAAAATACTTTGATGTCATAAAGGTAATTCTGAAATGTGTGCACATCTCTTTCCCCTCATCTGGGAGAAACAATCCCTTAGACTATAACTTTATTCTGTAGTAAAGTGACATCACTAGTATCCAGTTGAAACAAACATTAAAATACTTATTGTGTACTTTGAATAAAGCTTTTTTTAGAATATATATTAATATATTATAAATGTCATAATAATGACATTAATATATTATACATATTGAAATGGATGCTCTACTCTTAAAAAATATAGGTTTTAAAACCAAATTTGGTTTGAATTAAGATTTATAATATGACAAGTAAATTGGAAGCTAAAGCTATTACGGAAATAGTAACTGTAGAAGTTCTGGAGCCAAGTCTACTGAATATCATTTTAAAGTGAGCCTAGGGAAGTGTGCACATGCTCATAGGAGGAGAAATGCTATGGTAACAACAGAGTCCATTCTTAGAATCCAAGGGTTTTTCCATAATAAGGTGAGATTTCAGTGACAGAAGCTATTCCCACTCCTCTTCATGTTGGCTGCTCTTTTCCTTGCTCTTGCCTTCATTCTACATTCTAACATCTACACCCTTTGTTAGTCTTCTAAATTCTCCTCATACCTACTCAGTTATTATCATTTCCTTACTTCCTCTTCTGTCCTTTCATCTATATCCCTCTCTACTGTCCCCCTGAAAGTCTCATGCTATCTCTCACTTCTGATTGACTCTCCTTGCCTTCTTTCATTTTCCCTTCCCAGCCCAACTCCACTTGCCTCACTACTTTCATATCTCCCAGCTCTTCCCTTCAGTGGGAAAGTATTGTTCTTCTACTGTACACTGCTGGATCTATTTCTGCCCCATTTTAGCAAAGCACAGCATGGAGCTACAGCTAATGATTCTCTGGAGTCCAAGGTGGGCTAATGTATTGTTATACATTAAAGAAATCACTGGAGCAGTGCACATAAATAGAATATAGGATTTTTCCCCCTAAAATAATAATTTGCCCTCATATAGGAACTTGTATTCAGAGATCTCAAAGATTTTCACAAAAAGGAATTGTTAAATAACCTTTACCTCTGAAATGTATTAAGGCAGCTTGAAGGATAGATAAAGGGAGGAATAGAAAGTTTTATTTGTATAATCACATATTTTAAAAAATAATTCACCTAAGGCAGAACAGCAGAATCTATTTTGATTTTCCTAGGACTGTCTAACTTGCATAAAATACACCTTCCTAAAGGAGCAGAGTGTTCCTTAGAGTACCACCCTGAAGTTCATTATTCAAGGCTGGTTTTCACTAGATGGACACTTCTGCAATCTGCAGAACGTGAAGTGAAGACCCGCTAAATTAATGGCAGAGCACTCTTTGGTCGACTGCGGTACTCTGCCTCTCCAAGAAGAGTCAGGAAAGTCTGCCAGAGAGTGTCTCCCATTGATGCAGTGCAGTGAAGACACCAGGTAAATCAACATAAGCTACGTCAGCTTCAGCTACATTACTCATGTAGCTGGAGTAGTGTATCTTAGATCAACTTAAAACCGGTAGTGAAGACAAGCCCTTAGAGAGTTTGATAACAATTGGCTTAACTACAACACTGAGTTGGAGATCTCAGTGCTCTACTACTGTAGTTATAACTGTTATGTTCCTAACAAAGAAAGCCTCATAGAATGTATTCTTTATGCAACTGTATCCATTGGGTAGGCTGAGACACTGATTGTACATGTGTTTAACAATTATTCCCTACCCGATAATGTTTTATAAATATATCAGATACCAAACTGATTAAAATGGATGTCCTATTTTCAGATCCCCACCTATGTAATTAATGGATGTTTGTTCTGAAATGTGCTGCATTTATATCCAGTAGAGACAAGTAAAACTGAAAAATGTTGTTACTTTTACAGAGACAAGTAAAACTGAAATATGCACAACAGGAGACAAGGGATGCTGTGGGACAGCTTAGAAATTTCCATTATAAATCATTAAGTACTGCAGGGAAAAATTTGCAGAGCTCAAGCGGAGATAAACTTGTCAACTGGCTTCAACGATAATTTTGTCTGAATATAAATAAATGTGATTGTGGGGAGGGGAGCTGGATGTACACACCTTAGACTCGGATCAACAGACAAACCACAGATATGATGCAGTTAATGTTGGCTATCTTCCAAAAGGTACACAATGACTTCAGTATGTTAACATGGCACCCTCTGTTGTCAGCTCTCATGATTTTATCACAATCTTCATTATATTTGGTGTTTTCTTAAAGTGCAGCTCCTGGAGTCATCTGATTGCCTGAGAATCTCAGCATTCATTTTTAAAGTAAATTTTTGACCCTAATTGTTGAGACCAAGAGCTTAAAAATGTGAGCTCAAGCACCAGAATGCAAATGAACCCCCAACTTCTCATTTTTAAAATGTTTGTGATTTATAAGTCAAATATGTGATTTTGGGGGAACATAACACGTGGTTTTGGGGATTAGCAATAGTGATAATCACAAGAGAAGAAGTGAAGCCATTAGTTGTGAAGCCTGAGTATACTAAAGCTGTGGAACACAGGAGTGTTGGTAAGATCACGGACTTTATTTCCTAGCCCCAGTCATCTGATACGAACTATGTTACAAATGGTTAATACTTGTGTCATATGACAGGGGTCAGTATCAACTGGACAATGGGCAAACAAGTTCTGATATATATATAATCGGCTTAAACTGGAATCCAAACATTTATTTAAGTGAGCTCCTGCCAGCCCAGAACCTCCTCTTCTAGCTGGCCTTGCTTACCACTTGGCCTCCAGATTTAAATTTAATAAATGTATTCATATAAATTAATAAACATTTATTATTGATAACTCTCATATATATTAGGAACAAGTTGAAACATTTCTGGGTCAGATCAGAGATACCTGTTAACAGCATCTTTTAATAATTCACTTCTTGTAATACTAGAGGTCAGCCATTAAGCCAGCCGTTATATGCCCAGGAGGAAAATATTCTATTATAGTCACTGAGGAGCATAAAAGTCCTTCTTCAGGACAGCCTCTGTGTACATGATCTCAGCTCTAGAACTAATCTAAAACTGGAAGGAAATTTTCATTAACATTTTCAGAAAAATGTGCCTTTCATTTTATTAACAAAAATAATAAATCATCATATTTTGATCAGTTTTACTCAATATAACTTGGTGCCCCAAGACTAGCTAAATCTTAGTTACATGTTTGGGTTAGAGTATGCGCTCACAGATCTGTGAGAGATGACACATTTCAAAAATGCCATTGATCCCCAGTTTGTTTGTTTTTTCTACATGTGTCTACTCCATTGGCACAGGCTAGTATATTTCACAGATGACTCTGCTTGTTTTGCCAAGTGTGAGTGAAATTTATCACCAACTCAGGAAAAGAAATATTATTATTCTCTACTAATGCTTTACTTCAGCATCAGAATAAACTAGTATTACCAAATGGTCTGTATCAACCTCTTAAAAAAAAAAGAAGAAAATGTGATTAAAATTACTTGTGAAATGTTACAACGATTAATCACATCAGCAGACATTCCATTTTAGCTTTTCTGGTTTTGTCCCAAGCAAAATTTCTTTTGCAAATGCATTACACTCTGGTTTCGGTGCTGTAATATGGTATTTTCTCTTATCTATTAAAAATTGGATTGGAAATGTAAAAATTCCTACCACACAATCATTCTATTTTTGAGAAAATGCTTTCACAACCACAGAAAACTGACTTAATTATTTTTAATATGCTCTAAATGTGCACATCTATAGAACAAATAAAAGAGCTTTCATAGTAGATGGCTCTAAATTTCCAAACAGATTCCAAATTAATGAGAGAGGTGAATTTCTAGCACAGAGTGAGTGCTGTTTGTTTTGTCTAAGTATTTAGCAATCAGCCAAATTCAGAAGTGGCTTCTTAGGTCTAAGTCCAAGGTCACTATGTGGGCACAGCAATCTGTTCACATAGTTCATTTTGCAGCAGTAAGGCCTAAGTATGTTACAATGGTTTAGACTCCCTTACCTCTGGGCAGACTAGCCCAGGGAGCATGTAACTAAGTAGAAGGGGAGTTAACTTATACCACCTTACTCATCATTTTACTTCTGAAGTTGGCCTTGATGTCTCCCCTCTATTATCAGCAAATACTCTGAGATGTGTTTTTGAAAATAAAAGTTTCTCAGTAAATTGTACAGACGGCATTATCAGAACCTAATTATGACTGTGGAGCCAGAAAATAGATTGCATTCCCCATACATTATTAATGCTCTTCAGATCCTCATTTGTCATGTTCAAGGTTATGTAGAGATGATATTCAAGGAACCCTAATTCCTTGCTGCAGTCATTCCCATAATTCTTTTCCCTCACCACACCATTTTAAACTCCTGGATAACATCAGAATTAGAGTACCCCATTCTCATGGGATTGTACAGAAAATGTAAAGATGAAATGAAATCCTTGATGATGAAAATTAGGCTTAGTACTATAAAATAATTTAATTGACATACTCAGCTAGATATTAGCTAATGATCTATGTGTTAGAATAAAGAATTAATTTGGTAGAACCCAGATAATGTTTACCATATGCATATCTCTAGTACTTACAGTATGACCTACAATTCATCTGATTGCATGTTAAATGATTAAGGGGCTATATGAAATATTATTAATATATGCATACCATGTCAGTGTTTTCATCTAAAGAGTTGTAATTACCAGTTTAAGTGGTAAAAATGTCACAGATGTTTTATGTCACTGGCAACACAAGAGCTCAGACATTCTATAAAGCTTTTCCACCTTTACTTATACCAAGTACTCATTGAGGTGTAAGATATACTCAGTAAAAGTAATGTGAAACAATCTTGCCCATAGGTCCCCAGTTCCAGAAAGCACTGTAGCAAATGTTTAAGTCTACTCCTGTTCATCAAAGCCAAACTGAAGACGGACTTTTGGTGTTTTTAGGTTAAGATAAACTCACAAGAAACTCTGTCATACCACCCAGCTTCCTGCTGGTTTTGTACTGAACCATGCAGAATCATGACTGCATGGAGTTCTCGTGAGTTTTGTGTGGCTTAAGGTTGCATACTGAACAGGACTATTTCATGAAACACAAAAATACTTCTCAGTGTTACTATTTATTTCAGGGCAAGTAAGCTCCAATTTCTAATAGAAAAGGTGAACATATACAACTCTCTGTCAAGGACAATGAGAAAGAAAATGTATCATGAAGGCAAGAGTTATCCAAACAATCTAAAAAAGTTCCAAATCCTCTCCCATCCCATTCACCATCATTTACATTTGCTAAAACTATAAGCCATTTGCTAAAAGAAAACTATACAGCAAATTAAATCTTGCCACATAGCCTGTGATCACTTAACACAGAGTTGTACCAACAACCGTTGCTTAAACTTTTATAGTACCTTATCATTACAAGCCATCTCAAGGTGCTTCATAATATAACATTAAAACTGAAGGTTAATCCATTTTGTAGATTTACTGTTTAGATAAAATCTAATGGACCAATTTCATCCCCTGTGCAACTTCCAAGATCTCAAGAGAGTTACAGAAAGGATTAATGTGGTCCATCAAAAACAAATAATGTCTTATGTTTAGAGCAAAAAGGGAACTTTCAGACTAGAGCAAAAGGGGGTAGAAAAGGAGGCACTATACCGGCTTGCCTTTTTAATAATCCCTTTACTATTATTTCAGATATTTGGATTTGAACAAGTGCTTATTGTTATTCCTTCATATCAGTTTCTCTATCTTCTTGATCTTGTTGTGATGCCACAACCTAGCCTATGTGTATGTGACACTATGTCATCTATTGTGATGGAAATGAACGTGATGTAAAAAAACCCAGCATTACAGCTTTCCTGTAAGATTAAGAAGGAAAAGAAGATGAGCTGGGAAGAAACAAATCTCCATTTCAATACAAATAATTTTGACAATCAGCAAACATGCTAAATCTAAAAGAATAAATGCATTCCTTCATCTTTGAATAGGTAAAATTTCAAATTAATCCTCCTAAAAGTCTTTTACATAAAGCACATGAAGTCATTACTTCAAAGTACTCTGTCATTAAGCAACGACACCCTTAAAGCAGATAACAGGTAAAAGAGTGATCACTCAGATGGACATATTTCAGCACTGAAGATTCATAGATTATAAAGGTCAGAAGGGAAAGTAGTGGTCTGACCTCCTGCATAACACAAACCATAGGACTTCCCTGAATTAATTCCTGTTTGAACCAAAGCATCTCTTAAAAAAAAATCTAATCTCAATTTTATGATTTCCCATGATGGAGAATCCGCCATAACCCTTCTTGTTGATCCAATGGTTAATTACCCTCACTTAAGATTTTGCACCTTATTTCCAGTCTGAGTTTGTCAAGCATCACCTTCCAGCCAGGATCCTGTTGGAAGGATTGGCTGGAAAGAGACCTGTAAGAGTTGACATAAACAAGAGACCAAGAAAAGAAAAGAGACAAGATTTTCAAAAATGATTGCCTAAATTATGCTGCTACATCTTCACAAAGATACAAAAAATGACCTATTTTCAAAAGTGCTGAGGTCCCAGCATCCACCTCTGACTTCACGCCACTTATTTCAGTAACTATATACAGAATAAGCTGCCTAATTTTAGATTATTATTTTTAAATGTTGGCTAGAATCACTAACTGAGAAAGGTAACTTGTACCTTGTTCTTTTAGAGTTTATTGAGAGGAGCTAGTCAAAAAAATATAAATATGTTTCATGACACTTTAATTTTTCAGTTTTGCAAATTTTGAAACCCTAAAAAGTTTCCATATTTTTAATGAGAAAACATATTTTGTTTTCTTAAAATTCAGAAAATTTTGAAAAAAAGCTACATATTTTTCCAGAAAAGGACATTTTTCACTGAAAAAGGTTTCAACAATTTTTGACTATCTTTATGAGTAATACATATTAAATTAACATGAAACTGAATTAAACTCTTACAAAAATCCTTTTTGAAAGATTTCTTTAATTAAAATTAAAAAATTGGTTCACTGTGCCAATATGTTTTAAATTCTATGCTGACTAAATTTTGAATTATGTTTATTAACAAGTTAGGTTTAGGTAAACTATATAATATGAAATGGATTTTGATCCTTCATCTCTTCCACAAATGTAGTTCCTGCTGAACTCGGTGGTGGTTGCAGGTGTACAAAGAATACAAGAATGTTTCATGAGTTAAATAAGTGCTTTTGACAGGTGCCAGGTAGAGATCACAGAAAGCAGAAAATCTCTGATTATGTTAGAACAAAATTGGCAAAACTTGGGTTAAACTCACTCGGGACCACCCACAACACATCTCTTCTGCCCCCTCCCAGAAACTCCTTTGCCCATTGATCAGTCCACATGGACAGGTTGGATTAGGGCTGCCAATTTTGGTTGAATATATTCCTGGAGGTTTCTTTAATTCTTTAACTAATCTTTTATTCCTGGAGACTTGAGAGTTGGCAACCTTAGGTTGGATACTGGATACATACATGGAAAAGCAGGTAGTAATCCTTCCTGCCAGAGTGTAAAGTGACTGGAGAGCCACTCTGATTAGCATAAGCACAGAAACAAAGGGTGTGTGAGGGGGTGCTGCAACACCCCCAGGTTTTACGCGGGGCTCCGCTTCTGTTCCTGTCCCCGAGATCCCAACTGCTGGGTTGTGGCTGCTGGCAGCAGCGCTGGACCCAGCCTTGGTCCCCACCCCTTACTTTTGTTCAGATTCCCCCCTCCCAGAGCCACAGCTCTAGGGGGCGATGGGAGGGTCGGACCAGGGTAACGCGGGCGCCTTATATAAAAAGTGTTCCAGCGCTACTGCTGATTATGATATTTCACCTCAATAGCTAAAGTAGCCACCATAGGCAATTTCACGGCTAGAGAGATAGGTGGCACATCTTTGACCTTGCCTATGACCTGCTCTGTGTGTGTCCATGCAGAGAGTTTATGGAGTGGAGGGCTCTGTAATTTGGAGGGATGAATGCCCTCTGCCCCCAAATGTTGTATCCCTGATTGATTCCCCTGCCTAGAGGACTTCTGCAGCTATTTGGTAGTAGGCAGCTGGATTTAGACCTTAACATGAAACCTCAAGGTGTTGAAGTGATGTATACAGCCTCATATACTGGGGTGAACTATGGAGAATCAACCTAAGGTATATGAGAAGTTCAATCCATCTCATCTTAGACTGTCAGCCAGGGTAGCATCTAATTCATAATGTGATTACTTATCTCATCTTCTAGGAACTGGACTAAGGCCACTAGCAAACTACACAATCAAAGAAAGAGGTGTAATATGACAACAACATTGGTCACAATTAACCTGATCCAGATTTGAACCTATAGTTTAATAGTTAAAAGCTATACTTCCTAGAAACAGAGCCATGAACCATCAAGTCCCGCTATATTGTAAATCTGCATTCTTATTAATGTAGCCTTGTTCTCAGAATATGCACTCTCTTCAGTTTTCATTTGAAACATTTTGGGTTTCTGATTAATCCTCACAATAAGAATCACATATTTAAATATATTCTCAAGATTGATTACTGCAGTTCTTTATGCCTCAGTGGGACATCACACCATAAAGCATTTTTATTAATGATCTGGAAGAACGGATAAACAGTGTATTAATTGCATTTGCAGATGATACCAAATTAAGAGGTGTTGCAAACACTACTGAAGCATGAGAAATACAAAGGATTTAAAAACATGAGAAACAAAGTATGGGCAGGAAATAACAAAATGAACTTCAGCTGGGAAAACTGCATGCCAAATACACCTATGGATTAATAATAATCCAAAACACAGATATTCAATAGGTGTGAGATACTTGTAAATACAGTAACACTGAATGGGACCGAGGGCTCTAAACTGGCAGCAAATTAGAAACAAAGTGACTTTGAGCTGCATATACAGCAATGCAATGTGGGAAAAAAGGACAATTTTATCTGTGTACAGTACACAAGATAATCAAATCATAGACCAAGGGGATGAGAGTCACTCTCCATATGGCAATGTGAGACCATACACCTAGAATATTCACAGGTCTGGGCACCTCATTATCAAAAACTAGAGGGAATTCAGAAAAGGGCAATAAAAATGATTTAAGTATTTGGAAAGAGTGATTTATGAGGAAGATTAAAAGAACATGAATGTAATATGTATACAATATGGCAAAGGGGTTAGATACCCACTAAAATACTAGGAAACTTCCTTCTGTGGATCAAGCACAGAAGGGACATGTAATGTACGCTCACCAATGGGGGCCATACTTCCTCTGGACAGATGCCCTATTGCTTGAAGTACTTACAATGAGGGTGAACATGTAACCCACTTGTCATTATGTGTACATATCCCCCATGCGCAATCCACAGAGAATATTATGCCTGTTAGTTCCAGAATCTGGCTCTTTAGCTCAAGTTGTAGAGATCCCTGCTTTCAGCTGTGAGAGTTCCTGACTGAAGCCCAAGTGTTTACTCCTTTTTCCGGCTCTTTTATGAACATTTTGAACTGGCCCTAGTACAGACCCTTGGTGGATATCACTGTTTACCTTTCTCCATTCTGAAAACTGACCATTTATTCTTATCCTTTGTTTCCTATCTTTTAAACAGTTATTGATCCATGAGAGGTCCTTCCCTCTTATCCCATGACAGCTTAAACTGCTTTAGAGACTTTGGTAAGGGACCTTGTCAAAGACTTCCTGAAAATCTAAGTACACTATATTCACTGGATCACCTTGCCCATGTGCTTGTTGAGCCCCTCTCAAAGAATTCTCATAGATTGGTGAGGCATGATTTCCCTTTATAAAAATCATGTTGACTCCTTTCCAACAAATCATGTTCATCCATGTGTCTGATAATTCTGTTATGTATTATAGTTTCAACAAATTTGCGCTGAACTGAAGTTAGGTTTACTGGACTGTAATTGCCGGCCTCTCCTCTGGAGCCTTTTTAAAAAATTGGTGTCACATTAGCTATCTTCAAGTCATTTGGTACAGAAGCTGATTTAAATGATATTTTACATACCACAGTTAGTAGTTCTGCAATTTCACATTTGAGTTCCTTCAGAACTCTTGAGTGAATACCATCTGGTCCTGGTGACTTATTACTGTTTAGTTTATCAGTTTGTTCTGAAACCTCCTCTAATGACACCTCAGTCTGGGATAGTTCCTCAGGTTTGTCACCTAAAGAGAATGGCTCAAATTTAGGAATCTCCCTCACATCCTCAGCTGCGAAGACCAATGCAAAGAATTCATTTAGTTTCTCTGCAATGGCCATATCCTCCTGAGTGCTCCTTTAGCATCTCAACTCTCCAGTGGCTTCACTGGTTCTTTACCAGGCTTTCTGCGTCTGATGTACTTTGTTACTTTTTGAGTCTTTGGCTATCTGTTTTTCAAATTCTGTTTTGACTTGCAAGAGTTTATGCACCTTTCTGTTTTCCTTTCTGTTTTATGACATTCCTTTTTAAAGGATGTCTTTTTTGCCTCTAAATGCCTCTCCTACTTTGTTATTTAGCCACAGTGGCACTTTTTTGGTTCTCTTACTGTTTTTTTTTAATTTGGGGTATACATTTAAATAGAGCCTCTATTATGGTGTCTTTAAAAAGTTTCCATGCAACTTGCAGGGATTTTACTTCGGCACTGTACCTTTTAATTTCTGTTTAACTTCCTCATTTTTGTGCAGTTCCCCTCTCTGAAATTAAATGCTACCATGGTAGGCCATTGTGGTGTTTTCCCCACCACAGGGATGTTAAATTTAATTATATTATGGTCTCTACTATCAAGTGACTCAGCAATAATCACCACTTGGACCAGATCCTGTGTTTCTTTTAGGACTAAATCAAGAATTGCCTCTCCTCTTGTGGATTTCAGGACTAGCTGCTCCAAGAAGCAGTCATTTAAGGTGTCAAGAAACTTTATCTCTGAATCCCATCCTGATGTGACATGTACCCAGTCAATATGGGGATAGTTGAAATCCCTCATTACTATTATTGAGTTTTTATTTTTATAGCCTCTCTAATCTCCCTGTGGTACTGAAAAGAAGAAGAGGAGGAGGAGCTGGTGGTCACGGTACACGTAGGTACCAGTGATATAGGGAGAGAGAGAAGAAAGATCCTGGAGGACAAATTTAGGCATCTAGGTAAGAGATTGAAGGACCTCCACGGTAGCATTCTCTGAGATGCTTCCAGTTCCACATGCAGGGCCAGTTAGATAGATAGAACTGCAGAGTCTCAATGTGTGGATGAGACAATGGTGTAGGAAGAAGGGGTTTCATTTATTAGGAACCGGAAACCTTTTGGGAAAGGCAGAGCCTATATAGGAAGGATGTCATTTCACAGTCCTCATCCTGATCAAGTGATTGGTAGTATATCCTACTGCTATATTCTTATTATTCGAGCATGGAATTACTATCCATAGAGATTCTATGGTAAAGTTTGGTTCATTTAAGTTCTTTTACTTCATTTTATTCCACACTTTCTTTCACATATAGTGTCACTTCCCCACCAGTATGACCTGCTCTGGCCTTCTGATGTATTTTGCACCCTAGTATTAGTGTCCCATTGATATCTTCATTCCACCAAGTTTCTGTGATGCCTATTATATCAATATGCTCATTTAATACAAGGTATTCTAGTTCACCCATTTGTATGTAAGCACTTGCATATCTTTGTAAATAAACACTTAAAATTGTCACTTTTTAGCTGAATGCCATTACATGATGTAATCGGGACTTTTTTTTCCATTTGATTGTTTCTCAACAGATCCCACCAATGTTTTAACATCTTCCACCCTCTCCTCCTTACTAAGATATAGACAATCTCCATTACCAGATCTTCCCCTAAGGGATGTCTTTGTCATAACCATGTGCTCCTCCAAACCTGTCAGCTTTCCCCCAGTCCTTAGTTTAAATATTGCTCTATGACCTTTTTAAATTTTATGTGCCAGCAATCTGGTTCTCTTTTGGTTTAGATGGAACCCATCCTTCCTGCATAGGTTCCGTCCTTCCCAAAAGATCCCCATGTTCCTAATAAATGGAACTTGACTTCAATCTCTTACCTAGCCACCTAAATTTGTCCTCCAGGATCTTTCTTCTCTCTCCCTCTCTATATCACTGGCAACTACATCTACCATGACCACCAGCTCCTCCTCCTCTTCCTCCATTCAGCACTACACATAAATCTGTCTAGTTGTTTCCAGAGACCCGCACCTTTTACAGGCAAATCACCAGTCATCACAAACCCAGCTATCTAGGTTTCTAATGATCAAATTCCCCATTACCATTCCCCGTCACTTCCTGATAACTGGAGTTCCCTCCCCCAGACAGGTATCCTCAGTGTGAAAGGATACCATGACATCATCTGAAACGAGGATCTCAACTAAGGAATTGTTTCCCTCAGCTCCAGTGTGATGTTCTCCTTCTCTGAGACTTTCATCCTCCTCAACAGCATAGAGGCCGTCAGACCAGGACAGTGGTGGGACTGTTCTACTGTCTCCCAGGAAGTCTCATCTGTGTACCTCTTTGTAACCCTTAGCTCCTCAAGTTCAGTCACTCTGGTCTCCAAAGCCCATATGCAATCTTTGAGGGCTAGATGTTCCTTGTACTGAATGCACACATACGCCATCCAAACATAGGACAAGTAATCATACATGCTACATTCAGTGCAATGGACAGGATAATCCTCACTCTGTTGCTGGACTTCTGCCTGCATTCTCTTTTCATTCCTGCAGCTCATTCCTTTATTGTTATTTTGTTTTTATGAGGGATTTTTGTTGCCTTAAGTTTAAAGACTGTTATTGAAATGTATTTAGCCCCCACCACACACACACTCTCTCCCATTCCTCTCTAAGCTCCCTTGGAAAACTCCCTTCTTAGTTGTGTCTGTCTGTTAGCTCCTGTGGTTGCTTAGTACTGGGATATAGAAGGCCATCAACTGTATGTGAAGAATCAGGACTTGTTAGAGGATCTGTTGTTAGAAGGATTCAAACACACAATATTTTAACACAGACAAAGACTAATTAATTTGTGAATAGGAACATTTGGCCTGATTCTGATTTCGTACTGTTTTAGTGGTATTACTCCTAATTTATACAACTGTAAGTGAGGTATTACACCCATTACCCATCTATGTATTCTATCTATGGGATTTTTGTAGTGTGGATCTCCTTATTATCTATTTCAGTAGTGATATTGCTTTTACTACTTATCAATATATGTGGCTCCTGTTATATTAAAACATTAATTAAATGATATCCACTTTAATTAACACCTTTGCTATATTTTTTCCTCTGTGATTTTTATGACTCCTATATATTGCAATTCAGTAGCATACAATATACAAGATTGAAAACACAAAAATAATTAGTATTTTTCACTGTGATCTCTATTTATTGTTATAGACGGCTTCATGAAACTCTGTAAAATTTGAAATCTGATGCTAAATAAAATCAGTCATGCTAATATTTTTTTTACAAATTTATTAGTGCAATAATGAATATTGACATCATTCTATCACACATTAACAACATTAATTAGCATTACCATGTGAATGACAATGAAGACAGATAAGAAAGGAAGTTATCAAAATATATTCCTGTAATCTTACCATGTCTTCTTGATCTCTTGTATCCAGCACTATTTTATGCATTATATACAAGGGCTGTCTTCAGCAAAAATTGTTTGCAGTGTTGTTGTTGCCATGTTGATCCCAGATTATTAAAGACACAAAGGCGGGGGAGGTAATATCTTTCATTGGACTAACAAAAAGATTGAAAGCTTGAATCTCTCACCAACAGAAAGTTGTTCCAACTAAAGATATTACCTCCCCCACCTTGTCTAAGCAGAAATTGTCAGTGAAGGCTGAAGAACAGATTTCTTTTCTCATCTAAAAATTGGCCAGTCATGAAAGGATTTTAAAAAAATGTTCCGATCCTCACTCCCCACAGAGTTAAAGATGGGTGAGAGGAGCTTCTTGTAAACTATTATCTTCCTCCATTATTCATAGTCAATTGATGAAATTCCACATTACCCTTACCTCTGCACAGCACCTATTTTCATTTCCAGTTAATCCAGGGTAGACCTGGATCTAGTCCCACAGAACAAGCACAGCATGAGCCATTTCCACATATGCTACCATAGCAAATACTACAGCTATAGCTTATGGTAAATATTGGTTTATACAAAAAATTATTTATTTATGTGTGTGTGTGTGTATATATATATATATATATATATATAATTTCATTGAGGGTTTGCTCTCAGCATCCCTGGCAATCAGCTGCATATCCTGCTATATCTACTCAAATGAACTTAGCCAGATGAGTGCAAAGAAGAGAAGGACACAGGGATGTTTCAATCCTGCCATTTAGGCACTCCACGTAGAGGCAAGTTCCTGTTGCAGCCAAAGGCAGACTGAGCCAAGGTTATTGAAAATATACTGCTGTGGCTGGTAAATCAGCAGTAGGACTCAATGATTTGAAGGCCCGGTAATCATACCTTGAAATGGTAATTTTTTCATTTATAGTTTATTGTTGTTTTTCAAAAATAAAGGGAGAACAGAAAAAAAGATTTAAAAAGTAAAGGAATGGGAAGAATGGGAAAGAAAATGAGGTTGGGGCAGGAAGGGAAGACATCTTGGTTTCCACGTGCTAAAAATCAAATCAAAGATTTCTTGAAAGCTACACCAAGTCTTTCAACTTTGTCTGAGGACCTGCTTTTTCAAAACATTACCCACTCTTTAGCTGCCAGGTCAGACAAGTTTCTGAGCCAAGCTTCTGTCCTTGGAGGCAGTCTAAGACCACCAAGGATAGAAATTAATGCTATTCATTCCTGCACAATCACCCAGCTTTTCAATGAAGTGTAGCAGTTTTTTTCTCATCCTGATGATTGACAAGATACCAACAGAATAATCAAATAATTCAGATTAGTCATTTGAGAGCTGCAGGTGGTCAGCAACTATGAAAATCAGGATGATTTATTCAAGTGCCTAAATTCAGAATGTAGGTGCCAATTTTAGGCACCTAAATTTCCAGATTTTGGCCCTGTTGGCTAATTTTCTTTTAATCTGCTAATTTAGGAAATTTCAAATTCATTCAGACTCAGAATTCACTCATGCAGAAAGACCTTTTAAGTTTTAAATTTTATTAGATGTATTTAAGAAGCAGCCAACCATCTAGACTCAATGTGTGTATCTATCCATTTTATGGGAAGGAGAGAGAAAGCTGTAGCGAGTGTCAATGGTGCTTAAATGCATTGGTAGTGCTCGTTAATACCACTGATTAGAAGGTACTGCACATAAGTGGTAGATGTAATTGACCTGGAAAAAAAAGACACCCAAGTTAGGCCCCTGGTTAGTTCTAGAGATTCAGGAGCATTTACTGAAATACTGCGTAGTTTGCTAAAATATATAACAATATGTGGCAATAACCTGACACTAGTTTGAAAAAAAAAGATATTTTTTGGAACAAAGTGATAAGTTTTCCATCCTTGCTGCAGGAGACTGTGAGCAGTGAAATTGGTGTGGTTCTGCTGCATGATATGAGAGACATCCTGGTTCCATTCAAGTCAATGGGAGTTTTTCTATTCACTTAATGGAGCCATCATGGGCTTGTGAACCTGTCATTTACAACATGGCTGTGGTCAGTCACAGCTCTCTGTATCCCATTTACAGAGTTCTTTAGTGGGGATGGAACAACTAAGTGGAATAGTTGATCATTATCTCATGTAACTTGCAGGTGCATGTGGCAAAGCTGAGGGCTACTACATCCGTGAGGCTGAAATACTTCCCCCTCCTTCCCACACCTCCTTAGCATATAGCCTGTTTATTTAGATTGTGTACAGGGTTCAAGATTTGCCCCGGGCTAGTATTTTAGGCTCTTAATTTCTTCCATCTTCCTAATCTATTCATTTTCTATTGTCTTCTTTCTTTTTTCTTTTGCATAACAAATACTTAAATGTAAACTCTATTTATATATAGTCACTATCAGCATGCTTACAGTACATTTAAATACAGTGTATTAAATAGAGTTCAAGGTCTGCCATATTTCTGAGTGGTGATTTGCAACTAAAATGTACTTTTAAATGTGTGTGGGAAGATTCAGCATTATATTTTAAATCACAAATTGACTGCCATTAAATAATCTTCCCTATGTTGACTTTGTTTTAAAACTGGGCAAGCCACGTTGCATGCATTTTCTCTTAGCTGGAAATTTAAAGTATAAGTTTGTTCCTTTGATAACTCAGGTAAGTCTTTTTCTGTTGAATCAATACTATCATTATCACAAAAGTGGTCTGGCAAAATGTCTGGCAAAACATCTATTCATAGCCTTAGTGCAAGCTTTACTTTCTTTGTGTGAACAATGCATCCTAACTTTTGTTCTTTCATTGTTTTCATTTATATAAAAAGACACTTGCTATTTGTACATTTAAAATGCTTCAGATCAGTGTAGGGAAAATTAAAATATAACTCTTAAGGGAATTGTATTGTTATTAATACCATACTAACATAGAGCCAGAGGTTTCCTGACCTGTAACTAGGAATCCTCTAGTTCCAACTCTGCCTTTGACTGTGAAGTACTCAGTTAACCTCTGTATACCTTGATTTTACTGGAGATGCTATGTTCCTATATTACAGTGGTGTTATGAGGTAGACCATAGTTTTTAAAGATGCTTTTTGGGGTTCAACTACACTATACAAGCATGAATTATCATTACTAATGATGTAGTGTATTTATTTGAATTACATTTGCTATCTTTTGAAATACAGTACTTTCTGAATCAACCATTTTGCTGTATAATTCCAGAGACTAAAGGAAGGAACAGTGAGAGGAAAAAGGAGGCTAGCATGCAGCTCCTCCTTTCTGCTAAAAGCAGAGGGAGAACTCCCCCTCCTCCCTGGTTAGAGATATGAGAACTTTTCCTCCTGTTTCTGTACACTTTAACCAGGGTATAATACTTAAACATTCATTTCTAGCTACTATGTCATAATGCTGTTATTTATATTTTGGGAGCAACAAGAGGCAATGGAGATCAGGGACTCACTTGCATATATATAGTGAGAAACAACCTCTTCCTCAGAGAATTTACACTCTAACGAGTCAAGGTAGACAAAGGACAGCAGGAGAAAACGTGGCTCAGAAAGGCCAACTAACTTGCCCAATGTCACACATCAGTTTAATTACATTGCCTAGTCACCCAATGAGGGTCCAATCTTTATTGGGGTAACCTACCCTGAGTTGGGGGCTGGCTTCAGTTCTTTTTTGGAATATCAGATTAGTCTATACCTTCTATCATAAGTGTGAAGTAGCCTAGAATTATTGTTTACCTGTAAGGGGTTAAGCTAAAGGTAACCTGAGAGGTGGACAACTGACCAGTGAGAAATTCCTCAGAAGACAAAGGATTTGAAGTTTCAGTTTCTCTCTGGGTCCCTCTCTGTTCACCTCGGCTATGGGATGAACACAGCTATGTCTTTCACTGTAACTATAGATTCTATCAAGTACTGTAGTCAGTAAGTTTACCTTCTTTTTATCACTTGGAGGGTTCTCAGTAGGCAGTTGTCCACCTCTCAGGTTACCTTTAGCTTAACCCCTTACAGGTAAACAATAATTCTAGGCTACTTCACACTTATGACACGTTCTGTAACCTATTACATTATTTTAAATCAATAGTGCAGAAACTACATATATTCCCTACTACTATTTTAACCTTTATTTAGCTATGTGAGCCATTACATAGAGTTGGTTGAGCATCTCACCTTGAAGATGTACAACTATTGATTGTGTGTGTGTTTATTTTTCTAAAGATTCTTTACCAGCATCAAGAGAATTGTGAACTGGTTGTGTATCTTTTATTTATATATTTAATTAATTTATTGATACTTTTTGAAGTGATGTATGTGCCCTTTGGTAGTGAAGATTTCATTCAATTCTTTAATACTACTGAGAACAGAACTCATCAATCATATGCCAAATTGCAGAACTATAGTTATAACTCTGAAGATTCAGAGTAGTAAGTAGAAAATGTTATCTTTAATGTCCAAACAGATTGATTCATTGGTCAGTAAAAAGTTATACCCGTTAGGCTTATTTTCTGTAAAATATCATTCTGCACTTTGGATTCAATCATTAATCTGGTGTCCCTGTAGAAGGCCACAATTGAATTGTTACACTGTTCAGTATGCTAAATGTCTATTCAGCAGCTGTGTCAAGATGATTTAAAATTATGTAGATGAAATTACTTGTGAAATGAGCACAGTGATTGGTGCGCTGCAGAACACAAATATAAATGGGTCAAATCCTGCTTACTGGTGCAAGTAAATTCCATGCAAGTGGGCAACTGATCAACATGGTGAAAAACATATTGATCATGCAGAATCAAATATAGAAATTAGAGATGAGTTCAAACTAAAACCTCAGATCAACACTCTGGATTCACATAGAAAATCTGTATCTCAATAATGTGTTTAGCTGTTCCTGAGGATGCAAATATTCCTGAATTTGGGAAAGTTGAATCCAGATGTGGATGTGAATTTTTCCAAAAGTTGGAGTGATCCAATTCAGTGGTTGAGTGTATGGATTTGTTTAACCAGCAAACCCCAATCCACTGACTTTCTCAATGTTGGTTACAATTTAAAGGAGAGATTAACTTGTGGACACCTCTCCTACCTGACTGCTCTCACTTCCAACCCTCCACAGAAGCATGGGACCCTCTCCTTCACAGAGGCTCATACTTTCTACCCTTTGTGATTGCACAGGCCACCTCTTCCCATTTCTAATCACACACAAGTGTCCCATGGTAAATAAAACAATTGTTCTCATAGAAAAGTAATGAGGAAAGCATTTGATGGTTTTTAAGTTGTGTTCTAATGCACTTCAGCAGCTTGAAACAAGGAGGAGTAGCTTGCACTATGAGACCACTCTGTTCAAACCATGAACAATTACTCTGTAATTAATAGGGGTTCATGAAGCACAGTTTAACAACACTGACTCTAATGAGAATCTCCTTCTGGATATATGAAATTGTTTCTTGAGTAATTTGTAATATTTGAATAGTCCCAGTCCACTATTGTATCGTCATGCTTTGGAATTCTTTGATCAATCAGACCATATATAAAAGCAGCCTGCCTGGTGTTGATTCCTCCTGCCTTTTAGAGTCCTATTTAAAAAAAAATATCCTCCAATTAATTTTATCCCAACCTCCCAAGTCCTAAAGACAAATGTTAAATCAATGTAACCACTTTTTGCTGAATTTCCTGATGCGTATGTCTCCTGAGCATGCCAGTATTTAATAGAGTTTCTTGAGTAATTGGATCAATAATTGAATGAATATGGATTATAACAGATTAGGATTTTAGGACACTGAAATATTGCTTATACATGTTGAAACTCTTAACGTTGGAAACCAGTATTTGAGCTGTGAGAAATTAAGAATCCTGCGTGGTGAGTAAACTTGCTTCTTTAAAATAAAAAGGTCACCAAACTGAGGAACCTTCTAATTAGAATCCATAAATTGAGGAAGGGGGCAGCATTAGGTAGCATGAAATGAAGAAAAGTCTTAGACCTATATCATGCCCAGAGCATGGCAGAAACAAGAAGATTAAGGTTGTAATAACTTTAAGCATGTGAGTAAATACATTTCTGTTTTGCAAATCACTTGAAGTATTTATCTCCTATGGGACTACTCATTGGTTTAAAGTTAAGCATGTGATTAAGTGTTTTATTGAATCAGGGATTGTGGTGCTAATAACTGAATGACTTCAATGGGAGTTGAGAACACTCATTATTTTGCAGAATCAGGCCCTTATTTTGAAAATGTTTCTTCAAACCAGATCTGATTGGTTTATGGACCCTCCTGAACTATATATTTGAAGCACTCAAGCACTCAATAGTTAGGAAATGCCAGAATTAAGGCTCCCTATGTAGCTTCAGGAAGGAAAGCATCCTCTCCTACAGGATATGGAGTAGCAACAAAGCCCCTTCATCTTTTGCATGTTCTTCCCTCCTTTGTTTGAAGTGGGAGAATCAGTAGATGGCTTATTTATAATTCTGTGTCCACCAGATCTACCTCCTCTCTTTTACCAGACCTCTTTTGCTTTTTCTCCAAGACTCCCTGCATTCTAGAATGCAGGGAGTTGAACACGGGGGGTGCAGCTCATCCCCAAGGGGGTCTCAGTACTCTTTTCCTCATGCACAGAGCACCGCACCTGTTTTGTTGGGATCAAAGCCCTCTAGTCCCCTCCAAAGAGAAGTATGGTGATTGTACGCTGATAAAAATCCACACTGTACTACAGACAGCAGGTGAAGGATGTATTCATTTATTAAAAACAAAATAGAAAGGGAAAAGCGTTGTAACAGGGATGACTCTGTCAGAGATTTCAATACAATTACTACCTCTGTAACTAACAGAATTAATTCCAAGCTCATAAATGTACACAAGTTTGTGTTAGTCAAACCCAAAATAAACATACAATAATGTACTCTTTTTCCGTGAATTAATTATAATAATAAGAGAGAACAAATGCTGAGTGACTATTTCCACGTTTAACTGTTCTTGGGTGCTACATTCAGGATGGCTTATACTTTTGAATGCTAGCCTACTCAAAGATAGAAAGAGAACTACAGGGTTATTTGAGGGTTCCCCAAGTAAGAATGTCACAAGAGGTCTCTGGCTTGCTAGTTTCATGGGTGAAGAACCCAGTACTCTGCCCAGTGTCTTGTGATTGGCCCACACATTCAACCAGGAATCAACCAACCCACAGGCAAGGATGCACTCAGGTGATTCGAAGGCAGCTATATAGGCTCCTAAGGGAAAAACATTCTCTTCAGTGTCACTACTTGGCTTGGAACACACCTGTTGCTGGTAGTTTCAACAGTCTTCCATTGCTCCCAGTTAGTTGTGGCTCTTTCCACACTAGCCAGCCTATACTCCAATCTGCATCTGCTCTTGCCTCAGCAGGATGCTCTGTGACTCTGATAGTAACAAAGCCGCATAGCATCTAATACATCAGTCCTAGGACAAAGGGGTTGATAAAAACCTGAACCAGAGACAGGAAGAAGGCATTCCATCCCCAAACAGTATGACAGGCTATTAGTTAGTTAGGACCAGAAGGATGACAGGGCTTCTGGCTGAAACAGAAGGTAAGGTTTGTTCATCATTTACTGTAACTAAGCTATGAATGGCAGTCTTATAGCAATATGTGACCCTACTCAAGATCATACTTGCTTTTGTTTACTTATTTTTGAACCTAAATTTAATGATGTTTATGACTTGTACTGGAGAAATACCCTATTTTCCACGTCCAAGGGGAGATAATCCTGCAGGTACCTTAATGCGAAGGGGCCAAAATGTTTATAGTTTGTGGAACTAAGGTAACTTCAAAGGTCCCAGTGATAAACAGCACAGAGATTTTGATCAAAAGGAGCTTTTTGATGGGAGCAAATATCATCTTATCAGAAGACAACAAATGAAAGGACACTCAGACGTTATAACCCTTTGTTTCAGGTATACTAAAAGGCAATATTTATCATAAAAATCCAATAATCTAAAAACACTTTGTTTCCTTATAATTCCCAAATTCTTGACATTGTCCACAATCTACATTTTGGCATTTTTGTTTCAAGGAATAATAAAAATCAAGAAGAGGTCCCATTTCTCTTTCTCTTTTTTACAAAATAAAATAAATAAATAGAATAAAATAAAATAAAATAAAAAAGTTTGAGACATTATTTAAAGGCTCAGACTCTTACTGTTCCCCTATCGGCTGATTTGGCTAGAGAAACATTTAACACTGAAAAGTTGCCAAGTGATAAAGTTTACAGTCTATATGTCATTTTCTAAGCCCCACATTATCTATAGAAATTCCAAATAGTAATCTTAAATACCTGAGAATCCCTGTTACTTCGATATCACATACAAACACTGATAGTTCATACAAACACATTAAAATGTTTAATGATCCTAGGAAAACTAAATGACTCATTGAGGCCAGGCTCATAATTAACCAGAGCAAATACATACCAGCTTCTATCTCGTCATTTTTATTCCATCAATCTATGTACTTTCTGATTTCCTCCATCTCTGAAAGTGGGTCTAGTGCTGTTACTCTCTCTTTATCTCAAACTGATTTGTAGCCCTTTCTTCTATTGCTCCCTTTAGTATTTTGACCTGTCTCTTTGTTAAGTAATTCTGTCTGAATTGCATTTAGGCTAGTCCCCTCATTAACTTTAATCCTTGCCTTTTTATTTTCAAATTAGCTATATGCTACTATCATAAGCGGTTTATGGCTATCCATTCATTTCTTTCATTTCCTGAATATAAATACAGTTATTCTGTGCCTAATAACACCAGCTCCTCCCTTCCACTTAAATGAGAGGGCTGTGTCTAGCTAAACTGTCTTTAAATCATAACATATAGTCTTAATACTCTAAATCATTTTGATAGTTACCTATTCCATCTCTATCCTGCTCACCTTGTAGCAGAATTGCACACAGTATTCTAAATATGGTCTCACTATTCCTTGTAGTCATGTAGGCTATGATCTTCAAATCCTTTCCTGATTTCTTAGTAGTTGAGTAATATACTGTTTTTATTTTTAAAATCTTCAGTTGGACTTTTTTCTCTCCCAGCCCCCAGGGTTTACTTTACCATGTGATATGGTGGTGGTCTTCTCTGTGATATCTAACAATTTTTACTTAAAGGAGATAGTTTTATTTAGTGTCTATCCTCTCCGTTTATTAATTAAGATAAAAATATATTTGAATTTTAAAAGGCATTTTCAGAAGTTTGCATGGCAGTTTAAAATAAGTATCTTATTGTCCAACAGTGGCCAATGCCAGATGCTCCAGAGGGAATGAGCAGAATAAGGCAATTATCACGTGATCCAACTCTGCCATGCAGTCCCTGCATCTGGCAGACAGAGGCTTAGAGATACCCTGAACATGGGGTTGCGTCCCTGTCCATCTTGACTAAGAGCCTTTGGTGGACCTATTCTTCATGAACTTATCTGATTCTTTTTTAATCCATTTATATTTTTTGGCCTTCACAACATCCTCTGGTAATGAGTTCCACAGATTGACTATGCATTGTGTGAAGAAGTACCTCCTTTTGTTTGTTTTAAACCTGCTGCCTACTAATTTCATTGGGTGACCCCTGGTAATTGGGTTATATGAAGAAATAAATAACATTTCCTTCTTCACTTTTTTCCATACTGTCCATGATTTTATAAACCTCTATCATATCCCCCATCAGACATCTCTTTTCCAAGGTGAACAGTCCCAGTCTTTTTGATCTCTCCTCGTATAGAAGCTGTGCCATATCCTTTTTTGCCCTTCTCTGTATTTTTTCTATTTCCGATGTATCTTTTTTGAGATGGAGTGACCAAAACTGCGTGGAGTATTCAAGGTGTGGATGTACCATAGATTTATATAGTGGCATTATGACATCTATTGCCTTATCCCTTTCATAATGGTTCTTTACACTCTGTTTTGGGTTTTTTTTTTTCATGGCTGCTGCACATTGAGTAGGTGTTTCCAAAGAACTATCCACAATGACGCCAAGATCTTTCTTGAGTGATAACAGATAATTTAAACACCATCATTTTATATGAATAGTTGGGATTATGTTTTCCAATTTGCATTACTTTGCATTTATCAACACTGAATTTTATCTTCCATTTTGCTGCCTCATCATGCAGTTTTGTTAGATCCCTTTGTAACTCTTCACAGTCTGCTTGGGACTTAACTATCTTGAATAATTCTGTATCACCTGCAAACTTTGCCACCCCATTGTTTACCCCTTTTTCCAGATTATTTATGAATATGTTGAAAGGTATCAGTTCTAGTACAGACCCCCTAGAGGACACCACTATTTACCTGTCTCCATTCTGAAAACTGACTCCTTATTCAGACCCTTTGTTTCCTATCTTGTAATCAGGTATTGATCATGAGAGTACTTTCCCTCTTACTTCACTTACGAGCCTTTGGAGAGGAACCTTGTCAACGGCTTCCTGAAACTCCAAGTACACTGTATGCATTGGATCACCCTTGTTCACATGTTTGTTGAACACCTCAAAGAATTCTAATAGATTGTTGAAAGTATGATTTTCCTTTACAAAAGCCATGTTCACTTTTTCTCAAGTGGTACAGTTTGGTTCATGTAAGAACTTTACTGTATTTGACTCTATGCTTTCTTTCCTAGCTCATGCCACTCCCTCACCAACATGAACTATTCTGTCATTCCTATATATTTTGTACGCATGTATTATCGTGACCCGTTGATTATCACTGTTCCACCAAGTTTCTGTGATACCTATTATATCAATATCTTCATTTAATATCAGGCAGTCGGTTTCACCCATCTCACTATTTAGACTTCTAACATTTGAATATAAGCTTTTTTCCCCCCAGTATTTAGCTCATGTGATTCATTTAAAGGACTCTTTGTCATTTGTCAGTTTCTTTTCAGTTCCTACCTGTACTTCATCAACTTCTATCTGCTCTTCTATTTTAATGGGGTTAATGTTAATATTAACATTAAAAGTTCAAATTATTATTAACAGATAATAGTGTAGCAAGTAAAGATCTCAATAAATTACTCTTCCTTTTATTATTCTTTTCCAACCTAAAGACCTTAAAGTCAAGTTATTAAGCAATGCCTCGGCCAAGTCTAATTTCCTACCTTATGTGCTCATTAATCCATGTGTCTCCAAACTAATGGTTTGAAAGTATAACATATCTTTACTATTCTTAATGAAAAGCATTCTGATTTGCACTCCCTCCAAAAAAACCCCACCAAAACAAAACAAACACTTCCAAAGCCTAAGTATAGATTTTCAGGGAAATTCCAGCTTTCTGCTATATCACTCTAATCTGTCACTAATTTTCTACTTATGTCCCCTGACAGCTCCATTGACTCCTTTCCTGGTTGTTTGCTTCTCATATTGATCTTTTCCTCCAAAGCTTTAACCTGTCTTAAGCACAACAAACAATTTAGGGACTTTATTTGTCTCTTGAGCCTAGCAGCTTTAAATCCTTCTAATAATTTTATCCTTTCAACCAATAAACTCCTATAGTGGTCTTCATTAATGCTTCTAATGAAATCAGATGCTTTGTCTTTCATTTCAATTTTCCTAAATTCACATAAAAGCTACTCTTTAGAGCTGCCTGCAAGGTTTGTACTCTCAAGCTCAGATTCAGTAAACACTGACATGTGAACATCTATTTATTTTAATTATCCACATTGGATAGTTTTACCTTGCTCTTTCAGATAACATGCTAAGAAGCTACCTTCCCTTTCTTCTACTTTTCTGTGTTAAAGGTTGCCTGAGATAAAGTGTATTCATATTTTTTATGTGTCTGGGAGGTTATAATTTGTTAGAATTCTACAACATTTTAATTCCCATGTTCTATTGTCGTTAAATAGGGATTTTCTGGAATCTCCTCATGTTAGCAGCTCTGCATAGAATGAATGTCACCTTTATAAAAAAAGGCACTACTAAGTTTTGTGCTAGGACAAAAATCTTGTCTAGCCACGTTTGTATTACAGATATTAGATTTGTGTTTAAACACATTTTGTCAGTTGCTGGGTTTGTCATTTATGTTAATTATTTCCATTCCGTAAGGGGGACATCTATTTCCAAGCTATTTTCTGGGGCTTGTAACTTACAACATTTTAGACAGATGGATTCATCTCACCTGCTTTTTGTGAGTCACTAACTGCTATTTTAGCACCAACAGAAAGATTCCAACTTTGACTATCGGAAGCAAGTCAGAGAGAGTACATGTTCATTTTTAAAGTTGCATTTAAACTTGTATTAACAGCTAAACTGGATCTAGGTGACCATCCCCAAAAAACTGGAAAAAACTCAGTTTCTCACCAGGGGTCAATCAAAATAAAGCTGGAAACTGGAGAATATTTAAACAGATTGTTTAATATAGGTGGTATATAACACACCGATCTCTCTCCATGTATACATACATATATAGATAGATAAATAGAGTATAATATGTATATAGAGAGTAAAAATGGTATTTACTCATGTAATAAAAGACTGTATGGTAACATGCATGTGCAAGAGGACAGAGTTTTCTTTGGATAAAAACAAATTGGATCCAGATCCAACCTAGTCAACAGGCATCTAAGAAAAGAAAGCCCTCAACAAAACAGCAAAGGGTCTTGGGCCTTTGTCCACAAATGTGTTTGACTTGTTCATTTCCCATGTCTGATATAATCTCTCCTTCCTCAGGGCACCAGAATAATCAAAAAAGAGAGGACTTTCTTGCCCATGACTACATTTCTTGTGACATGTCTGGTCAGTAAAAGTGAAAGTAAGGTTCCACTAACCTGGGCAAAAAATGAGAGGGGAAGATAGCTGTCTCCTTTTCAGCATGCTCACAATTTCCAAACAGCATGCAGCCTTGCAGTAGAGATGCAAATATCTGGCTGAGAGCAGGCAGGAACAGAGTCAAATGAGGGAAGAAAGTGTAAGACAGAGAGGGAGTCAAGAAATAGATGAGCTCTGGCATGCCCTGCTTCCCAAAGTTGTCCCCAGCTCCCAGGTCCCTGTACTAGAATCTAGAGTTTCTGCCAATGAGACTTTTCCATGAATTTTTGACTCCAAATTTTATGAGCCTTAATCCATCCTTGGAAGAGTTATAGTTGTGTGGGCAAATTGGCATTGCTATTTCCTCATTTGTCCACACTTCTCCTTGCAATTTTAATTTTTAAAGTACTATAATATGTACCCAGATATTATGGTAAAATAGCTATGTCACATATAATTATATGGATCTATCTATTTCTATATACATAGATATGATATGTGTGATTGTGTGTAAGGTATAAAGTGTGTGCAATTAAATTCTTATTGGGTTTGGGTTATTCATTATTGTTATCTCTGAACTTGAAGTTCTTTCACATACGCTATTCTTTGCTCTGCTGATTACATAGGGATTACTAAAAATATTGAGGCACCAGTAATTAGTTATCTAAGGTTAGAGAAACATTTTTATAGGCAATTTACTTCGTATTTTTCTCTATAACTATATAGTATATCGGGCACCATTCTCGTGTACATAAGGGCACTTTACACTGCTCTAGAGATGAGAAGAATCCTTAAAAAAGAAGCAAATTATATTTCCATTCAGTTTAAGGCCGCTTTGCATTGCCGTAGTGATGTAACATGGCCTCAGTATATTTGAGAATCAGGCCACCGTGTCGATAAATGGAAAGTTATTTAATTTGCTGTTCAAATCAATACTGAATCATTGTTTTTCCCTTCCTTGTTGTTGTTCATTATGCATTGTCTTCTGCTCTGTTTATTCCTTACTTTGATCTTGTTCTTCAATAAAATCCCTTTTCTCTGGAAATCCAAGACTAAGAAAGCAGTAGGCCCACGTACCCTTAGGTTGTCCTAGATTCTCCTTCTTCCTTCCTAATGGAATCTGAACAAACTGGGAGAACCTAGTGTAGCATGTCAGACTATGTCCTGAATAGATTTTGCATGTGTGCCAGGCGTCTCTAAATCCTCTCCAAACAATCTACAAAATGCCTCATTTCATGGCAACTTCCCTGTCAGCTTAGGATAGCAAGACAGGCTTTCTTTTCACCTTTTCAGTGTCACTCCTGCAGTTGGAGGGGTATTTGTTTGAAAATAATGTGAGGTGCTTATTTCTGGAAGAGTTAAACTATTTGCAGTATGGACAATCTCAGGTGACAAGGTAAACAGTCTCTGAGCTCAGGAAGGCCATGGGGACAGTTTTCTAATCTTTTTACGTTCTTTTGCAGCATATCAATGACAGTCATTTGGAGATACCTGTGCATGAATACATTTTGAATTTTCCCAGTTTGCAGCTTATTTCTTGCCTAAGGGAAAAGAAGAGCCTGTCCCTACCAACATAAAGGAGGATAGCAAAGAGCCTATGCTTCATTCCCACAGGGAGTCAGTTCCAAGTGGTTTATTGTTGATTCCAGTTTTAGTTGATTGGCTAACTTGAGTTAATTGGCAATATCTTTGTGTATGCTAGTCTGACATTGCACAAATGCTTATTCCACGATACAGAAGTTGAGATATAGCTTGATCTTAGCTCCAGGGTGGCAAACATTGCTGAGCCCTGGGATAAGCATAAGAACATAAGAATAGCCATACTGGGTCAGAACAAAGGTCCATGAGACCCGGTATCCTGTCCTCTGACAGTGGCCAATGGCAGGTGCCCCAAAGGGAATGAACAGACAGGTTATCATCAAGTGATCCATGCCTTGTCACCCAATCCCAGCTTCTGGCAAATAGAGGCTAGGGACACCATTCCTGCCCATCTTGGCTAATAGATTCATGGAAGATAGGTCCATCAATGACTATCTAGCTCCCTTTTGAACCCCATTATAGTACTAGCCTTCACAACACCTTCTGGCAAGGAGTTCCAAGGGTTAACAGTGATTGCATGAAAAAATACTTTCTTGTGTTTGTTTTAAACCTGCTACCTATTAATTTCATTTGGTGGCCCCTGCTCTTGTACTATAAGAAGGAGTAAATAACACTTTCTTATTTACTTTCTCTATTCTAATGATTTTATAGACCTCTATCATATCCCCCCTTAGTCACCTCTTTTCCAAGCTGAAAAGTCTCAGTTTTATTAATCTCTCCTCATACAGAACCCCAGACTTTTGTGTCCTGGAAAACAAGATTGTGGGGGTGTTGAGACTAATATTTACAAATCTGTTAGCTAACTTTAGTTTGATATGTATTTTTTTTTGTACTACCATAGCACCTATGAGCCCCAGTCATGGGCCAGGACCCCAGTTTGCCAATCTCTGTACACACAAAACAAAAAGATCGTCTCTGTCCCCAGTGGATTTACATTTGAAGTAGTTGGCTGTTAATTAATTTGAGCTAAAAAAAACAACTGAGGTACACAAACCCATAGGTGCTGGGTTACAAAATGGGTCTTAAAGGAGGAAGTTATATTAGGAAGGAAGCTCTGTTAAGAAACTCTGTGAGTGTCTCCTCAAAAAGAACAGACAGTGTTATTCAAAGGCTGGAAAAGAATGGATTTCTCCTTTGTTGTATCTACCTGTCAAACTGTGCTTATAAAGTCTTCTGTGTGAGTCTAAGTGAAGTCAGTGAATCTTTTGTGAAGGCCAAGACTACAACAGGATTCCAAAATGAACTAGATAAATTCATGGAGGATAGATCCATCAATGTTTGCTAGAAGCTGGGAATGGGCGACAGAAAATGGATCACTTGATGATTACCTGTTCTGTTCATTCCCTCTGGGGCACCTGGCACTGGCCACCGTTAGCAGACAGGATATTGGGCTAAATGGACCTTTCATCTGACCCAGTATGGCCATTCTTATGTTATTATATGCTCAGACATGTTTCTTCTCTCATAATTTTACTATTGTACTCTGCACTTTTTTTTGCAATGGTCTGATAAAAAGCCCTACCACTTATCTAGCTTTGAACCTTTTTCCTCCTTACTTTTCATCCCTTTGGAGTCACCACCCATTCAACATCTTATGTAGAACAATAAGGCTCTGGCTTCAGTGTGCTGACAATGAGCTTATCTGTTCACAGCACAAAGGTCAGATCCAGAGGCCTTATAAAGATGCTGACAGTATACATCACTGTCTTCAGAACACCTCAAAAACCTGGGCTGCAGCCAGCGTTTACAAGACTTTGGACAAATTCTTCAACTGTGTCCCACTTTAGGCCTTCTAAGGGCTTAGGGAGGTTAGCCAAACTAGACATTATTTATCTCTGAAGAAGGGAAGTCCATTTCCAGTGTCTCTCCATACACTACCAAAAATTTGAAAAGCACACGTCAGCATGGAAAATGAGCACAATCTCAGTACTGCATTATAAGACCATTTCTAAGCCCTTCCTCCTACACAGTCACCTGGCAATTCTTGGCCCCGTCTCTCACACCTAATATCAGGCCTTTCTCTAAGTAATTATACTATATACCTGCACAATGGGACCTGGGTGCTTTTGAAAATTCCACAAGATGACTATCTGCATTTTTAGTACCCAAAATCTTTAAAAATTGGCCCTGACAGCTTTTGTTCTTTGTTTCCACACTGAGGTGTTTTATTCCATGCTTGTCTTCAGTCCCTCTATGCTTCTTCTCAGCTGGTTCTGAAGAGCACCATTTTTGGGAGGTAGCCAAGGCTCCTTGCTCAGGTTGGGACAAATATTATCACTACCCCGCAGTATCTGGGATCCTGCAAAAAACAAAACCAAAAAACCTTTACTGTAGCACCCACACTGCTAAAAGCTAACGGCAGACTGCTCAAATGCCTGTCCTCACAAACAGGAGCATACACTCAGAAGATTCTCCCTCATCCCCTCACTCCCTTCCCCCAAAGAACATCTAATGGACCAGATTTACTCCTGCCTTAGATTGACTTCTACCGTTTTAAATAAGGACACAGGACCTCTAGTGGCAGAAAATATGCTGGATATGGGAGGAAGATTGCAGAAGCACATGATGGCCTCCTCCTCTTCTTCTTCTACATAAGGGGCCTTAGTGAGGTAACTCAGACCAAAAAGCAGGTGGTATAGTCAGAAAGGAGGTCCAGGTAGGGTACTATGGGAATGGACTAATTCATTCCTATTGTGGAGGTCGTGTGGTGTCCTGGCCAAGAGGAAAATCTGCTCCCTCCCAAAGGGACAATGATGGAAACAGTGTGATCAGACAATCAGCTGGTGTATATCAGCCACTATATTTGCCCTGGGATGAATTTCCCCACAGATTGTTGCAGGCATCAGTGGAAGAGAGATGTATAAATGTGCTCTTCCCTGAGCCAGCCACAGTAAATATGGATCAATATGTTTAAACAAAATGCAGCAGAAGTGAAAAAAGCACAGCAGAAGATAATATATTTCTTTTTAAGTAGCTCCTAAAAACAGTCTGTGGAATTCTCTAGTTAAGTCCTAGTGAGGCAAAAGCAAGGAAGGAGTCTATTAATTAAAACCATGTGGAAAAAATGTGCACTGTTATTTAAACAAATGAGCCAAAAATGTACAGAGATATGGAGGGGCTCAGCTAATGAATCAGGGACGGCAGGGGTGGGGGACTGAAATTTGGGTTAAGAGAACAATAGGGGAGCCAAAGGCCACGCTGAAGGAGAGAAAGGGGAGAGAGAGGGCAAAGTCTGGAACTTGGAAGCAAGGAGCATGAAGCCAAGGAAGGCTGAAGGGTTAGATAGAGTTACAGAGAGAAAGATCTGAAGAGGAACAGAGTTTCTTAGCTACAAGGCATGATGTACTATACAAGAATAGAAAGGGAAAGTGACTGTTTTACTGTCAACTCCCTACCATCTGCAGTTTCACTGGCGCAATGGAAGAGAAATACAACCGTTAGCTTACTTTTACACCCACCTGAAATGGGCTCTGCATTTGCTGACTTTGTTTTATTGCTCGGCATCACAATTACATTTTAAAATATTTTAAAATAACCTCTTATATTGTAGGTTTATTAATCTATTTTTTCTTGTGTGAGATTTTACTGAGGTATTGAATTAATATTTTTGGTTCTTCCATTTCTTTGCTTCAACACACATTTTTCACTACTAACACATTTAGAAGTGGATGAAATGTATTAGTAATAATTTAATTTCTCTGGAACAATACTTTTAAATCCAGACCTTTAATGAAAAAAAGCCCCTGTTCTCATTACAAATCATATGCATTATTTAGAAGCATTTGCTTTTTGACTCTTCATGCAACATTTCACTAAGAAAATTCTCATGGTCACAGACAACCTATAAAATGTTGTTCCTAAACACTGACATTCATACCAGTACCAGATTTTGTTTCTGCTACTCTAAAGCCTCTTTCCCTAACACTAAGCCTACTTAAATAAAGTGGCCAAAATACAGAATTATCATGAAGATTTCAGTTTACTGCCCTATGGTAATCACAGCACACTTTTAAGTCTCTTTAGTTGTAGCTTACCAGTCAAGTTCTTTCCTGAGTGCAGAGTTCTGATGCTTCATGCCTTTCATTCAGCTCTATGTGCACAGTGAAACTTTGGCAGTGCCACATTGCACTTCTGCAGCTGAATGGGAGGCAGTAGTGGGGACTGATTGGTACAGCTGAGTTCCTGAAAATTGGTGCAACTGGCCTGAAAAGGTAGAGGATCATTACCTAGACTAAACAATTTCATATAGGATAGCTAATCCACTGCTATATGATCATAGCAAGAATAAATACAACAGTGAAATTAACCTTATTCACAATATTTATGGATCCTTCCCGACTTGTGCTTTGAATTAAAATATTCAACATCATATAAATACCCTTCAAGCCAGGAGTAAGGATGCACTGATTAACATACTAAACAATCTTGCTCATCAGTTAATAACTCAAAAAAACCCCCAACTCTGTATGTAGTGCTTTTCTGGCGGACAGTCAAAACCTAAAGCAAGCAACAATTTTAAAATCTAAATAAGATTGCCTATAGACTGAGCACAGAATGAAGATTGCTATGGACAAGCTGCGTTTGTAACACAGGAAATTAGAGTCTCAGATAATCTTTAACTATAAAATACCAGGTCTTACATGATTGAATCAATTGGTATTTATCTTTTGAACAGGACAAAGTGTCTTATTTTTCAGTTTCATTATTTCCATTAATTATGGATCAGCAGTTTATTTATTATGCATGAAGTCTGATATGGGTATAGACCTATCCTACTGCTCGTTGTAATTGTCTTCAGCAGCAGAAACACTCTGGTGACAAATTTTGTAAAAGATTATATGGTCATTTTAACTTTTCTCTTGTGTATTTTGTTCCCTTTCATCTCTAAATTCTCAGTGATTGGGATGGAAGATTTAACTTATTGAATACTATCATTTTATCATCTCCTCTTTTCAATTTGCTGCACGAACATTGCAATATACATATCTGAATTAAGCTCCCAATTTCCCAGCAAGCATGCATAGCAGAAGCTTCATTTATTTTCAGAGACGCGTGAGTTTCAACTTTCCAGTTGTCATTGTAATCAGACACAGTGTATGCTATTTAACCATTTCATGTAACTGGGGGAAAAGGGAATGAAAATGTGTGGAAGTTATCCAGTGTAATCTCTTCAAAGCACAGTTTGCAAGTAAAAGCCTACATGTCTTTGTATTCTCAAACATTCTGATCATCACTTCTGAGCAACTTTTAACAGTGAGAGTAATTAACCATTGAAACAACTAACCAAGGGTTGCAGTGGATTCTCCATCAATGACAATTTTTAAATCAAGATTGGATGCTTTTCTAAAAAAAGATGACATAGGAATTATTTTGGGGAAGTTCTATGTCCTGTGTTACACAGAAGGTCAGAATACATGATTGCAATGGTTCCTTTTGGCCTTAAAATCTATACGGCAGACCTGTATTTAAATTTTCCTAAAGCAGTTAAAGTTAACAGCAGTGCAAAAGAAAAGCTGTAAATCTAGGAAAGCATCAAGCCACTGTCTAATGCGTGAGACATAAATTTTAGTCACTGAAATAGAATTTCTCCTTTTCCTTCAGTTAATCTTACTTTGTCTGGATTTTCCCAAGAAGATTTGATATTTTCTAAAGGATTAAATCAGTTATACATTGCTTCTCTTTATGAAGGATTTAATCCACAAGTGATCAAAAATAGAGTACTTCCAAAATATCTTTTACTCTTTAAAAAAAGGGGGTTTTTATGTGCTTCCTCTTTTTTTGTTTTTTGTAGAAAACTTATGAGTGTTCAGCCCTGATTTACTGAAGAATCCTGTCATGGATTGTGCCCAGAGGTGAAAGTAAGCTGGTAAGTCTGGTATGGCATGCTGGCAAGAGCTGGTACACAGCCAACCATACTGGCAAGGGGAAGCTTTCCCATGCTGGCAATTTAAAAGAGCCCTGAGCTCCGGGCAGCAGCTGGAGCCCCTGGCCCTTTAAATTGCTGCCAGAGCCCCTCTACTAGAGCCCTGGGTTAGCGGTGGTGGCAGAGAGCCCCAGAGCTCTGGTGGCGATTTAAAGGCACCCACCATGTGTCTCTAATATCTTGGGACCCACCTTGTTTTCTCCCTGATTGCTCCCACCTTATTGCCTTCATCCTGGTTTCCTTCCGTCTCTTCTTCTCTCCCCCCACTCCTGCCCCTAATGGTTGTTTTTTGCCACCTCACTTGCCATCTCCTAAAGCGCTGTGGAATGTGACAGCTCCTCCAGGCTTTCCTCAAGCTGGAGATAGTGGTAGCAGAAACAGAGTTCTCCCTGTGTGTGTGGCTTGTGCTTCACCATGTGTGTGTGGTCTGTGCTTGGTGATTCTACCACATACCCCCATCCCGGCATGCCACGTACTCTTCTTTCTCCTACCCTTTCCACATGACTGGTGTTGCCCTGGCTATTGGCCAGAGCAGTGCGTATGTGAACACTGAACAAAACAACTGCAGTGTGAAACGCTGTACAGGTGAGAAGTCTGGGCATCCCTAAAGTGTAACTAATAGATAGCTGGCTTTTTCTTCTTTGACTTTAAAGAAAGTTCTCTAATTAACAGAGAAAATAAAGATATTTCTAAGTAATATCCAATTTAGATTTTTCCAACTTGTAATCGTAATAAGTTTTCAGTTTCACAGAGATGCTAGAGTGTCTGACCTCCCCATTCAGAAAAAAAATCAAACACTTAAGCACACAGTTAACTTAAAGTGTAACATTACTTGCTTTGCTGGAGTGGATTATATAATCAGTCCAGTTCAGACATCGGAGTTGGACTATGATTTAAATGAGGAAGATTTGAAAGTAATAGTGAATGTCTTTAGAATATTTAATAGTAGGATAAATGTATAAAGTTAACTTGCAAAGCAGGATAGCCTTTCAAATAATTTCTGCTTTCCCAAAGATTCTGAGATACTTCATATTTTTATACTGATAGATTTGATAGTGTTTCCGACTCAGTTTCGTGATGTCTAAAGCAATGTGTTTTAACCCTTGCTAGAGATTGTACTCTCAGTTTTGCACCTATGTTCCACTAATCTTTTCTCTTTGATCTTTCACATCCCATCCCACACCTCTTGGTTAGGGTTCTTTGTTCCAGATCTAATAACTCTGATGATTCCAGATACAACTTTGATTCAAACAATCTAATGTAGATTGCAAGGACTGACTAGATGCTTTTGAAATGACCCTGATTCAGTTTGTTTAGCGATAGGTCTCTGATCGGTTAATTGGATTCCCTCAAAAGCATTAGTGGCTTGTGGAGAATGAGGGGTGGGCTTGTAGGAAGAGAAAATCCCTCCTCCTTGCATCAACTAATCCCCGTTCTTTTCACGGTAAGGTCAGCTGATATAATTTTTTTTGTAGCTTTTCTGTCTCCTTGACTTACTGCCTTCTTTTAGGAGAAAATCACAGAGAGAGGGGAAGCCTACTTAAAGCACAGAAATATAGATTAAAATTGATAATGCTAAGGATTTAAAAGAGAAAATATGATGCAGTAGGAAAACCTTATTCTGAGCTGTGCCCTCAAATATAAACAAGAAAGAGGAGAATATCATGAGTACACAACTAGTAATTTATAACCAGTAAAGAAAAACAGCAGCTGAAGCAACAGAGACTGGGAGGGAGAGGGTGTGGAAGAAAAACTAGTCCCCCCACCCCATCCTTCAAATCACTTGTAAATACTCAGAGGGTAAGACCAAGAAGAACAAAACAATAGCATCACAAATTCTTAAAATAAGGGCATAGGAAATTACTAGGCATATGTGGGGTTTTGCTTCCTTTCAAGTGGGATGTCACAGCTGGGGAGGCATGGGTAAAAAGACCAACTTCCATTTTCAGCCTCCTTCACCTTTTTTCTAATCATGACCAAATTTGCTGGTGTGAACACATCTATCACTCTTGATGTAGCCAATGAGAAGTGGCCTTATCCCATACCTCTGAAACATTCTCTAAAACATCCAGCTGTACTTTTTTTTAGTTTCATGGATCATACACATTTTTTTTCAAATGCAGCTAAATACAAATGTCAGACCCCCAAACACAAATCTTAATGCCTCCCTGATGATACACAGACCCACACTTTTCAAACGCGTGCTTATGACATATACTTCCGACATCATTATGAGTGGAGACATTTCAGAACTGATGTCCCTTTCTTTGACCTTCAGGATCAATCATTATGTTTATGCTAAAAAAAAAAAAAACAGCATGAAAAGAGTGGCTGGCTTTTGCTTTTCAATACTGCATTTCATTTTTATGAAAAGAATGAATGATTCTAGGGGAAACTGCAAGGTATCTTGCTTATCACCTATCTGGTGATATATGATTTTATTTTCTGGATTCAATTTTAGTTTATTTTTTTGTACAGTTCTTGTATGTGTCCATTGTAGCCAGCTGTATTCAATTAGTATGTCTTTTCACAATCAGAAAATATCCTTGTATTTTTATTTCTTGAAAGACTTTTAGTAACACCCCTGAAAGTCTCTTATTTTGGCAGTTTGAAATGCTGTATGATTTTTAAGATGTCCTGGTTTGTCTTTGCTTCATATACTACTGCACAGAGGCAGTAATTCAACAAACCAGTGGCCAATTTAAAGTTCATGGTATGCTCACCAAGTGGAGATGTTAGCTTTCTGTAATGAAAGAACTGCCCCCTTTGAGACTCTCAGAGCTTTGCACAACTTAAAAGTGCCATAACTGCTGCAATTTATATTACTTGTGCTACACCCAATTTTTTCTACCATTTTCATAAGAAATGGAAATGTCTCAGACTAATTAGTGGAGAGTTTGGATCTTATTTATATATTGATCTTTGCAGAAAAAGTCTCTGGCCAAGATTTTAAAAAGTGACTAGTGATTTTGGATGCTCAGTTTGAGACTCTTTATATGGGCCTGGTCACTTGGAGCTCTAAAAACAGGCTTCTTTATCATGTCTCAGGTTGGGCAGCCAAAAAGTGAGGTTCTACGGCATTAATCACAATCAAAGCTGGTAGAAGAATGGCATTTTCCAGGACATTTTTTGCAAGAAATAAAAATCGATGAGTTTGTTCCAACTTTTGAATGGAATTTTTCAATGAAATTAAAAAACAAAATTGATTTTTATATTTTCTCTTCTCTCCTCTTCCTTTGTCTCACTTTCCTTCACAAATATTTTACAAATTTCAACCAAAAGAAAAACGGCATGAAAACATTAATTTTGGTCAATCAGCCTCTTTTGGGGGATAAAGGGAATGTTAAAAAAACATTTTGAATTAAAAAATATTTTGATAAAACATTTTTGATCACCTCTGACCATACTGCTACTACTACTAATAATAATAATTAATAATAATTCTCCATTTGTGCAGCTGCTTCAACAAAACAGAAACCACAGACCGTTTTGACCATGCCCAATGTCTACCAAAACCACTCCTCAGCTAAGAGATCAGTAGTAAAATTCCCAATGAGATCAGCAGTAAAACTTCCATTGATCTCAGAGATGCAGGATCAGTTCACTAGTCTTTACCCAAAGTAGAGAATATAACCAACACAATCTCCATGAATGGATGCCAGGAGACAGCTGCTATATCTCATCTTCATGTGGTCCTTGGGGTAGGACTCCTACGTATAAACCATTCTATGAAAAGTTTCCTATTACTCAATAGCTCACAGTTATACTCACAGCTCAAAACCTGGAAAAAATGTTCCTGGAACTATTGCCATGTCAATTTTGCCAACATTTTATTTTGTAGGGGGAAAAGAGAGAAAAAAGTTTTTGGTTTTGAAAAATAACTTGTTTAGAATTTAAAAAAAACACCTTTATTATGTATTGAAATATAAAATAAAAAATAAAATATTAAAATGAAATATTTCTGTCAATCAAAAAAATCAGATTTTTTGTGTGGAGAATTTTGAAATTTCCAGGATTCATTCTGAATCAGAATGAAAACAAATCTCAAAATCTTTACATTATTTACAAAAAAATGTCCAGCCTCGTCACAGCTCTAATATTGAGTGCTTACAGCAAACTTCATAGTATGCATTTCACAAGCAACTTTACCATAGTCCATTTTATTTTCTTATCCATGTATGTTGGAGACCTGTAGCTTTACCGATCTGGTTCATGTTCATCAGAAGTAGATGAATCTAAATACAAACTAAAACACCAGTGGACAATCTTATTTCCTCTGCCTCTTTTCTGTCACTTGCAGAAAGTAATTTAGATCACTCAACAATAAACAACAACAAAAATTCAGCCCTATATGAGAGGGAATCTAGTTAAACTTAAAACTAGTATCTCAGCAAGCTCATTTGCTTTATGTACTCAAGTTTTGAATTTTGCTTCTATGAGAAAAACAACCTGTATTTCTCAGTGCAAATTACTGTTACTTCACACTGAACAACAAATAGAGGGAACAAATCTTCAGATTCTATGAGAGAGAAAGAGGAGTGAACATGTGATTTACTCCATTATATTCTGCTTCAGACTTAAAACACAAAATAGTGGTTGCTTCAAAGATGGCCCCAAAGCAGGCAGGCAGGGATTGGGTTGGAGAATAATTCTACATTTTAAACTTAAGTATCCAGAAAACACAATGGCAGCATCTCCGTTCATTTCCACATCTAAATATGCAACACCACTTAAGCTCAATAATCTATGGATTGTTGTGTTTGTTATTTAACTTTGCGGGGGTGAGTGGTTGGCAGCTATTAAGCTAGGGGTGATTTTCTAGAACACTGGAGGAAGCTGAAGAGAGAAGCTGCAGTGAGAGTGAGATAACAACAATAATGTATGTCTGAGATTTTCTGAAAATTTTGGAGAATTTTCACAAGGTAGAAACTGTAAATAAGAGAAACTCAGAGACAAGGCCACTGATGAAGTCAGCAAATTGGCAAATGTTTGTATTTCTTACCTTCAGGACACAAGTTGTTGCTGTTTGATCTGAGATGCTGGGAAAGCAAGAAGCTCAGCCTACACCTGAATTGTAACAGGAACAATCTCATGAGCAGAGCTTTAAAATTTTTTCTTGTATCCTTAGTTTGTCTGAGCTTCTGGAGCTCCTAGTACTAACATGATCTAAGATTCACTGTTCAGTCTTCTAGCCTATGTATTACTTTGGGTTTAGCAGTTATATCTTGGGATAAAGGTGTGCTAAGTAATTTCAAGCTTCTTTTTTCCATGATTGTACTGCTATTGTTTGATAAACCAAAAGGGATGTCTGATTTTCAATAGTGCTGGCCTGCAATAGAACCATGAAATTCATTCTGATCTTATTTGTATGAAATCAGTGTAAATGAGATTGAAATGAGGCTGATACACCATAAACCAGCCAAAAAGATCAGGAATTATCTCTTGTAATGAAAGGCCGTTGAGGAGTAGATATATGACACTAATGTAACCCTCTCACTTTTGCCTATTTTAAACTACATTACAGTTGATTTATGATACTACTATCTTTTAGTTTTAATAACCTAATTGAGGGTATTCTATGAAAATACAAGTACAGTAATTCCTCACTTAAAGTCGTCCCAATTAACGTTATTTTGTTGTTATGTTGCTGATCAATTAGGGAACATGCTCGTTTAAAGTTGTGTAATGCTCCTCTAGTACGTTGTTTGGCTGCCTGCTTTCTCCACAACTGGCAGCCTCCATACACCTCCCCTCCCCACAGTGCCTCTCAGCTGGCTTGCTGCATTTAATAGGCAGGAGGGAGGGGGAGGAGTGAGGACTCAGTGCGCAGGCTCCCCCTCCCTCTCCTGCATCCTGAACACCACAATCCAGCTGATTGCCCCCAGCAGAAAGGAGAGGGGAGGAGCAAGGACTCAGCATGCCTCCCCCCTCCCTCCCCTGCCTCCTGCCGGTGGCAATGATCTGGCTTGCAGCTTTCAGAAGGTAGGGGAGGAAGGTGAGAGGAGCTAGGATGCGATGTGTGAAGTAAAGGGGGAGGAAGTGGGGAGGAGAAGATATATAATGCCTTTTGTCTGGCAAAAATACAATTTCCCTGGAACCCAACCCCCCCCCCCCCCATTTACATTAATTCTTATAGGGAAATTGGATTCACTTAACATCGTTTCACTTAAAGTCACATTTTTCAGGAACATAACTACAACGTTAAGTGAGGAGTTACTGTATGCCATTATTATAAGTACAGTTTTCAGGCAGCCATTGGATATTCTACGTTTACGTTCACATTCTGCTTCCACAAAAGAAGATAAATATCATCAGATCCTCTCAATTATTTACTCAGTTGCTACTTCATATTTTCTCATTTTATTTTTCTGTTCATAATTGGACTGATGGATGTGTCCACTGCAAGAATTCAAATGCAATGAAAGGTTCAAAATAAATCCCAACCCCACTAAGCTGCATTTATTTTGGGCTTTTATCATAAACTCAAATTCAGCCCAAGCTGGCTGAAAGGTGTGATGAGGTTCCTAGGTGCATAGGCATGCGCAGCACATTTCATTAGTGTGTGCACGCAGGGAGCCCCACCCTAGCCCCACCCCCATGCACTCCCTCCCACTTCCCACCCCCTGACTGCCCCCCTCAAAACTCCCAACCCTCACCTCGTTCCTTGTTTCCTAACTGCCCCTTCCTGGGACCACTGCCCTAACTGCCCCCCTAGGGCTCCACCCCTTACCCAACCCCACCTGCTCCCTGTCCTCTGACTGCCCCAACCCCTATCCACCCCCTGCCTCCTGATAGACCCCCGGGACTCCCACGCTCTATCCAACCCCCCCTGTTCCCCATCCCCTGACCGCCCCACACAGAATTTCTGCCCCATTCAACCCCCTCCCTTGCTCCCTGTCCCCTGACTGTTCCCGGGACTCCCTGACCCTTATCCACCCCTGTCCCCCCAGTCCCCCTTACCATGCCGCTTACTCCTGCCTCCCCCATCTCCCAGAACCTCAGCGTGCCACAACCAGGAGTGGCCCAAGACAGCGCTGCAACGGTGTGGCTCCAGCAGGGGCTGAGTGCCTACCGCTCGGCCCACCGGAGCTCACAGCCCCGCCCCCTTACCACGCCACTCTGAGCAGCAGGAGCTCAGGTCCTGCTGGAGCCACGCCGCTGCAGTGCTGTCCAGGGCCACTCCTGAACGCAGCACGCTGAGGGGCGGGGGATGAGGGAAGGCAGGGGCAGGGCTGGGGGGAGCCTCTCTGGCTGGGAGCTCAGGTGGGCCGTGCAGGATGAGCTTGCCCACCCCTGCATTAGGGTGTGTCTGCGCACACCTGGCACACCCTGTCTACATGCCTATGCCTAGACCCTGTGTGAACCCGGTTTCAGTTTCAAGTGAACCTGTGGCCACTCTGGAGGAAACAAGGGCCAGCTGATGACATTGACTCAAAATCACAGGAAATTTGCAGATTCACATGCTTTTGATATGAAACTAACTGCAACCCAGTGGTTTCATCTGACGTTTCACTTTGAGACTATGATGTCATTTTGACCTGGGGGTAAAAATTAAACGTGATAGTGCAGTGCACAAAGTGAAATGAAAGGAAATGTTTGCCTCCTGTTTATAACCACCATGTTCTGCACACCCCAGTGCTGAATTTAGTTCCGAAAGTTAGTCTAGTTCCATTGCTGAAACAAAAATCTTGCCAAGATCACCAATAAATCACTTGCAGCAGAAGATAGACAACACTGGTCTACAATTTTTTAGAAGTCGTCTGCTTCAGAGATAAAATGTGATATTTATTATGTATTTTGATGTGCTGAATTCAAATATGACAATTAAAACAACTGATTGGCTACTGTTTCTAAGATATTTAAGTTTTTACATTTTATGTCTATGTATATTGTGGAGATAGTAGAGTTTTAATCATAAATTGTAAACCTAGGTCTTTTCATGTGTTTATGGTTGCTTTACATGATAATATTTCACCTGTCCTTTTTAATGTAACACTTTAAAAATCAGCAAAAGGGTTATATAAATAAAATGTATTAAGAAACAAAAGGCAAAAAACTATTATGTACATAGTTTAGGCCTAATCAGTGTCTACTTGGCGCTTCTTGGCTTGTCTCTTGTATTCATTAAATGGAGCATCTCTTGTCACTGTCCAGCAATAGTCTGCAAGCATTGATGGGCTCCATTTGCCCTGATAGCGTTTTTCCATTGTTGCAATGTCCTGGTGAAATCACTCGCCGTGCTCGTCGCTCACTGCTCCGCAGTTTGGTGGAAAAAAATCTAGATGAGAGTGCAAAAAATGTATCTTTAGTGACATGTTGCAACCAAGGCTTTTGTATGCCTTGAGGAAGTTTCCACCAACAACCTGTAGTTGTCTGCCTCGTTGTTTCCGAGAAAATGTATTGGCACTGACTGGAAGGCTTTCCATGCCGTCTTTTCCTTGCCACGCAGTGGATGGTCAAATGCATCATCTCGAAGAAGTTCACGAATCTGAGGACCAACAAAGACACCTTCCTTTATCTTAGCTTCACTTAAGCTTGGAAATTTTCCACGGAGGTACTTGAAAGCTGCTTGTGTTTTGTCAATGGCCTTGACAAAGTTCTTCATCAGACCCAGCTTGATGTGTAAGGGTGGTAACAAAATCTTCCTTGATTCAACAAGCGGTGGATGCAGAACACTTTTCCTCCCAGGCTCCAATGACTGTCAGAGTGGCCAATCTTTCTTGATGTAGTGGGAATCTCTTGCACGACTATCCCATTCGCAGAGAAACCAGCAGTACTTTGTGTATCCAGTCTGCAGACCAAGCAAGAGAGCAACAACCTTCAAATCGCCACAAAGCTGCCACTGATGTTGGTCATAGTTTATGCACCTCAAAAGTTGTTTCATGTTGTCATAGGTTTCCTTCATATGGACTGCATGACCAACTGGAATTGATGGCAAAATATTGCCATTATGCCTCAAAACAGCTTTAAGACTCGTCTTCGATGAATCAATGAAGAGTCTCCACTCATCTGGATCGTGAACGATGTTGAGGGCTGCCATCACACCATCGATGTTGTTGCAGGCTACAAGATCACCTTCCATGAAGAAGAATGGGACAAGATCCTTTTGATGGTCACGGAACATGGAAACCCTAACATCACCTGCCAGGAGATTCCACTGCTGTAGTCTGGAGCCCAACAGCTCTGCCTTACTCTTGGGTAGTTCCAAATCCCTGACAAGGTCATTCAGTTCAGCTTGTGTTATGAGGTGTGGTTCAGAAGAGGAGCATGGGAGAAAATGTGGGTCCTGTGACATTGATGGTTCAGGAGTAGAACTTTCATCCTCTTCCTCTTCCTCGTCTGACTCAAGTGAGAATGATTCTGGTGCATCAGGAACCGGCAGTCCTTCTCCATGGGTATTGGGAGTATGGCTGATAGAATGTTTGGATAATGCACAGTCCACTTTTTCTTCTTTGACACACCTTTCCCAACTGGAGGCACCATGCAGAAGTAAGAATTGCTGGTATGAGCTGTTGGCTCTCTCCAAATCATTGGCACTGCAAAAGGCATAGATTTCCTTTTCCTGTTCAACCACTGGCGAAGATTTGTTGCACAAGTGTTGCAGCATATGTGTGGGGCCCACCTCTTGTCCTGATCTCCAATTTTGCAGCCAAAATAAAGGTGATAGGCTTTCTTAACCATAGTGGTTATACTGCGCTTTTGTGATGCAAAAGTCACTTCACCACAAACATAGCAGAAGTTATCTGCACTGTTCACACAAGTACGAGGCATCTCTGCTCACTTTGACTAAACAGAAATGTGTCCCTTTGCAAAATCAGACACTGACAAATAAGAGAGCACGACACTGTATGATTTCTAGAGCTGATATAGGGCAATTTGTTCAGCAGGGTGATGTAAGCTTCGTTATGATTGCATCATCCATGACTTCTAGGAATAACATGATGCAATTCATATCATGTATGACGCAATACCAGCTTCAGATTGCATCATTCATTGTTTTGCCTAAAAAGCAAGTACTGTCCAAACCCAGTCATAGATTTATTCATAGATCCAGTCAAAGATGTATTTTAGTCATTTCTGGTTTAAATTGAGATCCCTTCCCTTTATAACTCACTTATCCTCTGCCATTCCCATGTCAAGGGTCATATATACTAACCCAATAGCATATCTTGAAAACTAGAGCCAATCAACAATTTTAAGCATCATTTTCATTCTCAGTGACCCAGAATTAATAAAGTTTGACTACATTTATTTCAGAAGCATTTTGGCTGTAGAGCAGTACAATCAGTGGAATCAAAATTAAAGTCTGAGATGTTGTCTTTCAAAGTATTTTTAACTAATTTAGTTTGGAATGAAATTCAGTTAGGGTTTCCACCTGGCCAGGTGCTGAGCATCCTGAGGGCCTGATACAGTCAAGTATATATGCACATGCATAAACTGAAGCACAATGCAGAGTGCCCCTGAAGTCAATAAAACTACTTGTCTTACAGCTAAATGCTTTGCTGCATGATAACCAAAGTTTGTTCAGCATTTTTCATGATTGTATATTGGGTTAATATGGTATAAGGTACTGTCTATATAATACATCAGTGTCCCTGATCCAGCAAATCTACATATATTATGTTATTCTAATGCCTGCATCTCAGCAAATGGGGATTATTTAATATCATGGCTGGTTCTCATTGCCACCTGCAGGTTATTTCTTCCTTCTGATGCTGTATTATTGAAAAATAAAAACTGTTGGAGGATAATTGTCTGCCATTACATTGAGATAAAACTGCATGCAACTGATTAGGGGGGCAAAACGTTATATGTAGGCTTCAGTTGACAGTAACACATTTTCTTCAACATCTTTCCTGTAATCAGGCTCTTAATTTTTGCAGATAATTGATTGATAGAATCCATTGTCCACCACATAATTTTCATTTTTTTAGGAAAATAAAATTAAAAGTTTTGAATGACAATAGATTTACAGGCATCGGGCCGGATCCTGCAGGTTTTATTCATTAAGGGTGAAATTTGTCCTTTTCAGGGGGACCAGCATAGAGTGCATGACCCACTTATGTCCCACTTAAACATGGCTTATGTGATGCATGGAGTTTGTGCTGACCAGGAAAATAGGGAAGAATTTCACACTGAGAGCAATGAGACTCACCACATGAGTAAGATGTGAAGATTGTGCCCATGACTTTAAATTAGTGACTAACAGTCCTGAAAGCTTTTCTTTGTTTTGGAGACTTGTTTTACACAAATATAAGAGGAAAAAGTTACACAGGTTTATACAATAAGCTAGCTGTTGTTCAGAATCATTTTAGACAATTTTAATTAAAATCCCTGCTAATGTACTATACTGTACTTATGCACATCCCTTATTCTTCCTCTAATAAAGCTGTCATTACAATATTTCTCTTATTTTTCTTCATCTTTAAAATTATATGAAGGACCTTACCGCTTTTATGATTTGCTTTCTGAGAATTCCAACTGAATATGAAATAAGCTATTAGGAGGTAATAAATGCCATTAATTATCGAACCATTAATATTATATTTTACACCTAGAAAATTAGTTTCTCTCTAGTGTGAGCATATATATTCAAAGGTGAAAAATATATATAGCTAGGTAGAATATATCATTTTATCTGTGCATACATATTCATGAAGTAATAATAAATAAGATATATAAATTAAAGTGTCTATATATGGCATAGTTCCTCTGCTGGTGTAAATCAGAATAGCTCAATTGAATTAAATCAGCATAGCTCCACGTTAGATCTGCTGAAGATCTGTCCCATTATTTCTAAATGATATATATCTTAATGCAAGCCTGAATAATAATGAGAAATCCAATGGTCTTAGACAAAAGCACACGAATGAAAGTAGTTTGGTGATCTACACTGCATCATTTCACTTCTCTACCAATCAATCACTGATAAAACTGCTTGTTTCAAGCATATTACTGTTCATTTTTATGACCTGAGAATTTGTTCTGATGTCCCTAGTTTTTATTATTTTGTAGCTTCTGGATCGCTTGATTGAAGCTAATTTTGCATATATTTGGTGGATAGTTGCATTTATTATGAAAGTTCAGTGTTTGCCATAGCTAAACTATTACCATACTATTTGATTATCTTATGAAAACGTCCTTGTTTCATTCACTGGAGGACTCTCATTACTGTTACCTTTTTGTTTTGCTCAGTTCTTTCTTGCTGCTGTGCACCATTTTAATGCTGACAGGTTTCAGAGTAGTAGCTGTGTTAGTCTGTATCTGCAAAAAGAATGCAAAGTACTTGTGGCATCTTACAGACTAACAAATGTATTTGGGCATAAGCTTTCGTGGGCTAGAACCCACTTCATCAGATTCATAGAGTGGAACATACAGTAGGAAGATATGGAGAGAGAGAGAGAGAGAGAACATGAAAAGGTAGAGGTTGCCATACCAACTTCTTCTCAAGAAGCCATTGAGGAATTCTACCATGATTTCCAGAAACCCTCGAGGAATTCCACCATGATTTCAACAATTTCCCATTATCAGTCCCACCATCAACCTCAGCCTGGACCAATCCACACAAGCGATCCACTTCCTGGACACCACAGTGCTAACAAGCGATGGTCACTGTAGTGGAGCAGCTGCCCCACTCCAGCAGAATTGGGGTTAAAACAGCCCTGAAAAGGGCTGTGGCTAGAGAAAAGCAACCCAACAAAGGGCTGTAACAGTGGAAGCAGCTGGGGCATAGAAGCCACAGCTGTGGCTGGATGAATTAAGGCTCAGCTGGCTCTGATAAAAGGCTGAGAGTTTGGAGCTCAGAGAGTGTCCTCTAGCTGTGGAGGGAGATGGGCCTGGCTGCTGGGAGCTTGAGAAGGTACCTAAGGTGGAGCAGTGCTGGGGAAAGGGGCAGGCTGAGCTGGGGAGCTTAAGCCTGGCAACTTCCCAGGCTCCGGGCCTGAAGACAAGGCCTAAAAGGGTACTGGAGGTTGAAAGGCAGCTGACCCAGCCCTCCTTGCCTATGATGATTGGCTGTTACTGCAGTCTGCCCCAGGGTGTGGGGGCTTGATGATGACGGGCAGTAGCTGACTGAGGCAAGGTGAAGCTCAGGGGCTTAGGCATTCCCCAGGGAGGGGAGACTCAAAACTAGACTTTGGGATTACTGCCAGGGGGCAGCATCCCAGGATAAGCGCACCGAGGTTCAGGGAGGGACATGCGGACAGCGAGACACCAGCCTATAGAGGGTGCTCTGGAGCTGGAAAGAGCTAATTCCCTGGACGACCAGCAGGAGGTGCTGCAGGGGTGAGTCGTCATGCTGCTGCACTCACATAAACACAACCCTATACCGGAAACCTACTGACCACTATACTTACCTATATGCCTCCAGCTTCCATCCAGCACACACCACACAATCCACTGTCTACAGCCAAGCTCTAAGATGCAACTGCATTTGCTCCAATCCCTCAGACAGAGACAAACACCTACAAGATCTCTATCAAGCATTCTTAAAACTACATTACTCACCTGCTGAAGTGAAGAAGCAGATTGACACAGCCAGAGGAATACCCAGAAGTCACCTACTAAAGGACAGGCCCAACAAGGAAATTAACAGAATGTCACTAGCTGTCACCTTGAACCCGCAACTAAAACCTCTCCAGTGCATCATCAAAGATCTACAATCTATCCTGAAGGATGATCCGTCACTCTCACAGATCTTGGGAGACAGACCAGTCCTCGCTTACAGACAGCCTCCAAATCTGAAGCAAATACTCACCAGCAACCACACAACAAAAACACTAACCCAGGAACCTATCCTTGCAACAAAGTCTGGTGCCAACTCTGTCCACATATCTATTCAAGCGACACCATCATAGGACCTAATCACATCAGCCACGCCATCAGGGGCTCGTGCACTTGCACATCTACAAATATGATATATGCCATCATGTGCCAGCAATACCCCTCTACCATGTACATTGGCCAAACCGGACAGTTTCTATGCAAAAGAATAAATGGACACAAATCTGACATCAGGAATCATAACATTCAAAAACCAGTAGGAGAACACTTCAATCTCTCTGGTCACTCAGTAACAGACTTAAAAGTGGCAATTCTTCAACAACAACAAAAACTTCAAAAACAGACTCCAGTGAGAAACTGCTGAACTGGAATTAATTTGCAAACTGGATGCCATTAAATTAGGCTTGAATAAAGACTGGGAGTGGCTGGGTCATTACACAGATTGTAATCTATTTTCCTATGTTAAGTATCCACCTACTTTATTCACACTTTCTTGTCAACTGTTTGAAATGGGCCATCCTGATTATCACTACAAATGTTTTTTTTCCTCATGCTGATAATAACCACCTTAATTGATTAGCCACCTCTGCCTTTTCATGTTCTCTGTATATTCATGTTCTCTATCTATCTATCTATCTATCTATCTATCTATCTATCTATCTATCTATCTATCTATCTA